>OX578139.1:47353949-47699478 GCA_951213105.1 Amaurobius ferox | reverse complement strand
TTTACAGCTTATTTTTTACCTATTTAAAATCCCATACTTTCCTTTATGTTCTGTAAAAAACTTTAGCTCCTCACCTATATGACAAAGCTGTATGTATGTATGTATGTATGTATGTATGAGAAATACTACTCTAAAACAATTACAAGGTATAATACATTACAGGTAAACAGAGCTGACCCACTTTGAATAGCATTAAAGTAGAACAAAAACTAGGCTGAAGAAATGTATCCGTCAGATGAAAGCATGAAAAAAACTATCGATATACACTATCGAATTGGCGAAAACCGATCGCTTATATGAGATAGATCCATGTAGCATCTGGATCTGGTGACATATCGCACGCGATAGCGCCTTGTCTTTATCGGATGTGTTTCAGTGTGTCAAGGTCGAAGGATGTGACCCAAACATTCACAGCCGGGGATGCATGCGGAAACATCAATAAAGACAAATGAGGTAAAAGAATAACAAAGGAAAAATCGTAAGCACAATAAGAAGTACTAATGAATGTAATGAGAAGTAACAATTACAAAAGACAATGAATCTACACTAACGGGTCAGATACAATCGATCTATGATAGACAAGGATTTGTTCTGCAGTAAACTGGGGAACGTTTTGACTCCCCCCCCCCCCTTCGTCAACTGGCTCTTACGTAAGAAACAGACAAACCCTGGACTGCAGAAGTCTGTAACCTGGTGCTCACAAGTACTATAACGTTTTTCTTCAATTGTAAAGAGATATAATATGTTCTGTGCGATTTCTTATGGTACCCAAAATAAATTATGTAACAATTTATCTCATACAGTTTGCCAATTAAGGGGGACGGTGGACGTTGAAATGAGCAAAAATCGACTAAAAAAGTTTTAATATATAACATTATTTTACACATTTAACATTTGCTAATGGGTGGGACAGCGTCCGTCCCAAACGAAGAACTTCCCAAAAAGACAGGTATTTGACATACCCTATCCCAAACAGTTCGATCCCCCTTGGCAGGCATTGGCGTCCATGGAAATCGCCGACAGAAACATTGCACCTGCTGCAGCAGGTGCAATGTTTCTGTCAGCGATTTCCATGGGACGCCATTCTGCAAATCTCATTTCTGTCGGTGATTTCCATGGACGCCAATGCCTGCAAAGGGGGATCGAACTGTTTGGGATAGGGTATGTCAAATACCTGTCTTTTTGGGAAGTTCTTCGTTTGGGACGCACGCTGTCCCATCCCGCAAAAGGTTGAATGCATTTTTTTTTCGAAACGGAATTTTCAAAGGTTTTACATTTTTAAAATGCTCCACGCGTCTTAATGTTTGTCTGAGATGCATGAAATTTGGCAAGAAGACACCTCTCATACATTTTAATGAAACTGGGTATGCATTTTATAATTGGACTTTATTGAGGTAATTAAAAGTGAATAAGAACCTAATTAAATGGTGAAAATTAAGTTTTCATGCAGAAAAATATTTTAAAAAATTAACTTTCTAAGGGATTTAAAAATGAATACCCAAATTTGTTCATAATGTGTTTTTGAGTGATCACAATGTAAAATGAATCAAAAATGTAAACAAATGGCACGCAAGGAGCATATTTAAATTTTCGTTAATAAAAAATTAAATTAAAAGAAAAATACAAAATTATAACAAAATTGAAAAAAAAAATAGTGGTATTGTATATAGTAATGTTAAGCGGAATATTTATACAAATTTTCACGTTTCTAAGTCAATAAATAAATAAAAAAAATTTCAACATCCACCGTCCCCTTAACAGTGTACGGCTAAATATGGAAATTGATTGATGACCGTGCGGCGAATTGAGCGAAACAACTACTAGACGACTTTGGCACAGTGATTTAGAAAATCGTGAGAAATCTATAATGGGCTTTGTTTTACGCCTTTCAATATTTGTGAATTTTTATCGTCTTGAAAATTTTACAAGTTACATATTTTATTATCATAAGCAGACACTCCAAAATTTACCGTGCTTATATGCCCAAAGAATGTGAAATTAGCGGTTGTTTCCAATTGATTTATTTTTACCTACACAAATTCATATTAACTTCACGTTACCACTATTTTCATTCAACATCTCTGATGGGTCGCTCTTGGCTCCCAGATCACGCAAAAAGCTGACATTCAGCGCACAGTTCCATCTCGTAGAACATTTTCATGCCATTACGTCGTTGCGCCATTTATGTACGTCATCTTTGACACTCGGCTCCCGCAGAACACGTAGAGAGCTGAAACTTGGCACACTTTCATCTCGAAGAATATTTTAATTTATTAAATTTTCACGTCATTACGTTACGTCATACGTCATTTATGTACGTCAACGTTGGCGGACTTCTAGGTTCCAAGAGAATGTAAAGAGATGACACTCATCACAGTTTCATCTCGAAGAAAATTTTCATTTATCAAATTTTCACGTTATTACCTTACGGCAATACATCATTTAAGTACATCACCTTTGACGGGACCGTTCTAGGCTCTTAAAGTATGCAGAGAGCTGAAACTCTGCACATAGTTTTATCTCGCTGAATATTTTCATGTATCAAATTTTCACGTCATTAACTTTCGTCGTTACGCACGTCATACGACTATGATTTTTGCCATTTCCATGTATTTTCTTTGCGAACTGCGGTTCAGCATTTTCAGATGAAATGCTTTCTAACGTGAGTTCTAACGTAAGTTCAAACGTGTTGATCCATGTATCATACCACCAAGTTTGGACGTCAATTACATTAAAAAATATCAAGAAGGCGGATAAGAGGAAAAACTAATGTTAGAAATGAAAACTAAAAATTAAATTTTGAGAAAAAACAAGGTTTTCGATGTCCTCCCTTACACACCAGCGGCGGATAGAAGAAACATAAATATTGCGACTTTTAAGAAAGTAACGAAAATCGTGGAAATTCGCGCCTCGACAAAATCATTTCACACTGGCTCAGATTTTAATCGCACACCGGCGAGGTAAAAGCAATTCTAAAAGCTTTGCGAAAATCTGAAAGAGCTGTGTGTGCAGAGCATTCATCTAAAATCCCAAGCCAATTCTAAGATTTTTTTCCCGCCAACATTACAGAGGTGACATCTGAACTCCAATTCAAGAGTAGTTTTCTGTTGGAGAACCGCATTAGATCCCAAATAACTCTTCATGCTTCACCATCAGAGTTGTCTTCTTGGAAGACGCGTCTCACGGGGGAATCGGAAAAGATGGTTTTGCGTGTGGGTAATGTTCCCGAACACTTCCATTGGGCTCGTTAGCCATCATTTTGACCACGCCCATACCCTATAGGTAAATGGCTGGTATGGAATGTTCTTGAACAGACATTTTCCTTTTCAACCACGAACAATCTCGGAATCACGTTCTCAGTGTAGCGATCAGTACTGGTGTATCAGTTTAGCGTTCTTAAACATATCTAACAGATGATATATCCAATGAGCTTTAACCAGTAGCATAGCCAAAGGGGAGGGCGATGGACAAATGGAATGGGGTGAGGTTGATGGATTTATTTTTCTAAGTTAGACCTTATGAAGAACTACTGTAATTGTTTAGTCAATGAAGGGGGAATAACCTTCAACCTTTTTTGCCTACACTACTAACTCTATTTATAAACTTGGCCACTGCAGCTTAATGCCGCCTGAGATCAACTTTTATCGAATTTGAAATCGGATGTATAGAATGAGACGTTGTCTTCGCAAAAACCGCGGCATATAGTCAATTTCCTTTGCAATAAGTGGCTATTTAGTGCTGAAGAACGTTTATAAGTCCACTGATGTTGTTTGCTGCACTGAGGAACAGAATCATATAGAATCCAACTGTAAGGTTGAGCATTTGATATCAGCTCAGACGGGCTGGACTGGGTGCATGTGGTAGCTTTTTCTTTCTTTCGACCCAGACCGTTCGACCTACCGGAAACACACCGTCGGGTATCTTCTGGACGGCCGGGACAGTGCCACCCAATTTAGATTGGAACCCAGTGAGGGCGACATTTACACGGATCGTACCCTCTTTCACCTGTCACGAACCTCTTAGAAGGACTTGAAGACCAACAGATTTAACGTGCCAGTAAACACGGAGACAGTTTGGACAGAGCCGGGAATCGAACTCGGGTTCTCCGAGTGCAATCCATGTGACTTAACCACTGGGCTATACCCCCCACATGCTAGCTTTTTGTCGTTTTTAACATGGAACATAAATATGGTGTAGTTTAAAATAGAAAATCATTTTTCCCTTGGATAGAAAGGGCCTATCCTGGTTTAGAGGTTTAGGTCCTCAAAAGTTATAAATTTCGACCTGTCTGTATTGTAAAATGCCATGACCTAAAGAAAACATATCAGGTTTCAAGGAAAACTCTCAAGCACAGCAATGACTTTGTAAGGAAAAGTTCATGAGTGCACATATTGGACCTATCCATAAAAAAGTGACCATGCCCAATCTAATAAAAATGATTACAGCGTTCCTATCGGAGAATTTAAAAAAAAGTTGAGATAACGATATGGGAAACAAAACGAGAAACACGAAATAAAAATGGGCAATTACAATGTAGTCCTCATAATTAGCATTATCTAATTATGGGGAAATCGACAACAAGGACAAACAAAACGCTTATATGGAAGACAATAAATACCAGTCAAAAATCGTATCCCCGGGGCCTGTAAAACGGTGGCATCTGCAAAGCTTGTCAAAGTACGCGGTCATATTCTTGCCGAAAGCCAAATGCATTGTCACCGACGAAGGACATTTGAAACAGGTTGTACATTAGATTTCTATTTAAGTAAGTGTTGTTCGTTGTATCATTCCTGAATAGAACAGTCATGCGCCTATAACTCTGTGTGTGAAATAAATACTTTCTCTGGTAGCTTTAGTGTCAATTCCTACTCATTAAACTCTGCTTTACAACTTTGTAATTGGTTTTTTTCGTCTATTTCGCTTTGTTGTAACATATTAAATTCTCAGCTAGGAGAATTTAATATGTTACAACAAAGATTCTACTCATGTTGGATTCTACTCATGTTGTACTTCTTACGTAATGACATATGTATATGTATGTATGTGTGTCGTCTGCAGGAGCGTTGCAATTACTATATGGCACGATCACTTCACAAAAGATAGACCTAACGGGTACACTCAAGGACCTCTCCTTGCAAAGTTAATGAGGTGATTAAAGACCAAAGACGTAAACACATCATAAATTAATTCTATAAATGATAAAGACTTATTTCACAAAAAATTCCTCGCATAACTTTACGCAATCCATTCAAAATCCTACGCGTATATTCCAGTCGACTGCCAAAATCGGTCGTATTGTTTTCCATCTCAAGGCAGCAGTGGCAGGAAATTTCAGCCGGCAAAAATAAACGAACGGCCGCGAAAGATGAGTGGCAGGAACACCCGCTTTCGTTTCTGATGCCAGATGCGATCCATGGAAAAGAGGCACAGAAACGCTCCTGTTCGGAACAGTTGCGCAAGAGCGGAAACGCCTTGAAAAAGCAAAATTGGGTGAATATTCCACCCCTTATTTCGATGACGTGGGATATTTGCCGATTATATCAGCTGTAGGAGAATTTTGAGCCTCACCTCAGAAGTCATTTAAAAAATCGCTTTCGCACCCAGTGTTTTACCCAAATTTTATGGTGTTGCTTTAAAATCAGTTTCTACTAAAACTTCTTAGATTTTATTAATATTATACTTCTTAGATTCTACTAATATTGTACTTCTTGGATTCTACTCATATTGTACTTCTTACGTAATGACATATGTATATGTATGTATGTGTGTCGTCTGCAGCAGGAAATATTAAGTGCTGCGCAGCGACGAAATATGGTACAGAAGTACTCCAGGGCCCGGGAAAATATACGCTCCATTGAGATTTTTTTTTCCCCCAAAGGAATCAAAAATATTATCAGAGTTTCCTTTTTGACACCATTGGAAAGAAGGGAGAACGTTCGTTCCTTCCAACGATCTTTGAATAGAATTCGTAGGACAATTTCTTCATATTTATTTAATTTTGAAATACATCGAAATTTGCATTTTTTAGGTTATCTAATACTTATCTCCCCACATCCTAAAAATGAAGATTAATGTATATAGTTTGGCAAAAAGCTGTGTGCTTTGCATTCGGGGGGGGGGGGGGGGGGGGGAGTATTTCAACATTATTTTATTTTTTGTGATTTTCATGCAAACGCATAAAAATTTTAAGTACAGTAGTTTCTCCCCGATGGGTTGCACTTGTTCGTGCTCACTGTGCGGTAGCTCTGTGCTCTTCTAGATAAAGAATTCCAGTTTCGTTTATTTTATTTATTCATTTTTTATTTTCCACCGTTGCGGAGCGCATGCGTGGGGATTTGGTTTGAAATGAAAGGCGGAAATGATTGAGGGGGTTTGAAGAGATTCTATTTATGTATTATTTAAGTAACGGGCACTTTTTAGGACCCGGGCAAAGGCGGGTAATTTGTTCTAGTAAACAATAAAAGAAGATGGTATGTGAGAGTCGTCTGAAAAATTTACGCTTCAGACAGCCGTAAAATTCAGTACTGAGTTACCTGAATTCCCGGTATGACAGACCTCGGAGAGTTTTTTTTTTTAATTCGAATTGATTTTTAGTTACTTTATGCGGCATGATTGCCAGCGATTTTCACACAAATAGGTTCCTTTGAGATCAAAAATGTTATCACAGAGTTTCCATTTTGACATCATTGGATAGATCAAAGAACGTTCTTTCTAATGTTCTATGAATTGAACCCGCAGGACAGTTCCTTCATATTTATTTATTTACATTTATTTTCAAATACATCGAAATATATATGTTTTATTTTCAATTTCTTATTTTGCCGCAATCGAGAGGGGGAGAAAGGAAGATAAGCACAATTTTATAAAAGTTTGGCAAAAATACGGATGTATATCATCTTCGAATTCTAACAATATATATATATATATTATTCGAATAACTCTATTGTCCGATTTTCTATTCATTTTCAATCAAACGAATAAAAATCAAGATTTTCGATTCCGTTCTTATACCGGTTTGCTAGGAAAACTTTCTATGGAATGCAGTGAAAGTTTGTTGCGCACGACTACACATGCATTGAAACTAAAGGATTTTGATTGAAACTAAATGTGGTAATGATTTCGGTAAATCGGGAGCAGTTTTTTTAACTAAAATATTCTAAATTTTGAACTGCGTTAATTTCAATTCAGTATTATCCCACGCAATGCTGGTTTTTAAACTAAATAGGAGTCAAAAGAAAGAAGCAGATATAAAGTCAGTGCTTCGTTTTGTGCGGAGCCCTTGCCGGAGTAGTAACACTGATTTCGGATGAATTCTTTCGCTCCATGGAAACATAACAGAAAATAGCAGCAAGGGAAAGGTCAAAGAAAGTTCGTTCTTAGTACAACATGCGGATTATGCTGATAGGAATGCCATCGTAAATAGTGCACTCATAAGGAATTGAAACTTCATATTAAGTAAACGCCAATATCGATTGAGATAATCATTGAGGTGGCGCTGGGATAAGATAGGTAGTTCTGCATTCGCATGCATTTCTATGGCGAAAGACATAACATATTTATTTAAACTTTCCATTTTGTAAAAATAAATTATTAGCGCAATGCAAAGTAGAACTGAAATAATAAAGAATATTCCAACGCATTCAAAGTTATTTTACCTTTCAATTTATTTTTATCTCCCTATTACTCTGTACTCATGTTCTACAACTGTGAAAAAATACTGGTTATTTATATTCAAAATGAGGGAACCTTTAAAAATAACCAAAAATACATATACTCAATACTACGCCCTTCTGTTTTGTCAACTAACAATAGCAGCTACTTTACTAGCGCTAGCAGCACTTAGATATAATTCTCAAATGATTATGGCATTTTCAAGCGTTACATCCATAGGAGTTTTATCTCATTCTTTCTAACTCCATGAATGCACGATTGGTTTTAGTTTCGTCATTGACTTGTATAAAATATGCAAATCTATGGTGACACAAAAGTGTAAGCACAATTGAGTTTTAGACATCGACATAGTACTTACTGTTCACAGTATATGTATAGAGAAAACATTGTGATAGGGTCGAAAATTCTATTATGGAAATTTGGTGAGTTTACACATCTAAGGCAACCCTGGATGCGAACCAACCGTTTTTACTTCCGTGCAATGCATGGTAATGCATAGGGAAAGTATTGGAATCATGTTGAAAATCGCAACTCGAGCTTTCGACGGATCTACACGATTTGACACCTCTAAAATACGAAAAAATAATTTTAGAGTGACGTCTGTGTGCCTGTCTGTGCAATCTATGTATCCACTCTAACTAAGTTGACCGAATTTCATGAAATTTGGTAGGTAAGTTCCTTGTGGGTGACCTTGGTGCTGATTACATTTTGGTGCGATTCTGGATAAAAGAACCTGCTTTTTTTGTGAAATGGCCCGCAAAAATTGCCTTTATCTACTACTCTAGCTGAAAAACTAACAGACCAAATTTTACAAAAGATTGGTGAATAAATCACTTGTGGGTGACCCTGGTGCTGATTAGATTTTGGTACGATTCGAAAAAAAAAACTGCCTTTTTTTTTGCAAAGGTCGTCAAAATCTGAAATAAAAAATTACGTGTGCCTAAATATATCAATTAATAGTTTATTTTATACGTAATTTTTGACGATGAAAAGAATATGATCAACCCCATTACACTAGGGCCAGCCGTTCTCGAGATATTTTAGTTTTTTCGCATTTTCGCTACGCTACCTTTGAAAATAAGTCCAGTTACCAAATGAAAACAAAAACTGAATCAAAAGTGCAAATTTAGTGTAATTTAAAATAACTATGGGTGTTATTTTGTGCAATTAAATTCAATTTAATGAATTATTGAAGAAATAAAGTGAACGTGAAAATGAGTCTGCAGGGAAAGTCATATGCAGTCCACATGAGATTTTTTTTTTATGTGCTCAGTGTGCACGTGCGTCTGATTACGATATTTTTCGATAAAAATCAAGCAATTCAAATGAACTTTGTTATGATTATTTTATTCGGTAAACACTGGAGTTCCAGTGATTTTCAGTAGAATAGGACTAAGGAAAGGCCCTTAAATGTTCAAACATTTTTTTCCCCGAAAATAGAAAAAATATTCAAGATATGTAATGGGCATATAATGCTAAAATTATAGTTATTTTACATGTATTTTTTTTACTTAAAAGTTAATGGAACAATGTATATGAGTCGAACATGGTACCTTCATGAAATATTGGAAATATTGTATGTTTTAATCAAAATCGTCAAAAAAAGATTCTTATTACATTACTATACAATTGAATTGACATTTTATAAGTATTCCAAAACGGAAAAAATTGACACATTTGCTTAATAATGATCATAGCCCTTTCTAGAGATATTAGTAATGTTCCTTCCCTTCCCCACACTAATATTGTTGTATAGTAGTCGACCAGCAGTAGTAGGAAACTGAGAAAGTAAAATTTTATTATATAAAAGCTAAGCAGGGTCAGATCTACACATTTTGTCGAATGAAGTTTAAAACTATAAATTGTCCTTCATTAAAAAAAAAAAAATAAATAAATAAATCTGGAGTGTGAGCCTTCATTTGACATTCTCATACATTCATATTTCATGGAGTTCCAATTTTTATATGCAATGATTACTAAAATGGAAAAGAAATGATGTGTCTTTTTCAGTTTCCGTACTTAAGGTATTTTGTTGAGTGATGCCGATGAATTAGATGTATTTGTGTCAATATAAACTAATTTGATACTATTAACATCCACGTAATTAACATTATCAATTCTTCCATATACTATATACTATCATCATTCTTAAATAAATTGTAATTGTTTTCTATAGAAAATAATATTATGCAAACCTTAAAATGCCAATCCCTTGAGTTCTACTCGCGAAAATGATGAAAAAAAAATTCTATCTAGTTCTAGCTTCTCACACAATGTGTCTGTCCACTAATAAAATTGGATAGCGTTAGATGCATTTGTTCCTGAGCTATCGTGTCTACACCTCACAGACGGAAGGAAATCTTCTCAAAAGTGAAAGAAATTTATTCTGGAAAACTTATAACGTGTTCATCCGTAACAATCTTCAATTCGAAAAAAATTCGGGAAAACAATACTTTTTCTAAACAATGGTATGACAAGGTAAGAACACTGACGCGGAATTAGAAAAACACAAGTTCTTCAAAGGAAATTCATAATGAATTTAAAATTATTTAAAAGTCCATCAGAGAGGATTGTTGGAGCAGCTTTTCAATAAAAATTTCTTTGCTTATTGCCTCACTTTACGGTTAATTACGCCCGAAAGTCTCATTAATGGAGGCAAATTAACGCAGAATCTTCATCCCAGACATACAATTTTCCGAGAGGACTTAATTAACTCATTATCAGGTTAAGAAACTTCTCTCTCTCTCTCTCTGTGCCCCCCCCCCCCCCCAAAGCGTCTCTCACGGTGAGACACAGAGAAAGATTCTGAAACGCTTATAGAGAAATATGAACAAAAAATTTTTAGAAAACAATTTGAGGGCATAAAAAATCGTTAACATTCGATGATTAATTATCTCAAAACACGGAGTTCATGGAATTGGATTTGGTTTCATGATTCTAAATACTTTCGATTTTTTGATTAGAATATACAAAAATATTTCACTGCTAGTAACGGTAATTGGTGGCCGTTAACGGTCCTAGCAGCTTTTAACAGTTTATTCAACATTTTCTTACCTGCTTTCAAGAAGAAAAAAAATCTGATGTGGACAGCACATGACTTTCGCTGCAGACTCATATTCACATTCTCTTTATTTCTTCAATAATTCATTAAATTGAGTTTGATTGCACGAAATAACACTCATAATTATTTTAAATCACACTGAATTTGCACTTTTAATTTAATTTTCGTTATCATTTGGTAACTGGACTTATTTTCACAGGTGGCATAGCGAAAATGCGAAAAAAAAAAAAAAAAAACTAAATATCTCGAGAACGGCAAGTCCTAGTGTAATGGGGTTGGTCTTATTCTTTTCATCGTCAAAAATGACCTACAAAACAAGCATTTAATTGATACATTTGAGCATACGTAGTATTTTATTTTAGATTTTGAGGATCTTTGCGGGCCATTTCGCAAAAAAAGGCAGGTTCTTTTTTTCCGAATTGTACCAAAATCTAATCAGCATCAGGGTAACTCCCAAGTGACTTATCTATCAAATTTTATAAAATTTGGTCTATTAGTTTTTCAGTTAGAGTGGATACAGGCAATTTTTGAGAGTCATTTCGAAAAAAAAAAATGACTCTTATCTCGAATTGTATCAAAATCTAATCAGCACCAGTGTCACCCACAAGGGACTTACCTACCAAATTGTATGAAATTAAGTCAATTAGTTTTTAGTTAGAGTGGATACATACATTGCACAGACAGACAAGCACATAAACACACACACACAGACGTCATGTTAAAAGTTCTTTTTTAGTATTCTAAAGGTGTCAACATGTGTAGATCCGCCGAAAACTTGAGTTGTGATTTTTGACATGATTCCAATACTTTCCCTATACATTACCATGTATTGCAGGGAAAGTAAAAAAAAAACCATGTAAGCATCAGGAGCGGTGTATGAGCGGTAGCGGTCAGGAGAAAAAGGGTCCGGTCTTCAATGGCGAAAGCTCCGCCGATTCAAAATTTTGAAGAGTTCGCTTGGTTTAAAAATATATAATTAATCAACGATTGGGTTTAGGAAATTATTATTATTTTTTTTTTACTGGAATAGTTTTTGATATTTTAAGGAGCTGCTGTTAAATTGTAAACGCAGGATGGCACGTTAGTTTTCTTATATCGTAAAAAAATACCAGGGAGGTTTAAAACGCACTGAAAGTATATATATATATTAAAAATTCACGAAAATTCATCTATTATGCGTAAGAATTTCCTTCAAAGTTGGTTTGAAAGATAATTTTTCGATCTTCCGATGATGTCAAGATAGATTTCGATGGTGCCAGACTCTGTGATAATATTTTGGGTTACTAAGGAATTGATTTGTGTGAATATCACCCAAAATCGTTGTAAATAGAACTAAAGCATAAAATAACTAAAACACTAATTTGAAATTAAAAAAAAAAAGTATAACGCCGAGGTGTACCTATGTGAATCCTGAAGTACCTGTGTACCAAATTTCATGGCCGTACGACGTTTAAATTTTCCGCTACAGACACATGTAAACACATACCTTTATTATGTGAGATAAATTAAAAAGGTAATAATTACAATTATTTACTATATATTATGATAGATATGAATGGTTATAAAATGGCATTTTTGGTGATGATAGCATTTATACCTTTATAAGTTGTCTACTTGTTTAAGTTGACCGAAGAATAAATAATAGCACCACGGGCGCTCAACTTATACAAGTTTCACTGTATCATATATATTTCATATTTGATTTGCAATAAGATAAAATTAAATAAGATCAAGAGAATGCTTCTAAAATATTGTATCTGGTAAATGACACGATGAAATGAAAGCTCAGACCGAATGGCACGAAGCTGCTAGATTCCCGGCTTTAGACATGATATCAGAATAATTTTTCGGCATGCGAGGAAAGTAAGTTGAAATTGAAACGGAGACCCACTCTGGATGGAAAGGTCTTGTTACGGTTGTATTAAATGTGAATAACACATAACACTTTTTAACAAAATTATATTCAAGCAGCACGCAGATTTTGTATTTTGAAGCACACTAAACAACAAAATCGAATTAAAAGGAGTGAATGGTCGGTACGTTGTTGTTGTTCCCTTGTGAGTCGTAACTCAATAATTACATCAATGATTCATTCCCTCCTGCAGCGAAGTCTGTTTGTTAATTTTCCCTACTATAGACGTGTGGGATTTAGGTTCAGAAGGTGAGTTTCCATGTACTGTAATAAATATTCATGTAGCTGCTCTGTAGAATGCAGAAATCCAGCCACTCTGAAGGAAACTAAGTTTTCTTACCAAATCAAAAATCTAACATATAATAAAATGGTCTTCGGTTAATGCTTGTAACGCTCGGAGAGCATTTCACCTGTATCAGGGATCAAAACCCGGCTTCTATGGATCGGAAGGTCAGCAAGTGAACCGTTCGACTACAGGGGGGCCCCTTGTAGCTCGCGGAAAGTCCTTTGAGTAGGATGTCTGTGTTTGCGACTCTAGGAAAAATCTTGTTAAGAAACGTACATTCATATTGCATGGTGCTTAGTTTTACTTTCGTCACAATCATTATAATAACGAAAAACAGATGTGTCTTTTTTAAATTTCGAACCCAAATAAATCTTTTAAAACATTTCGCTATTATAATTCTTTAAAAATTTATATTTTACAGTTGGCAACAACTGAATGATATCGATAAATGGGATACATCTGGCTTATCTGTGTTAATATAAGCTATTTTGAAACCATTAACACCCATTAAAAATGATCACCCCCTACCCCTATATACTGTATCCTTGATTATTCAGAGAATTATCACTGTAAATAGTGCCATGAAAATATTAAAATTCAAATCATTCGAGTTCTAATCACGAGAATACAATGTATCTTCACATGAAGTCTTACAGCGGTATGTACGTTCTTGAGTTATCGTGTCCACACCTCACACACACAAACACACATACAGAGATGAACACCTTTCTAAATGTGTTCGAAACGGATTCCTGGAGACTTACAACGTGCTTATCCGTCAAAATTTCGAATTTGAGAATTTTAGGGAAAACAATACTTTCTCCAGTATCAAAAATAAAAAATCTGATGCGGGCAACACATGACTTTCCTTATATAATACAATGAATTTACTACTTTTACAGTAAAAACAATAGGTTTTTCTTATAGTAGATACTTATATTCCTTCCAAGATATTGAATTTTCGACAATTAGTCGTCATTTTCATTGATTTAGCGTCATTTTTATCCATTTGAAGAGATTTTCGTTAATTTGGCAGCATTTCAAAAAGTCGCCAAGTTGGCGACATTTCGCCAAATTCGTCGCCAAAATCTCGCCAAGCATTATGGACAGAGACATAAGTTATTCTTATAACAGATAAATGATTATTGGCGGTCAAATACAAAAGTATTACTCAAAGTATCTTTTCTCATGAATGGAACGAGCTAGATCCGCGAGAATGATGTCACCTAATTTATCGCATGCTATTACATATGAAAAGAGAACATGTTTCTCAACAGTTATTTTTTTTTTTAATTTATGAGATTTTTTGATAAATTTATTTGAAAAATGTGCAATATCTCGAGAACGGTTCATGCTAGCGTTTTAAAGTTGATGTCAATCGTTTTCTAAGGAAAAATCGCATAAGAAATGTCTATTTGCGTAACTTTATTAAAAGTTTTGATTTTATGATTTTTTCAAAATTTCACTCGAAAATTTAGGGGGTGTTCTGAACATTCGATTACGTTTACAAACAATAGGCTTCCAGTACTCATGGATTGTGATTTTTGTACCAAATTTCATTGGAATCGCTCCATTCGTTCGTGAGATATCGTCTCCACAGACTCACTGACACACACCACACACACACATACACTTTCACACACACACACACACACACACACAGAGAGAGAGAGAGAGAGAGAGAGAGACATCCCCTAAAAAATGTTTGATTCGTGATCAGGGATGCTTGAAACGAGCTCTTCCGTCGAAAACTCGGAATTCAAATTTTCGACCCTGTCACAATACTTTCCTTATACATTATGTATATAAGGAAAGTAAAAATACTGTACACTGGGATTAAAACACACCCAAATTGAATACAGTTCATTTGACACTGGTTCTTATTACGATCCGAATCGTGCAAAAATGACATTCTTAAAAGCATAAATTCCGCCATAATTAGAATCATACGATATAAAAAAATCTGATGTGGGCAACACATGAAAGTAGTAAATTCATTATATTATATAAGGAAACTTATATAATATAATGAATTTACTACTTTTACAGTAAAAAAATAGGTTTTTCTTACAGTAGATACTAATATTCTTTCCAAGATATTGAATTTTCGACAATTAGTCGTCATTTTCATTGATTTAGCATCATTTTTATCCATTTGGCGAGATTTTCATTAATTTGGCGACATTTCAAAAAGTCGCCAAGTTGGCGACATTCCGCCAAATTCGTCGCCAGAATCTCGCCAAGCGTTATGCACTAAGAAAAAAGTTATTCTTACAGCAGATAAATGACTATTGGCGTTCAAAAACAAAAGTATTATTCAAAGTATATTTTTTCATGAATGGAACGAGCTAGATCCACGAGAATGATGTCACTCAATTTATCGCATGGTATTACATATGAAAAGTGAACATGTTTCTCAATAGGAATTTTTTTTTATGTGACTTTTTCATAATGTTTTTAAAAAATGTACAATATCTCGAGAACGGTTCGTGTTAGCGTTCTAAAATTTATGCCAATCGTTTTCTAATGAAAAATTACATAAGAAATGTCCATTTGCGTAACTTTATTAGCGGTTTTGATTTTTTGACGATTTATTCAAAATTTCATTCGAAAATTTAGGGAGGTTCTGAACATTCGATTACGTATAAAAACAATAGGCTTCCAGTGTTTACGGATTGTGATTTTTGTACCAAATTTGGTTCGAATCGGTCCATTCGTTCGTCAGTTATCGTCTCCACAGACCCACTGACACACACACATACTTTCACACACACACACACACACACACACACACACACACACACACACACACACACAGACATCACTTCAAAAATGTTTGATTCGTGATCAGGGATGCTTGAAACGTGCTCTCCCGTCGAAAACTCGAATTCGAATTTTCGACCCCGTCACAATACTTTCCTTATACATTATGTATATAAGGAAAGTGAAAAGCATTTGAAAGCAACTGATTTATACTCCACGCAAAATCGATTTGGTAAAATGGAGGTATAATAAAAGTTATGATTCTCCAAGGTTAATGGTCTAATATCATTTTACGAACCTTGGTAATTCTCCACTAAGAATAATAGTTCATTAAACGCTATTAATTTAAGTATAAAATTTTGCTATATACAACCGATTGTTTGAACACCCAATAAAATCGATTCCTGAAATTAAATTTCGAAATTATATATACTTACATTTCTTCTTAATAAAAAGAATCCTTAATTGATATTGAAAAGCGTATGGTAACCAATTATTCCATATACTGATAACGAGCGTAAGGAAATAAAACAGAGTAAAAAGCTAATCATAGCTCATGTGCTCATATTAGTTTTGCGCGAGAAAAAAGCAGACGAAAATAATAAAATATTCGTATTCAAGATTTCATTCTAATGAATTAATTCAAATTTTAATGGCAATAGAAGATAACGCAAGCAATAAAGCGAAGAATGGCTTCATTGTAAGAAAACAAATTATCTCATAGGAACTTAAAAAGTGAATCGAACAGTGGTATTTGGCTTTCATTCTCTACATCATGTTATCAAGTGAAAAGAAAGTTTTATCGTATGCAAATATTACGCACACAATATGCAATTTCTGTCAGAGATTAGAAGTTTGGGCTTAAAATAAAATATCCGAAATCGAAAACTATGTAATACGATAAGAACTCTAACATTGGTCTCATTTAAAATAAAATATGCAAGAAAATGAATACAAGAATATTAAATATTATTACTAGCAATAGACCATAGAGAATTTTCAGCGAGTGGGGAGGGGGATTATAAGATGATGGCTAGCCTTGGTGACGAGCCCGGTAGTTTTTTGAAAAGTTCTTAACTTGCAACAGCTTTTTTGCAGTTTTTATGAGATATAACCGCTGAGAAATTCAATATATTACTTTCCTTATATACATAATGTATAAGGAAAGTATTGTGACGGGGGTCGAAAATTCGAATTCGAGATTTCGAAGGGAGAGCACGTTTCAAGTATCCCTGATCACGAATCAAACATTTTTGAAGTGATGTCTCTGTGTGTGTGTGAGTGTGAAGACCCAGACCGTCCGACTCATCCAGAGGACTTGAGTATCTAATTGGACGGCCGGGAAGAGATCCGGCGACAACACCAGAAAAAACACAACTAAACAAAACAGCAAACAAACAAAGCAGTAATCAAAAACAAAACACAACACCAAAACAACACAGCAAACCAAAATAAAAGGGAAGGCGGCACCACCGGGGAGGAGCAAGCAAAAACCAAGGGGATCAACAACCAGAGAAAAAGTTAAAAGCAGCAATGGCTCTCAGGCTATTCAAGTGATTTTGTTGGATATTTCTCTCGCTATGAGAACACAGTTTTTAATTTTGTTAATTGAAGTTTTATTCGAGCAGACACTCGAGAACCAGGCCGCGGAATTAGCGGGGGAAGGTTTAGAAAGATGAAAAGGTTTAGAGTGGGGGCAAGTAAAGACGTAGTGGTCTGCATCTCCAAAGGAACCGCAGGAACAGCAAGAGGTTGATTTAAATTTAAAAAAGTAAAGGTAATCCAAAAATGGGCCGTGGCCCGTGATAAAATAAATAAGATATTTGTTCATTAAAAGGAAATTAAAGTTTACGTGGGGAAGAAAGTTTAAAATTCTGGCTGGGTCATGGGTGCGAGGGGAAATGTAGTTGTTTAGATAAGATTGCCAGGCGTTTAAGATATCTAGTTTACAATGCTTTTTTAACAGAGAGTAAGGAAAAGGTAAAGGAGATGGGGTACCTGAAGAGGTAGCAAGTTTTGCATTTTCATCGGCGGCCTCGTTGCCCGAGATGTCAGAATGGGCTTTAACCCAACAGAGGTTTATTAAATGTTTGTTTAAATTTGCATCTAGTTTAATTTTGGAAAGATAGTCAGATTTGTTTCTAATGGAGTTAAGGGCCGAAATGGAGGATTGACTATCTGAAAAAATATTTATTTTTAAATTATTTGTAGAAGCCCAGTTGATAGCAAAGTGTATTGCTGCTATTTCAGCTTGAAAAACTGTGTTCCCAAGGTTGAGTTTGAAAGTATATATGTTTTGAAGTTTATCCCCCCTGTATATGCAAATGGCGTAACCCACTTTGTCGTCAATGGCAGAGCCATCAGTGTAAATATTTATGTCTGAGAAAAGTGAGGGGTCGAAGGGAGCCAGATAGGCGATACGAAGGGAAGGGGGGATAGAAGAGGAAGGGCGATTGAAGTCAAAGTTAGGGGGAGAGGGAAGAGACGGGTTGGTAAAATGATTTGTCCTGAGTTTCCAGAAGGCATATTTTTTAAATTGTGTATTAATGACAAAATGAATGGGGGGAATACCAGTTATAGAGTAAAGAGAAATGTTGGAAGTAGTCCGAAAACCAGAAGAGATTTTGAGAAGAAAAATCCTTTGCAAAGACAAAAGTTTTTTGACCTGAGCCCCAGTCAAAGCTTGTCCCCAAATTCCTGCGCCGAAAATGATTATCTTTTCGATGACCGAAAGATACCAGATTTTTAAAAAGGATTTATCTATACCCCAGTTATTGCCAGACACCCTCCCAAAGGTGCTGGCGAACTTAAAACATTTCTCTCTAAGATTGAAAATGTGGGAGCTCCATTTTAAATTATCGTCGATAGTGATTCCAAGAAAGGTGAATTGTCTAGTTGTAGGTATTTTATGGTTTTGAATTTTGAAGGAAGGGCGTTGTCTGATTTTTGAGCGGTTTTTATTGAAGATAATTGATTTACATTTTTCTGGAGCTATGGAAAGTTTTAAAACTGTGAGAGTGGATGAGATAAGGTTTAAAAGGTTATTGGTATTAAGTTGTAGTGTTTTTAAGTTGGATGAATAGGTGACCACCGCGAGATCATCCGCGAAGGCCTGAAGGTGAAAAAGATCGTTGTTGAGTTTTAGAATGTCATTAAAGTAGATACTGTGTGTGTCAGTGAGTCTGTGGAGACGATAACTGACGAACGAATGGACCGATTCAAACAAAATTTTGTACAAAAATCACAATCCGTAAACACTGGAAGCCTATTGTTTTTTACGCAATCGAATGTTCAGACCCCCCCCTAAATTTTCAAGTGAAATTTTGAAAAAATCGTCAAAAAATCAAAACCGCCAATAAAGTTACGAAAATAGACATTTCTCATGTAATTTTTCATTAGAAAATGATTGTCATAAATTTTAGAACGCTAACATGAACCGTTCTCGAGATATTGCACATTTTTCAAAAAAATTAGCAAAAAGTCATATAAAATAAAAAAAAATATTTCCTATTGAGAAACATGTTCACTTTTCATATGTAATACTATGCGATAAATTGGGTGACATCATTCTCGTGGATCTAGATCATTCCATTCATGAAGAAATATACTTTGAGTAATACTTTTGTATTTGAACGCCAATAGTCATTTATTTGCTGTAAGAATAACTTATTTCTTCGTCCATAACGTTTGGCGAGATTTTGGCGACGAATTTGGTGGAATTTCGCCAACTTGGCGACTTTTTAAATGTTGCTAAATTAACGAGAAACTCACCAAATGGATAAAAATGACGCTAAAACAATGATGACTCATTGATGATAACGACATGGAAAATGACGACTCATTGACGAAAATTCAATATCTTGGAAAGAATATAAATAATAACTATAAAAATAATCTTTTTTTTTTTTTACTGTAAAAGTAGTAAATTCATTGCACTATATAAGGAAAGTCATGTGTTGCCCAGATCAGATTTTTTTTTTATACATTTAATCTACTTTTTTTACTGAAAGCATAAATTATAATTTTTCAAAACTGGTCAATACTTTTAAACTGCACACACAATTTAAAATTATACGCGTAATCTTAAATAAATACAGAAAGAAATACGAAAAAAAAACTTTATATCAGTGAAAAAAGAAAAAAAAAATACAAACAAAACATATTTTAATGAAATGTTAAAAGTATTCTTCCTCAACAAGAAACATAAATTTATATACTAGTGTTTAGTTCTATCTGTAACAATCAGTATGAGAATGAAAAAAGTTTTTCGACCCAGACCGTCCGACCTACCCGAAGGTGTAAGGTATCTGTTTGGACAGACGGGAAGTGCCATCCAATTTAGACCGGAACCCAGTGGAGAAGGCATCCACAGAGACCGAACCCTCCTTCCCTTACCACCAACCCCTCGGAAGAACTTACGGTCCCACCTGTTTAACATGATCGTACTTCGCGTGAACACGGCGACAGTTTGGGCAGAGGCGGGAATCGAACTCGGGTCGTCCGAGTGCAATTTTCAGATTCAGTACTCAAATTATTTGTATAACTTCTTTAAAAGTGACTTTTTCAAGTTAATAGATTAGTGTGACGCCTACGGATTCATTTGGCTTATCTGTGTTAAACAAAATTATTGTGATAGCATTGAAAAAAACCTGTGTTAAACAAAATTATTGTGAAAGTGTTCAAATTATCAATTCCTCATAAATGTACTATCTACTACTATCATTATAATTACCAATGACCCCCACCCCAATTACATAATACGATTATACGAGGTGGATTATTCTTGTTTTTCATAGGAAATACTCATGAAAATTATAATGCTATGAAATTTTTCAAATGTGAATTCTTATAATTGGGAAGTTACGAATTATTCCATCTAATTCCAGCTTTTCATATAATGAATGTAAGTATCTGTGTATTTAGACATAAAATTTTAAATCAAAATTTTATAGAGGGAAAATGTGTTTTTCAGAACGCACTTACACACCAGAGAATTTGAATAAAACACACCTATACATTAAGGACCTTAATTCAGGCAAGCCCGGGTAAAAGTTTCAAATTTCAACCATTTCAAACGTTTTGTAAAATAATAACTACATTTTCGGCTAAAACTGCGCATCATATAAAATAATACTACATTTTCAACTAAAAGAAAGCTAACCACACACAATTCGGCGCCCAACATCAGACCCCATTGCATCAATATTCAACCGAAATGGGTCGACCGGGTGTTAAATCACTGAAATATCGAAAGTGAAACGCAGATGCAAAAAAAAACACACATGTCAAATTCTCCACAAGAACAGGTGTTTGCAAAATTAAGCAGACGCACTAGGACAGAAATCGTGTCAGACGATAATAAAGATGAAGTCGATAAGGGGGAAAAGAAAAATCAGACGATTATGTTAGAACATAAAAATGGGCTGCTGTCTTGCAAATGAAAAAGTTTTAAAGAAATTTCTATCATCGTGATTTGAATGAAATGTATTTGATCGTAAAATTAAACAAATTAAAAAGATGTATAAAGATGATTTTATTTTTCAAACGTCATAAAAAGAGTTTAATTTTTATTATCCAAAAGTTAAACAACAAAGTGAAAAAAGCAGATAAAAAGAAAAATATTTATTCGAATTCATTGAAACTTTCACAGATCATGGGGTATAACAAAAGACACTAGCTTGAAGAAAATGCGAAGAAAATTATCAATAAATAATTAAATAATAGAGATAAATAAAAACAGTTCATTGGTGGAGGTTGTCAATACGGAATGTGGCGACCTCTGCTGTAAACACATGCCGGACAGCGTCATGCCAAAAATAAGATCATCTAGGGCGGTTCGAGGTATCTATGCTCATGCACGGAGCAGACAGACATGTTCTTAGTTCGTAAAGGTTCAGGGAAGTGTCACGGAGAGAACTTACATATGTCTCCCAAGCATGTCCCATAGATGTTCAATGGGATTCAAATCGGGTGATCTCGATGGCCATTCCATACGAAGCAGTGTTTCCAATTCTAAATACTAACCGAGTGCTGTAAATTTGCGAGTTATCGTTCATAAAAATGGTATCAGGACCCATGGCGATGGCCACAAGAAATGGGCGAACACGTTGAGTAAGGATGCCATCTCTATACCGTACTGCAGTCACAGTACCACGAGGGAAGATGTAGAGATCAATGAGGGCGCCGATAGCAACCCTTGCCTAAACCATCAAAACACCGCCTTTATATACATGCATTTCGCGGATGTTATTGGCGTGATAACGAGTTCCAGACGTTTTCCAAACCTATAACCGTCGGGAATCACACTGTACACAAAACCATGAAGAACCGTCACCCCCGATAGAAGCTGCTTTCGGAGGTGACGGAAGAACACAGCACCCCATTGTTGTGGAGTGCAGTTGAGGTGATCTCGAGATCAGTTTAAGCGGGCCCCTCTGTGAGAGGGCGTCAGTGGGACGCAATCCACTGGTCGTCTTGCATACAGCTGATCCGCATGTATAATATACTTGCGCATGTATATAATGACCCGCATATACTTGCGGCAAACCTAACTTGACACCACTGTGAACTAGTAACTGACTTTTGCCTTCATACGTCCATTATAAGTACAGTGACTAACTCTGTATAACTTAGCGGAGGTTTAGTTCCTATACTTCTCGATAGTTTTTCCTATACTTCTCGATTATCAAGTTATGTTTACCGCAAGTGTAGAAATACATGCAATGTATCGTGTTGGGGCTTATCTTACCCCTGAGTCACTTGAATTATTGTCTCAAACGATTTTAGAGTTTTCTCAACGCTCCATGGTTCATCCAATTCATCGGCGTGACCGACGTGCTGCCAACATAAAAATTAAAAGAAATTAAGAAATATTTTGAAAGAATTAGCTGTGAATTAATTCCGAAATCCGAAATTTCATAAAAATATATTTTATCTTTCATTCGGATATTGCTAATAATGCGTTGACGGGGGGGGGGGGGGGGGGGGGGGGGGGGAAACCATCTCACTAAATATTTTATTATGAATTTACGACTATAATAAATTTTTACCAGCCCCTCCGAGTAGAATTCTGCAGAAGCCGAAATTTTACATTTTTACCCAGCACGGCCAGACAGTAACTGTGTACGAACCCGGTTAGAGCGGACAACATTTTAAAATCTAAAGCCCGAGCATCATTCGGTCCGTATTATGTGTGTGTGTGTGTGGGGGGGGGGGGGGATTTTTTTTTTTTTTTAATTTATAATATGTTAAAATAATAATAATAATAATTAAAAAATAAAAATAAAATTATGCTCATATTCATTTATTATTTATTACATGGGCGTTGTCTGGCCCGACATGACTCGAAAATTTCCGAACTCAGTTCGACTTCGGTGCGGCCCGAACCAGTGTCTACCTTGGATCGAATTCTTTATCGATGGGATCCACTGTGTAAAATGTGAGCCATTAACAGGGTTCAAGTGCCTAACGTTTTCACCTCCGAACAAATGAATCGATTTGATGGAGAAGAGATCCATAATGCAACACTTACACCAGGTGTCATGGCTAAAAATAGACGACCCAGCGGTAATTCAAAATAGTAACCGCCTTCAACGAGTCAAAGGAGAAAAATGCACGATTCTTCCTATTACGCTATTTAAATTACAAATACTGTGTCTGCGGAATTAGAACTTAATTAAAGAGAATGATGTAATTTTAAGATCATGAAAATGGAATCCGGAGGGGGAAAAAATGGGACGACTTTTTACTTTCCCTATACACATAGTATAATGTGTATATAGAAAGTATTGTAACGCGAGTCGGAAATTCGAATTCCAGTTTTCGACGGAAGAACTCGTTTCAAGCATACCTGAACTCGAATCGGCCGTTTTTGAAATTATGTATATGTGTATGTATACGTGTGTGTGCCGTCAGTCTATGGTGACGATATCTCTAGATCGAACGAAGCGTTTCGAACGAAATTGGGTACAAAAATTACAATCAGTGAATACTGGAAGCTTATTGATTTTAAACATTTTTTTTTTGTTCGAAAAGACGTCTACATTTTCGAACGAAATTCTGATAAAATCATCAAAATAATAGAACCTTCAATAATGTTACGTAAATAATCATTTCCTGACATTGTCTTCTCTTGTTGAGATGTTCGCATTACAGCAGAGTGCTGTGATGGGATCATTTCAACATCTTTTAACAACCGCTAAGGAAGAACTGCCCAAAGTTCTCCCTTCCTTGCAGTTCTTTCTTAACGGTTGCAAAGAGAATTTTTGGCTTGATGAAGTGGACTATAAAACGCCTTCGAAACAATTACAGTCACCTAATTGTAGTCGAAGTATTTGTAGTCACCACATGCCTGCTATCTTTAAGAAAGCATTGAAAGTTTTATTCCCTGTATTGCATTACATTACAATTTATTTTTGTCTCCCTATATTCTGTACCCCTGTTCTAAAATTAGGGGAAAATACTTATTATATTAATTCTACTTCTAATCAGGGAATTTTAATAATTAACTAATCAAAAATACATATGCTAAACACTACGATTTCACGTTGTGTCAGATGAGAACAAACAGATGGGGCGTTACTATAACATTAGAGACACCTGAATAAGATTATCAAAGTGTTATGGTCTTTTCAAGCTTTTCATCTATAGGAATTTTATCTCCTTCTCTCTAACTCCATGAAAATTATATTATCAAGTCAAAAATAACTCCTTTTGGTTAGAGTTTAAATCAACGTGTCACAAGTAGATTTTGTATTTCCCCACTTTTCAGATAACACCAGGCCCAATAATGGGGGATTAATATCCCCCATTTTCCTTGATAATATCGGGCATTTTCCTGTTTTTCTGACAAATGAAACCGATAAAAGTTTAAGTATCGGAAATGGATAATTAGAAAAATCTGCCAGATAATTAGATCCTCCGTGTAAGTCATCAGTATGCGGCCATATTTTCAACGTTTTGAGACATTTGAATCCAAAAATCCAAAAATAAAAAACATTTTCAATAATTTAATCTGAAAAATAGCCAGTTAGTCGATTACAGTATTTAAAGCATAAAGTTGTTGGTTATAAATGTAATCGAAAACTGTATAAACAATTGAATTATAAAATATAAAAAAAAAAATTCGGTTGCTATAATTGTAAATTAAAATATCCCAAGAAAGACTGAATGCACATACATAGAGTAAATTAAGAAAATTTAGGATTTTTCTTTTTGAGCATGATGGTATAAAAACAAATTGTGAGCGTTTTCTCGAGTTATAGTTGAAAGAATGTTGGTATTTTTTCTTTTTGAAATTCACAAAATTATCAAATTTTAGAATTTTCTTGCTACTTATAGGTCAAGTCCCACGTAAATGCAATACTTCAACTTTTTTCCTTCAGCAGTGTACTTAGTCAGTCAGTCTCACTCAGCTGTATTATAGATAATGGAATTCGTCTTTTTTTTTTTGAGTATATATATATATATATATATATATATAATAAAATTATAATATGAAATTCCAATGAGAAAAAAGAGAGAAGTTGTAACTCATGAAACTTTAACGTCAAAAATGCTAACAACATAAAAAGATGTACAAAATAGAGAATCATCAATCAAGAGGAGAATAAAATGCAGATATCTAGTCATCAAGCTAAATATATTCAACTTATATCAATGGTGAGAATTCGAAAATTGAAAAACAAAAAATAACCAAGCATTAAAACAATATACGTGGATAAGCACTAGGTTTAAAAAGTGTTCATTTTCAAAAAATTCGTTTTCAAGTCCAAGTATCTATTCAAAATGAACAAAAAATGCTTGATTTTGAAGAAAGAGATAGATAATATTTATAAATTCTTTCTACTATATATATATATATATATATATATATATATATATATATATATATATTAAAAAATGAATTAACAACTAATACTAAGTAATTTATGACAAAACATTAAAACAGTAAAATAACCAAAACCGTTAAAACACTGGCACCATTGCCGACAAAAAGAAATAAACAGTACTAGGCTTTAGTTGGAGGTTAATTCAGATTAGATACCACTTCATATATATAACTATTGTACCAAAGCGACAACCACTGTAGTTTGAAAATAAAAATACTTTTATACGGCTTGTTTAGACTTTGCCATTCCGACCCAAGTCGTCTTGAGGTTTTCTTTGTAAAATAGATGTTAACCGTTTTTCGAGCAGAAACTTAAATCGCAGTAGGAATAATTTTAAACACTTGCAACCCCAGGTATGGTTGATATTCGGCCAATTGGACAGTTGTCACTGACGTTCACGTGATGAAGTTACTTTGCTCTCCAGGATGATCTTCATCTCAAGTCCCTGACCATACCTGAACCTGTCAGATTAGGGGATTGAGTTGTAAAGCGATGGGAATTGCTAGTGTGAACAATCGGCCCAAAGTCGCATGGGCTCACACAGCTTAATGTAAATATTGTTTCAGTAACCGCATAAACAGTTGATTTAAAATGTATAAGCAGTTGTAAAAGAACAAAAACTATTTTAGCCAGAATAAATGAGACAGAGCAGTCACTATAACAAAGGTAAGAATAATTCTGTCAACAGAACAACAGGAAATGCTCACGTGACTCAAGATAGGCGTTGCCAATTCGAAAAAGCATAGTATTTAAATTAAAAGAAAATGAAGTATGAAAGAGGGGGGAAAGAATTGTAGACGATCGTAAAACATTTGCTCAAAACATTAAAACCAATTATGAATATACATGCTGATATGAATATACAATATACTCACTGAGCTATAATATGCAGAGCTCAATGGTTGTAACACGTTACAGGACATTATTTTTCTTCATCTTCACCTATTATTTTTTCTAATAAATATTTAATTTTCATCCACCAATAGCTATATTTAAAAGAAATATAGTGGCATCTAACATAATTAATTGAAAAAAATACTGGTTTCGAAAAATGAAATAGCTCCTTTCACCAGAAAAAGAAATGATTGTGAATATACAATTAAAAAAAACAAAAAAAAACCAGGTTACAGAAACTAAATGGGTTAGCTAACCTACTTACTTCCTTACCTACCAAATGGGGAACCACTGCTAGAAAACCGACAAGTTACAAATTAACGAAAAAGACTGGTTTGCAAAATAAATTAGGTAAGTGAAAAGAAAAAACTGAGAAGTCAAATGAATGGAAAAAGGGGATGACGACTACAAAAATGTGTAAAGTGAAGTGCGACGGCCATTTTGTTCTTTATATTAAGATCTGTACGATGCGTACATAAAGGGAGTACGGCCTTTCATTATAGCCTTATTACTGGCCTACGAAAAATAGGGTTGAATTGAGAACGGAAATGAGTTTAGAACAGAGTTCCTTTTACTTTCCCTAAAATACATGATAATGTATAGGGAAAGTGTTGGAATCGTGTTGAAAATCGCAACTCGAGTTTTCGACGGATCTACACGTTTCGAGCACTTTAGTACCCGAATTTTTATTATTATTATTTGTGTGACGTCTGTGTGTTTGTTTGTCTGTGAAATGTATGCATCCACTATAACTAAAAAACTAGTCAACAAATTTCACAAAATTTAGTAGGTTAGTCACTTGTGGGGGAATCCTGGTGTTGATTAGATTTTGGTACGATTCGCATGAAAAGAACCTGTCTTTTTTTTCTCTCTCTCTCAAAATGGCCCGCAAAAATCGTCAAAATCTGAAAATAACGATTAGTATGTACAAATTGCACAAATATATCAATTAAATGCTTGTTTCATACGTAATTTTTGAGGCGGAAAGAGTAAGACTAATTCCATTACTCTAGGACTAATTACTCTCGAAATCTTTCAGATTTTTTTTTTTTTTTTTTGGGCAACATTGACTTTGAAAATATGTCCAGTCGACAAATGAAACGAAAATTGAATTAAAACTTCAAATACGGTATAATTTCAAACAATTATCAGTGTTGTTTTGCGCTATTAAACCCAATTTAATGAATCATGAAATAAATAAGAAGAAAATAAATTTGAGTTCGTAGGGAAAGTCATGCGCTGACCACATTAGATTTTTTTTCTCCTTTGGCATAACAATTAAAAAGAGTGAGAAAATTAAATAAGTCCGTGAGATTTAAATTAGAAATGAAAGATAAAAAAAAAAATTTAAATGAAATGTTTAAACAATTCATCTTAATCTGTTTATGATATCATCAATATATCTTAAGAGGTGAAAGTGAAATAAATAAATATGGTAAAATGTAGGTTTTCATTTTTCCTAAAATCGGGTGTGAACGGACTCATCCTCTTGTATCCAATCACTGATTCAAATATGAAGTAAGCAATCGGTTACGAAAAAAATACAAATAAATAAATAGAAAGCTACATTCGGATAAAGTGTAATTACTAATAAAAGAAATAATCGGTTTCGGGAAATGAAATAGCTAACGTCAATCGGAAAAAGCCGGTTGCAAAATACAATTAAATGTAAACAAGAGCAGTAAGAAGTAAGAAAATATACGAGACATCAGAAACTAGATGGGCAGACTTCAAACGGATAGGAAATCGTAGCAGTACATATATAGGAAGCAACCGGTTTCGCAAACTAAATCACTTACCGGTAAAGAATTTGTTATTAACGCTTTTTATTTGATTGACGAAAATCAGTGCGAATTTTTCACAACGTAGTTTATATAAAATAAAATAAATGTAACTTACACATTCAAACGTAACTATCTTCATTTTTCTTCCCCGAGAACTACATATTTCAGTCTAACTTGGAAACACCAACAAAGCACAGAACAGCACCGTACTGGAATCCACACCGAGCAAAAACATTTCCCATTATCCGGCAGGAGGCTGTTGAATGTTCCAATTAGTACCGGAAGGTTTTGGAAACGCTCCTTCAGCTTGTCGTCAGCCATAAAGTGGAGTTAGAGGAGAAGTAGAGGGTTTGTTGTCAGGTGAGAGAGATTCGAACTAGACAAGGACGCAACCTGAGTGAATTGGACTTTGCAACTTGCCTGATGAGGCAGTGAAGATAAGAAGCACTTGCTTGTCAACGCCAGTCCAGTTAGAAGTGACAATAATATATACACATATATATATATATATATATATATATATATATATATATATATATATATATATATATATTCATATATATATGCGACAGGGATACTCAGTCCTTTAACCCGCACTCTATTAAATGAGTCTAATGAAATTTTCTCTCGAGAAAAACATGCATATGGCTTTTCTACATTCATTATGTAACAAGATTTATTATATGACTTTTCTGCATTTATTATATATATATATATATTTTTTTTTACATTCATTTGTAACATTAGAACTCAAATAATTCGAATTTTAATATTTTTATAGCATTATTTCCTATGGAAAACAATGATAATTTCCAGAACAATCATGGTAATATGTAATATAGAAGGTCGTTCGCACTTTATGGAAACGATTTTGTATTTGTTTCTCGTTAGCATTTTGAGATAAAGATTTGACATTTTCAATATAATCATCTGCTACTGTTTTGTTTTGATTGAAATGTAGAATAAAAGATTTATTTTGAAAATGGCTTCTGAAATTGATAGATGGCTCGAAGGTTACGTAAATGCGCTTTCAGGGGAAAATGTTCGTATCAACAAATTGTAAAACGGTGTAAAAATCGAGGTTATTGCATTTCAAAGAAAGGTATTTTTAATATATTAAATTTAAAAGGGAAAAGGCGTCTAGCTGAAAGTAAAATTAAAAAATGGCTGCAAAATCGCATAAATGCTAAAAAAATAAGATGCTATTTTAAATTTCGATTGTTTTCTGCAAAAACAAATTACAACACACTTAACATACTTTAGAAGTTCCCGTATCAAGGAAACTCTCACAGAATTCCTCGTATCTTAGATGTAGGGAACTGTTCTTTAGACAAAAAGATGAAAGTTTGTGTCCTGTGTATAGGGGGGGGGGGGGGACTTTAACCGATTTTAAATAAACAAATTACTTTAGAAGAAAATACATTTTCAGTTAACTGAGTACCAAAATCGCTAATCGTTTATTCACAAGGGTGGGACAGTTCAGTGGTTAGCGCGCGGGGATTGCGCTCGAACGACCCGAGTTCGATTCCCGGCTTGGTGCAAACTGTCTCCGTGTTCACGCGGAGTACTGGCACGTTAAATATGTGGATCCGTAAGTCCTTCAGAGAGGTTAGTGGTAAGGGAAGGAGGGTAGTGTGGATGCCGCCACTGGGTTCCTGTCTAAATTGAGTGGCACTTCCCGGTCGTCTAAACAGATATCTTATACCTTCGGGTAGGTCGGAAGGTTTGGGTCAAAGAAAAGAAGAATTGTTCATTCATTAGCATTTATACTCCCGATACAGTATACATATTTGCATGAAATAAAAATTCTAATACACGAAATCATGGTCCCAACAACAGACTCGGATTCCCTCATCAGCATCGAATTGCCGTTAACTACACAACAGTTCCAGTTGAAGCTGCCACGCATTGCTTCCACCATTATTATACAACCTACTTTGTTGTTCACCACAGAGGTTTGCAAAATGACAATACGATGGCAATTTCTTTTGCTGCCAAAGCAGTTAACGAATGATCGGTGCTATTCAAATAATACATGAAAGAGAAAATTTCATTTGATTTCCAGGTAATGTGGACGAGTCCAGGGAATATTCTGATGCAAGTTCTGTCGCGAAATGTGCAATAACGAGAATTAATATTCGGTTTGTATCTATCTATGTATGTGACATGCCCACTTATAATTCGAGGATGGCTCAACGGATTTAAATAATGTTCCGTTCATTCGTTAGGCTTAATAAAGAGCAGGTTCATCGCTAAAAATGTTTCGATTTTGTACGGCTTTAATGTATGAAAGAGAAAGTTCCAAAATACGTTTCTAAGCCAAATATATCCTGAAATAGTCAATCTAATTGACTAAAACTATTTCAAGCTAAAAGTCTTTATTCAGGGAATGTTGTTATAGTATAAGTTTTACTCTCCTCCTCGTAGAACAATGGAAAAAATGAATGTTTTGTAGGTCTGTAATGATTGCTTTTAATTCGCAATTGACTCAACTGATGTACCGCCGCGGAAAAAAAAAAAATGCCCTACCCTCTGTTAATCGAGCATCGTTCATCGTAGAGAAAATTGAATGATACCATTCGATTAGGAATAACATCCTCTACAAATTAATGTACGTAAAATTTGCATAAGGGGCCGTCTTCATATCTAAACGCGCACAAACTTTGAAATTTTAAATGGCAACACCTAAGTTTGACAACATAGTTCGAAACTAGAGCAAAATTCAACCTGTGATACCAAATTTCAAATCATTTGGGTGAAGCGTTTCTGAGTTGTGAGTATGTAAAGTTTTGAGCTCCTAATGTTAAATTAGTTTCCAAGATTTCCATCCATATCTTCTGTAATAATTATCTGCTCACTCTGATTATTTGTATGATGTTACTAACTAAACAACCCAAGCACATTTACGTGATTTTTATTTTTGTGGAAATAATTTGTATGAAATATTAATTATGAAATCAATAATCGAAAAAATATGAATATAAACCTGGATACGTTTTGATAAAAATCGATTCACAAAGCGTTTTTATATGTTTATATAAAATTCCAAGTGTTTCCTCCCACTAGTTTTTTGGAAATGTTTAAATATTCAGCATTACGATGACTTTAGGGGTCGCATATTAGTTTAAAAAATGACTAATTTGAGAAAGTTACATTAATTGTAAGTTAATCTTTATTTAAGAAAACGGGCATTTATTTTTACCCAGTTTTAATAAAAACTTTGTATAAACAGTGTTGTATAGATGCAACCAAATCAACGTAATCTCTGCTACTGTATTGTTATAAAGGGGATCTACTTATGTTACTGCCGATTAATAGTTCCTGAGCTACTGCGAGTTGAAATCGCCCACAAAATGTAATAATTTATAATAAAGAAATATTTATATAAAACAATAACAAATTACAAAATAATGTGATACTAAACACCAACAAGACTTCAAACGGTGATTGATAATGACGGATTGATACTTTTAAATTCGTCACCAAGTTTGAACGGAGTTGTTTTGTCGCGTCATCTGCAGATATTTGTTAGTCTCATAAATTGATTTTGAAACAGCATTATAAAATAACATTTGAAAATAAACATTTCATTCTTCTTTATTTCTTCTTCCTTTTATTGACCCTGGCACGAATGCCCCATTAGTTTTTAGCAAACGTACCCAGTACGACTTTTTACCCCTAATAATCGTGCCCTATTTGAGGCTCACATAATCCTACCCATTACAGATCCACTGCCTTAGTAACACACACACACACACACACACACACACACACACACACACAAGACAACACCACACACAGCCATGAAAATGCTCACCCTCTCATGCAGGAATAAAACCTGCGACCCTTTGGCTGTGAGGTAAGTCATAATGCTGAATGTCAAGAGGATAGTTCAATAATTTATAACACTGCTGTGGTCAATCAACGAAACATCGCCTTTCCAATTGCGGTTTTCAATATGGAGCTGATCCCGAAAATTGCACATTCCGGAATATTGAATGTCTTCGGATGTAAAGATAGAAACGTCGTGAAAATTTGAATTTGAACTAATTTGGGGGTCTAGAACTTGTGGGTGACGTCAAAATTGGGTGCTACCATTGAAAATTTCAAAGTTTGTGCGCGTTTAGATATGAAGACGGCCCCTTATGCAAATTTTACGTATATTAATTTGTAGAGGATTTTATTCCTAATCGAATGGTATCATTCAATTTTCTCTACGATGAACGATGTTCGATTAACAGAGGGTGGGGCGTTTTTTTTTTCCGCGGCTGTACATACTTTCTTGATTGGTTTGTTAAGTTTAAGAGAAAGTACGTTTACGGTCATATTTCGTACAGCGCTGATTTTACTTTCCCTGCAATACATAGTGATGCTTAGGGAAAGTATTGAAATCATGTCCGAAAATTGCAACTCGAGTTTTCGACGGATCTACACGTAGGGTCCTCTAGAATACGAAAAAACCTAGTTTTTTGCGTGACGTCTATGTGTGCGTGTGTCTATCTAGGCAGATCTTGTATCCACTCTAAGTCTACTTAAAACCTATAATTAACCGAATTTCATAAAATTTGGTAAGTAGATCCCTTGTGGGTGACCCTGGTGCTGAACAGATTTTGATACTATTCGGGATAAAAGAACCTGTCTTTTTTTTGCGAAATGGCCCGCAAAATTGCCTGTATTCATTCTAGCTGAAAAACTAATAGACCAAATTTCACAAAATTTGGTAGATAAATCACTTGTAAGTTAACCTGGTGCTGATAAAAATAATGTTCTGTCTCTTTTATTTCGAAGAAGGTTCGTTTCAACGTCTGAAACCGGTTGATATCCTTATATTTTGTTTTATGGTATTTTACTAACGGAAGTTTTATCCGCAAATATAGATGCATTTAATTTATAAATAGTTAATTATTTTTATTACTATATTTATCGATAAAATACATTTATACTGTTCTTTATTACTATTATTATTATTAGCCAGGTCGTCCAGCTCACCCAAGGGGTATAGAGCAGTTACAAAGAACGACCGGAAAAAACACAGAAATAACAATACACATAACACATGACATAAATTTTTACAGGGACATCAAAATTAAATTTGGGGGGGGGGGGGGGAATCAAAATAATGCAGTAAATAAACAGGTACCTCCAATTTAAATTGGGAAATACTTAACAATTATTTCTAAATTTAAATTATTATTTATACTGTTTGAAAAAGTAATGAAGAATTAGTTTTATTGATGTAAGTTTTATTCATGAAAAAGTAATTAAAATTAGTTTTATACGACTGCCTATGCATTATTTATTAACAAAAAGTTATCACAGAAGTGTGTTGAGGAAAAGCAACTGCATAACTACATATTGAAACTTAAGAGGTTTATTAACGTATGAATGCAAATTTTATTACAGCAAACTTTAATAAAGAAATAGCATGCAATAGGGTGAAAATGAAGATATTTATATGGACAGAAATTAACATATAATAAAGTGAGGAAGCTGGGGAAAAAAGTACATCTTATTGCTACAAATATTATGCATACTTTTACGCACTGCTAAAATTCTAATGAGTAAACAGGTATTTGACGTGCCAGACAGCCAGACATGCATAGAATTATGTATTTTGGTGAATTCTGATAGCAACCACAATTCGGCATGCTGTTAAATCCAAATTAAGTTTTATTATCTACCGTTATGAAACAATCAAATTATGGATCAACGAGAAAAAATCAGTAATTAGACCTAACTTTGGACCCCATTTTGGTGGAATCCTTACATTTGAATACTGTTCCTGGTTAACCCAGCACAAAAGATGATTATATAATGTACCTGCCCAAAGGCATTTATTTGATCATCCACGCAAGCGCCTAAATTTACATTAGATTTTACCTTTCCATTTGATCGATTACGACAAAACCAGAATGTTCGTAGGCTTAACCACAAAAATTAAACCTAATCACGCCAATCGATCGCTTATCCGACCTAAAACTGTCAGCGTCTTAGTTAGCACACAAAGCAAACTACCGAAAATGTGATTCCATCAGAACCACCGTGCACCACTGTTACTAGCAGTAAATAATTACGACAATTAGTTAAAAGTGGTCAAGGCCGATACCAACGGAGAAGCGTATTTCAAGGGGAGAGATTAGCTTTTGGATCCAGCCGTCAACAGCTGCTGTCCGATAACGGCAGACAAAGAGAAAGTGAAAGAGTGGGTGAAGGTGAGCCACAAGAGTTGCCAAGAACACACATGCAAAAAGTTTGTCAACAGTTTAATGGTAGCAAGACTAGCGGAGTAACTCTTCCTAATATCGTAAATTTGAATAGACAGTGATTTATCCCAATCCCCCCCCCCCCCTCCCCGAGTCTTATTTTTATTTTCGCATACAAATGTATAAGAGAAGTAAAGAGAAAGAGTGGGTGAAGGTGAGCCACAAGAGTTTCCAAGAACATTCTATGCAAAAAAATTGTCAACAGTTTAATGGTTGCAAGACTAGCACAGTAACCCTTCCAAATATCGTACATTTGAATAGACAGTGATTTATCAGCCCCAGTCTCATTTTTATTTTCGCATACAAATATATATATAAAATAAGGGGGAAAAAATACTTGAATAAGAAAAATCTGTCCTTGATCATCAAATAATCGCTCAAAAACTGCTGCAAAATAACACAATAAATAAATAAAGAATTCGTAAATTAGGCATACATACAAAAAAAAACTGATCTACTAGTTTCAAAGGCAAAGAACAGCCTTCTTCTTCAGGATACGACAAGACGCTCAACCTCAGTCTCAAGAAAAGTCGGCAACCAAATTAAAGTTAGTAAAGTAGGCAACCAAAGTAAAGTTAGTAGGCAATTTTACTTTAGTAAGTGAGGTCACGCTTCTTGTTAGTTCTGAAGAAGGAGGCTGTTATGTATTTGCCTTTGAAACCAGTAGACCAAATACTTTTTTTAAGTATGCTGTATTTATTGCAGTATGAAGTTGTTATTTATTTATTCTATCTCTGTCTTTTACGCTTGGCGACACATTTGACAATATATGCGATGATTTACAAGAAAAGAATCCAATTGTTGGTAATTTTATTTCTGGGATAACGTGGTGTATACCCATTATATCGACAACCACACCCTTGTCAGATAGTTTAGTTTTCAATGGATTTGAGTAGTCGTATATTTCTCAAATACTGGGAACGTTTTCATTCATTGTGATTGCTCTGCATGTTGCCAATTCCGAGAAATTATAATTATTTTCTTTCAATCAACCAGAATAGAAGAAAAAAAAAACATTTTTTTTTATAAATATATATATATATATATATATATATATATATATATATATATATATATGTAAACCATGTTTAAATTAACTGGAGTTTGGCTCAACTTGACTTTCTCATTTTAGAACCCCTTTTTAAGCAGTTTGTTATTATTTATTTCATTTTTACTTCTTTATTTTTGTAAATTTTACAAGAAAAATTTTGAAAAATCTGTATCGTTGTACCAAATGATCACAAATATAACATATCACCCTTTATTTTAAAGGGTTTGGAAAAAAAAAATCTTTCGATTGATACCAACTTTGATAATGCACCACTGGGGGAGGGGGGAAACTTGTTCCCCCCGAAGGGGGGTGCCATAAATAACTCTGTTATGCATGATTATGTCAAGTTTTGTCCTATTCTGCCATGTTAAAAAATATAAAATTTTGAAGTTTTCGGTCGAATTTAAAAAACATTCTATCTAGTTCTAGATTTTTTTGTTAACAAAACAGAACAGAAAGTTTCGTAAAAATCTATTAATATTTGGGGTAGCTATCATGTACACACGAAATCGACCACAGACAGACAGATTGACATCACTCCAAAATAGTCAAAACGTGTTTATGAGGTCCTAAAACATATATTGGCAAAATCTGGAAATCGAAAATTTTCATGAAAAGCAATACTTTCTCAATACTACGCATGAGAAAGTAAAAATAATTAAAAAATAAAATAAAACATGGTTTAAACTAGTCAACCTAACCAGCCAATCAATCCGAAAACCTTCAAGCTGTTATTTTCTGGTGTAATGCTCTATTCTGATTAATAACGCAAAATTTGTAAGATGAGTTGTAATTATCGTAAAGTTTTGTTATTTTTCTTAAATCAACCTAAAACACTATACTTAACAAGGCCTAAAATTTTATTTTGAAATTTACTTTTTTCTTATAAACCTTTACATATAGTTCAAAGAATTTTACCAGGGAGAAAAAAAGTTGCAATTTTTTTATAATATGATTCTAATATAAATGGAACAAAACAATACTGATATTGAATTTGCCAAAAGAGTTCGAAAAGGCTTATAAAATTGATATTTCTCATTTAAAAAAAAAAAAAAAACTAGGATGGGGGAGGAACTACCATTTTCTCTGTAATAATATAAAGCAAAATTAATACACTTTCAAACTACTGCAACAACAACAAAAATTACTTATAAACTTATAATGTAAAGGAGAGTATTCATTAGATGAAAAGAGTTGATAAAAATTCACAACGTGCCCCGACAGTGAATTTATCTCACGACTAGCAGCATACACGTTCTTCGTACAGAGTATATAATATAAATAAACTTAAAATTCACAATCATGTGCAAATTCCTATAGTATACTAAATGGCATTTTTAATCAAAATATTCTGTTAAAATGTTTAACATAATGCTCCTAAAAAGAAGTTAAGGAATGGCTGTTCTCGTTATTCAAAATTATCTTCATGGGTATATCTGAAGAATAAAATATCCTGGCCTCTTTTGTAAGCAAATTTACAAAAAATATGGAATTGAATCAATATATGCAAAATAAAAGCGTATTGTATGGGACCTGTACTACTTATATACTCGAATATTAGAAGATATAACCTGTATTAGTAGATTACGTATATAAATTGAAAATATCAATACATCCGTGATCTTTAAACCAGTAGGCAGTAATTAATTTCAATATGTGCCGAAATGAAAGTGCTAAAATTATCTGGGAAGATAAACCCGTACTACTAATAATGTCATAGATTAGAAGATATGTCCTAGTGTTAGTAAAATATTACCCGTATTATAATATTTAGTCTGAAAAATTTTTGCCAATATATAACAGATTACGTAATAAATTAAAAATATCAATAATCCTCGTAATCCTCATACCGGAAGGCTTGATTCCAATATATGCCAATATACCTGCACTACTTATATACTCTTAGATTAGAAGATATACTCGTGTATTTGTAGAAGATTACTCGTACAACGTACAATATATGAGTTTCAACAATTTTTGCCGCAATAAAACAATGGCATAAGAAATTGAAAATATCAATAATCTCTGAATCAATAATCCCCAAAAACATCAATAATAATAATGTTTAAACATGAAGATCGTAATTAATATTATCCAGTCAAAAATACGATGGCAATGAAATTTATTTTATATACATATCTTCATCATTAAAATCGGAAAAGATTTAATAAAAATCTTCTTCCTCATAAACACATTGAATTTAAATCCGTTGTTAAGCGACATGTTATGATTTGCTTCAAATAAATTGGTGGTCAAAATATCGTCTGAATAACGCTATCTCTAATGAAGGTTTGGCGACATTTTAAAAAGTCGCCAAATTTATCGCCAAGTGGGACTATAGAACTGACAGTCCCACTTGCGATAAATTGACGATCATCATCAAAATATTATCCCCTAAAAAAACACAATTTCATATATTTAGGGCAATTTATCAATTTCAAAATATTTTTATGGATTTATAAACATTTTTATCAATTTGGTGACATTTTAAAAATTCGCTAAATGTGTTACTAAGTAGGACGGTTGGACTGACAGACAAATGCTAACGAAACCATTTCAGAACTTTCTTCTAACAAAACAAAATAAATGTCATTGATTTACGTCATTTTTATCAATTTGGGGACATTTTAATCAATTTAGCAACTTTTAAGAAATTTGCCAAGTTAGCGATATCAAGGCAAATTCATAGCCCTAAATTCGCAGATCTGAATAAAATATCGTGATCCAGTTTGTATATACTAAATGAAAACATTAAAATATTATTAGAAGATATACCCATTCTACTCTTTTTCTGTTTCAACAATTGGATAAATTAATTTATTGGGTAAACAGAATACATGAGTTTATTAGCTAAACACAATATATAAGCTTGACACCTCTTTGCTAAAATAAATGAAAGTGATGTATGCAGTTCGCAATTAATATAATTAAAAGAAAACTCAAACCGTTCATTTATAAGATATATTTTAATATCCATTTATTTATTATTCAAATCGAAAAAAAAATAATAATCATTAACAAACACATTTAATTTCATTCCGTTGCCAAGCAACATGATATAAGATAGAATCTTCCTCATAAAATGCGAAATTAAATAACCATTTTCATTTCTTTATACTTTTAATCGTTGAATAAAATCTTGTGATATATAAAACATGGAGGCAGATTTTTCCATTTAAATTCATGTTTCAAACAATTCATGCTTTCAGATAGTGACTATTTAATGCAAAAATCCTGCATCAAACTCAAAAATAAAGTTTTAATTCCCTTTGACGTTTTAAACAAACGATTTTCATCCTTTCCGTTTGGATAAACCACGGAGTTGGAGAGTAGAACTCCCAGGAATAAGTTCCGTTTTTCATTAATATCTCGACAACCCCTGGTCTTAGAAACCCGAAACTTGGACAAAATTTATGGGGGTCTATTTCAAAGGTACACACAAAATTTCATACAATTCGGTTCTACCGTTCTCTCGTGATGATGAGACAAACGAAAGTTTCGTTTTTTACTAATATCTCGAGAACCACTGGGCGTAGAAACTCCAAACATAGACTAAATTTTAAGTGGGGCTATTTCCAGGCTACCCACAAAATTTCATCAAATTCGGTTCAGACGTTCTCTCGTGATGATGGGACAGACAGACAGACAGACAGACAGACAGATTTTCATTTTTATTTATATAGATTACTAGCAGCATACCCGTTCTTCGTACGGAGTATATAATATAAAGAAACTTGAAATTCATAATCATGCCCAAATTCTTATAGTATACTAAATGACATGTTTAATCAAAATATTCTGTTAAAATATTTAATATAATGCTCCTAAAAAGAAGTTTAAGAATCTCTGTTCTCGCTATATAAAATTATCTTCATGGACATATCTGAAGAATAAAACATCTTGGACCCCTTATGTAAGCAAATATAAAAAAAAATATGGAATTGAATCAATATATGCAAAATAAAAGCGTTAAAATTGTATGGGACCCGTACTAATTATATACACGAATATTAGAAAATATAACCTGTATTAGTAGATTACATGTATAAATTGAAAATACCAATAAACCCGTAATCTTTAAATCTGAAGACAGTCATTTATTCCAATATATGTCAAAATTAAAGTGCTAAAATTATATGGGAAGATATACACGTACTACTTATAATGTCCGATTATTAGTAGAAGATTACCCGTTTTGCAATATGAGTCTCAAATGTTTTTTGGTAAAATACAACAGACGACGTAATAAATTGAATATATAATTAATCCCCTTAATCTTCATACCAGAAGACTGTACTTGATTCCAATATATATGCCAATATATGTCAAAATATATGCCAATATACCTGTACTACTTATATTCTCGTAGGTTAGAAGATATACCCGTGCATTCCTAGAAGATTACTCGTACAACGTACAATATGCGTGTGTCAGCAATTTTTGCCGCAATAAAACAATGGCGTAATAACTTAAAAATATCAATAATCCCTGAATCAATAATTCCGGAAAATATCAATAATAATAATGTTTAAACCTGAAGAGTATAATTGATATTATCCAGTCCGAAATGAAATGGCAATGAAATTTATTTTATATACATATCTTCATTATTCAAATCGGAAAGGATTTAATAAAAATCGTCTGCCGCATAAACACATTGGATTTAAATCCGTTGCTAAGCGACATGATATCATTTGCTTCAAATAAATTGGTAGAAAAAATATCGTCTAAATAGTTATATTTCTATGGAACATTTGGCGACAGTTTCGTCAAATTAGCGACATTTTAAAAAATCGCCAAATTTATCGCCAAGTGGGACTGTAGAACTGACAGTTCCACTTTGCGACAAATTGACGAAATATCATCACAATACTATCCCCTAACAAAAAACAATTAATATCATTTATGTAGCGCAATTTTATCAATTTCAAGATATTTTTATAGATTTGAAAACATTTTTATCAATTTGGTGACATTTTAAAAGTTCGCTAAATGTATTACTAAGTAGGATGGTTGGTCTGACAGATAAATGCTAACCAAACATCATTTCAGTACTCTCTTCTAACAAAACAAAAAAAAATTTCATTGATATGTAGAAGACCCAAGCCACACGACCAACCCGAAGGTTTATGGCAGCTGTTTGTGTGTCGTTTATATCAATTTGGCGACATTTCCGTCAATTTGGCAAAGTTTAAGAAAAGTTGTCAAATTAGCGATATCCCTCCAAATTCGTAGCTTTGAATTTGCAGATCTGAATGAAACTTTCTTATCCCGTTTCAATATACTAAATGAAAACACTACAATTGTATTAGAAGATATACCCGCTCTACTCTTTTTCTGTTTCAACAATTGGCTATATGAATTTATTGGCTAAACACAATATATGAGTTTAGTAGCTAAATACGATATAAGCTTGAAAACTCTTTGCCAAAATAAATGAAATTGATGTACGCAGTCAGCAATTAATATAATTAAAAGAAAAATCAAACCGTCCATTCATAAGATATACTTTTATATCCATTTATCCATTTATTTATTATTTAAATCGAAAAAAAAAATAAAAACATTAACAAACACATTTAATTTAATTGCGATGCCGAGCAACATGATATATCCTCCTAAAATGTTAAAATTTATTAACCACTAACAGCACACCCGTTATTCGCACGGAGTGTATAATTTAAAGAAACTTAAAGTTCGCAATCATGTGCAAATTCAGTTAAAATATTAAATTTATTGCTCCTAAAGAGAAGTTTAAGAATATATGTTCTCACTATGCAAAATTATCTTCACGATCAGATCTGAAGAATAAAACATCCTGCCCCCTTTTGTAAGCAAATTTACAGAAGAAAAAATAGGAATTGAATGAATATATGCAACCCCGTACTAATTATATTGTCGCAGATCAGAAAATATGCCAATGTATTAGTAGAAGATTACCCGTATTACAAAATGCGTCTCAAAAATATTTGCCAAAATAAAAGAGATGACGTAATAAATTGAAAACATCAATAATATCCGTACTCTTTATACCAGAAGGTCGTAATTGATTCCAATATATGCCAATATATATCAAAACATATGTCAATATACCTGTACTACTTATATTCTCGTAGATTAAAAGATATACACGTGTATTTGTAGAAGATTCGTACAACATACAATATATGAGTTTAAACAATTTTTGTCATAATAAAATAATTGCATAATAACTTGAAAATATCAATAATCCTTGAATCCATAATCCCCGAAAATATAAATAATAATAATTTTTAAACCTGAAGACCGTAATTGATATTATCCAGTCAAAAATGCTATAAGAAAAATCAAATCGTTCTTTTCTAAAATATATTTTTATATCCATTTATTTATTATTCAAATCGAAAAAATAATTATTAAAATTAACAGACAGATTTAATTTAATTGCGTTTCTGAGTAACATGATATAAGATAGAATCTTATAACATGTTAAATATGTCATGTCTTATAACATAAACTGCGAAATTAAATAACGATTTTGATTTCTCTATACTTCTCATTGTTCCGTAAAAGCTTGTTTTAAATAAACCATGAACCATGGAGATAGATTTCCCCTTTAAATCATGTTTCAAACAATTCATGTTTTCAGAAAGTGACTAATTAACGCAAAAAATCTCCCATCAAACTCAGAGATTAAATTTTAATTCACTTTCAAACGATTTTCAAGCTTTTCGTTTGGATAAACCACGGAGTTAGGGAGTAGAACTCCTAGGAAAAAGTTCCGTTTTTCATTAATATCTCGACAACCCCAGGTCTTAGAAACTCGAAACTTGGACAAAATTTATGGGGGGATATTTCAAGGCTATTCACCAAATTTCATTAAATTCGGTTCAGCCGTTTTTCCGTGATGATGAGACAAACGAAAATTTCGTTTTTTACTAATATCTCGAGAACCACTGGTCGTAGAAACTCAAAACACGGATATAATTTTAAGTGGGGCTATTTCTGGGCTACCCACAAAATTTCATCAAATTCGGTTCAGCCGTTCTCCCGTGATGGTGTGACAAACAGACAGACAGACAGACAGATTTTCATTTTTATTTATATAGATTTAACAATATAAAATAATTTTCTCATCGATATTAATTTGTATTTTCACAATTTAAATTTTATTTAAGATAATTTTATATAAGAATAAAAAACCGGATGAATGTATTAAAAATTTACTGTCTCAAAAAAAAAAAAAGCATATCCTGACTAAATTTAATGAAATACATGCGCGTTATAATTTAAATATAAAAGATTTTCTTATCTAAAAACATTTAAGAAAAAACAAATTTGAATGAAAAATTTCGAGTCAATTTCTAATCATAAAAGTTATCAGATTATAAAATAAGTTCGCGTTACCAATTATAATTTCTTTACGGGGAAATCAGCTTGAAATCATATTTCACACAATAAAATACGTTTATAAAAGCATAACTGCACAGGAAATGCGTCAGGGGGTGTGTTTATCAGGTGTTACCCGTCATTAAATAGGTAGGAAATAAAAAATGTTACTTAATTAAAACAGTCTTCCATTAAAAGACGTGTGTGGTACTTTGAGATATTCCATTCTTTCTTTAGTTTCCTGTTTCAAACACAGTTAATTTAAGATAATGAGCAGACGATTATTCAAATTCGTAGAATTTTTTAAACTTTTTAAGTGTTAGATAAGGAAATTCTGATGTGGGCAGGACATGATATTCCCTACATAATGCAATGATTTTACTTTTTTCATAGTGAAATAAATAATAGTGTACAAGATCCACAGAACTGTTTTCGGCAGTTAATTAATACTACGTAAATTGGCGCCTCTGGCACCTTATGAGTGCAAACAGAATGACTTATTCATACTCACGTGCAAAATTCCCATCGAAATGAAATTGGCATTTAATTAATATTCCGTGAAATGCATTATTATGGGCGAATTCTTGGGAGTCAAAATACAACACTATTACGAAAAGTATCTTCACTTGTGGATGGAATGAATAAATTCAAGAGAATGGTGTTGCATAACATTTCATATGGTAAGTGTGTAAAGAACCTTACTGCCCCAACCGGGAATCGAACCCTGGATCTCCGAAGTGGCCAGCCGACGCTCTGCCGTTGAGCTACTGCGACGAAATTGCAAGCTCTTATCGATGGTCTGCAAGTGGACTTACTACTTTTTTAATTTTATGTATTTTTTTAATAAATTTATTTGAAAAACGTGTAATTGATCAAAGGCTTATAACGTTTTAAAGTTCGAGTCAATCGATTTCTAGTGAAAATTTAATTATCAATTGATTATTTATTTAACAATATTGAAAGTCTTGATTTTTAAATGATTTTTTTTTTTTTTTCTAATTCGAAAATCGTGCAATATATCAAGAACGACTGACTCATGCTAGTATTAATGTTTGCATCATTCGTTTTCTAATGAAACATTACATATGAAAGGATAATTTATTTATCATTATTGAAAGCGCTGATTTTTTAAGGAAAATTCATTCGAAAATTAGAGGCTCTTCCAGACATTCGATTTCGTTTAAAGTTCTAGTATTCACTGATTGCAATAATCGTACCAAATTATATTCTCAACGCTTCATTCGTTCGTGTTCGGTCGTGAAACATCGCGTCCACAGACAAGCACATTAACATACATAAAAGCACACAGAGAGATCATGTTATAAACGTTCCATTCGAATTCAGGGATGTCAAAAAATCGAATTCGAATTTTGGACGCCATCACAACATTTTTCCTATACATAATGGTAGGGAAAGTAATTGAGCAAGTGAAGTTTATGTATTACAAATTTGTAAATTGTTTTGGTATGCAGCAATTATCCAAACTCATGCGCAACATTTATAAATTTTTATTACTGACACAACTTGAGAAGAATTGTTATCACCACTGACGCGACTGTGGATTATGTATGGTTTTCGCCGTCTGCCTCTGGACAGAGACAGATGATTTCTAATTTCTTTCATCCAATGGGATAACTTGCATCGCATAAAAATACATGGAGTGTGTATCTCCATTCCACTGTCTCACACATCACACATTTGGCATTCATAGTGTTTATTTTTACTTGTATCCTAATCATTATCAGAATAGATAAAATATGTAATTTTTACAGATTCCGTACCCAAATCATTTTTTTAAGATACGATTTCGAACAATTTCTTTAAAAGTTTTTTTTATAAGTTGGCAACAGTTCAATGATGCAGATGTGTGTGTTTGGTTGATATGTGTTCATATAAACTAATTTGATACTATTAGCACCCAAAGCGTAGTAGAAATGACCAGTTTTCCTTATATGCTATATAACTATAACCATAATTGTTCATGGAATTAGTATTATTGTAGAATTTTTTTTTTATAAATTGGCAACAGTTTCATGACGCAGATGGATGTATTTGGTTGATACGCGTTCATATAAACTATTTCGATACCATTAACACCCAAAGCGTAGTTGATATGATCAGTTTTCCTTATATAATACATATTCTACAACTATAATTGTTCAGGGAATTATTATTACCGTATAAAAAATACAAATATTAATTACTATAATATTAATTACTATATTAATTACTATACAAATATTAATTACTATAAATTAAGTCATTTGCCTTAAACTAAAAATATGTTTATAGAATGGTTATTTCTGTAAAGAAATTTAATAAAATTAATTTTTATCATTTTTTCTTTTTTAATTTTGAAAATTGAGGGTCTTTCATTGGTTACGCTCCTTGAAAAATCAATGGGCCTCTGACATGTATCGATGAACTCACGAATTAAAAAGTGATTAAGTAAATTAATACGAAAGTAGATTAACACAAAATAAATTAATCGTACATTTCATTCGATTTTTACAATTTGTTTGCGAGATATCGTGCTCATAGATTTATACAGACAGTGAAAAAAATGTCAGATTCGTAATCAAAGATGTTTAAAACCATATTAATCTATCAAATACGAAATTCGGAGTTTTCACCTCCTCATATAAACTATTTACCCTTTATTTCTATACCTATATTTTCCCTTTACATATACTACATATTTATATAATAATAATAATAATAATAATAATAATAAGAAGAAGAAGAAGAAAGCGACCTGTCTTTACATACGTTTAATCAACCCTTTAAAATAAATAATTCACAAAATATGAGCACTAAACGTCGGATCAGTTAAAGCGTACTGTATAAAAGTGTAAAGAGTTTCATTTTTCTAGTTTTCTGTCAAAATAAATAAATAAAAAATAAATAAATAAAAACATAAATAAATAAATACTGCATCACTTCATTGATTTATCATTTACTCTTAAACGTTCAAAACGTGCATCCTAACATGCTATCAGCAAACATAACTGACGTGTTTCTACAACTTGAACAAAATCTGAGCAAACTGTAAAAAGGATTCTTTACTGGGTGAAAATAGTCTATTTTAGGCCCTTTTATTGAACAGGATTTTCCGTCTGCGCTGCAGAGGCGCGTTCATTTGACAAATTTCTTATTAGAGGGTATAGGTATCAGCAAGGATACTTTTCCCCCCGTCGTGAAAACGAGGCAGGTAAAGACGTAGTATACTCAGAGTAAATAAGTATAACATTCTACACTATTATATTCTACAGTTTATATTCTATATTCTAAAGTAGCACAGGAGGATCTATGTAGGTATAAATATAAAATATTTTTAACAGAAAATAACAGTCTTTTAATGCAATTATTATATAAAGGGTGCAATCGAAAAGTCACGCAGATCAAATTTTAAAATCATATAGTGTAGGGAGAAATTGAAATAATACATACTTCTTTTTTTTTTTTTCAGCTAGGTGACACTAATATGTCCTGAAAATATATCAGAAATATTGTCTGCTGGTTTAAATAGGCCAGACGATCGTTACAGATCTCCGATCAAAGAACATGGCGTTTTTCCAGAATCAAAGAATTTTAGTTTAGAACAATATTTCTCTAACCATTTTTATGAGAGTGTGATTGATTATGATCCAAGAAATTAAAATAGTAATATTTTTCTTTCAGCTAAGTGACACTATGCCTTGAAAAATACATCAGAAATATCGTCTGCTGATTTTAATACATCAGACGATCGTTACAGACATCCAATTGAAAAACATGGCGTTTTTCCAGAATCAAAACTTTTTAGTTCCGAACAATATTTCTCAAGCCATTTTTATGAGAGTGTGATTGATAGAAGGAAAAATTTCAGAAGAGTTCGTTGAAAAGTTTCAGCAACGTAGTCTATATGCTTTATGTTTCCACCATGGAGGTAAAAGGAGTTAAAACTTCATATTAAAAAAAAACGTCAATGAAAAAACGTCGTTTGAGACAATAATTCAGGTGGCGCTGGGACAAGATAAGTAGTCCTGCATTGTATGCATTTCTATGGTGAAAGGCCGAAAATATTTATTTAAACAGTCAATTTCGTAAAAATAAATTATTAGCGCAATGCAAAGTAGAACTGAAAGAATAAAGAATATATATTCCTACGTATTCAAAATTATTTTACCTTTTAATTTATTTTTAATTTTTATCTCCATATAGTCTGTTACCTATCCTACAACTAAGAAAAAATAATGGTTAATTGTACTCATAATTAGGAAACCCTTTAAAAATAATCAAAAATATATATACTAAATACTACGTGTTTCTATTGTGCCAACCAACACTAGGATCTACTTTACTAACACTAGCAACACCTAGATAAAATTCTCAAAGCATTATGGCATTTTCATCCATAGGATTTTAATCTTCTTCTTTCTAACTCCATGGTTTCAGCAACGCAGTCTCTATTTCAGACAGTTAGTTCATCATAAGGTAGAATGGAAGGCTTTCAAAGTTAGAAATAATTATTGTTTGTAACATACGATAACTTTACGATAACCTTAATGTATATCCCAATGGAACCGAAAACGACCATAATCGAAACAAGTAGCATGTCGAAATACGCACATAAAGACGAGTTTCTATAAAACATTACGATGCTAGTAAAAAATTGGGATCATGAAAACATCTTCATTTCATTTTATTTCATTATTGTTTTTGTGCGCAACTTCGTTATAAAATTTCATTTCAATTCAAATTCCTAGACAAGAAGTTTAAATATATCTGTAACACAATATTAAATGATGAGTCACTATTTCCAACCCTTAAAACATTTTATCCACACATTATATTATGGTCATAAATCAATCCCTTAATATATTTTTATTCACGGAATTTTATATTTATTTCATTGACATCAATTACGACAAAAATGATTTTGATAAAGACATTCAAATTTTATGTAAAGTATGAAACGATGAAAATGTCCCATCTTGAGCAAAGTAAAAAGTTTCAAACAAAAATTTTTCCATAAAACGCAGAGAAATCGATTCCAACTGATGCCATAAAAGAACAGAAATTCGTTTGATTTATGAAAAAGTGCTCAAGAACGCAATATTTCAAAAAAGATCGTCTGCTTTGTAAAAAGGAAAGCAATTCTCGTTATCCGTTAAGAACTTTTAGGAAGAAGTTAACTGTTTCTCTTGACTGATCAACCGCAACTCTACTAAACTGCGATGTAATAACCTTTAGAATGCAAAATCGAAAACCAGGTGTTCTCTTAGTAAACGCTTTCAAATTACAGAGAATGTTCAGCGATTGGAAAAATCAAGGTAATCGGCTGTTTTTGATGAAGTACGTGAAAGGTACAGTTCGAAAGAAAGGACATTGGATAGAAAGATAAAATGTAAATTCGAAATGAAATTAAAAATACAAATTGGAAAAACAATAATTGATTAGAAAAACAATAATTGAACAGTATTTTAGGAAGTTTAATCACTTTCGCGTTCCATTTTTCTGCCTTTGTATTAAACCAACGGTACTTTTATTAGAAAGTTATTTGGATTTTTCCTTTGAGAAAATAATACGTTAAACCATTAAACGCACGAGAAACGTTAACAATTACATTAAAGTTTTGAAAGTTAATGACAGCCATAAAATATCAACCAAATCATCAATTCGGATATGAAAAAAAAAAAGGGTCCATACTAAATTTGATAAGAATATGCTTTAAAACACAATAATTTAGACATATTTGATGCATTATCAAAATATCGAGTAGATATGCCAAATTAACAAATTTATTAGTACATTTAAATTTTATTCTTTTATACTGACACGTTGGGTGAATAGGATCTACCCAAATTCGCCCAACTTTTACAAATGAAGTGTTTTTTGATCGAGTGAGTCTTATAGCGTATCTACTAACAAGAAAATAGCTTTAAGAGAATAAATAATGACACTAATAGAAGTGTGGAACTTCTATAAATAAACTGTTTACAGAGTAAAACTGAAAAGAGAAAAGACTCCAGTGTTTAAATATAATATTTTTGAAAGGAGAGGTAGGTTTTTAACCTAGCAAGGCTAACTATGTTTAGTCCGTGAGCTAGATGACAAAATTTTAAAACTATGGTGGGCCAGACATGATTTTTACGCATTATAATCAAAAATTGGTTACATCCTACTATTTATTACTTCCTCTACATACATAGTATAGTGTATAGGGAAAGAATTATGACGGGATCGAATATTCGAATTCGAGTTTTCGACGGAAAAACATGTTTCACGTATTCCTGAAAAATCGAACGTTTTTGAGGCGGTTATGTGTGTGTGTGTGTCTCCGTGAGTCTGTCGAGACGATATCTCATGGCAAATCGAGTGTTTCGAACAAAATTTTGGTACAAAAATTACAATCGGTGAAACCTGAAAGCTTATTGATTTTAAACGTAATTACGTAATTGAATGTTCGGAAAAACCCCAAATGTTTTAATAATATTTTGTAAAAATCAATAAAAAATCAGAACCTTTAATAATGTTACGCAAATAATTATTTCTTTTGTAATTTTTTATTAGAAAACGATTGACACAAACTTTAGAACGGGCATGAACCATTTTCGAGATATTGCACATTCTTCAAATAAATTTATCAAAAAATTACATAAAATTGAATAAAAAGTATTAACTATTTTGAAATACGTTCACTTTTCATATGTAATATTATGTGATAAATTTGTTAACATCATTCTCGTGGATCTAGTTCGTTTTATTTACAGGAAAAGATACTTTGGGTAATAGTTTTGTATTTTGACGTCTAACAATTCACCAACAGTTATTTATATATAAGAAATGCCTTTCTCTATGTTTCTCTATAGCACTTGGCGATTAATTTGGCAAGTTGGCGACTTATTTATTGAAATATTGTCAACTTTCCAGATTGACAAAAATATCGTCAAAATTGTAAAAATGACGCTAAGTTAACCAAAAGAATACCAAATGGATGAATAATTATTAAAATATTTTAATATACGGAGTATATTGCTTATTGCGGATGCTATCGATATTGATAATTGTTAATTTAGAGCTACGTGAAATATAATATTAATTGAGTACTTCGAAATAGTTTCACATGTTGCCATCCATAAAGGCGCCAAATGTACAATTCAACATTAAAAACATTTTGTCGTGAATCTTATACGCCCTTGTTTCACTGTGGAAGAAGTAAATTCATTGCATTATATAGGGAAAGTCATGTGCTGTCCACATCAGATCTTTTAACGCGTGTCCAAGAAACGAACTCCTTTATAACGAAATCAACGATTTTACCTAATGGAAGGTCGTGATCAAAGTTTAGTACATCATTTCATTTCTAGCGTTTTGTTACCTTTATAATAATATACAAATATTATAACTATGATAATTAAAAAAAAAGAAACAATAATACTTTTATAATAATAATGTATAACAAAATAGAAAGAATAATAACTTAACAAGAAAGATTAATCATGCATAAAGCATTGATTATGAAACACTTTCCTACTTTAATGCAATTTTATTTAAACATCTCTAAAATGCGATATATTCCTCAGTAATATTTTTAAAATTATCACAATACTACATTAATTTATTATATTTGAAAACTTAAAACTTCATCGAAAAAAATGAACTTCATTCAAATGACGGCATTGAAATATAAATTGCCTGGATTAAACATCTCTAAAATGCGATACATTTCTCGGTAATATTTTTAAAATTATCATAATACTACAATAATGTATTATATTTGAAAACTTGCGAAAATAAATGAGCTTTATTCAAATGACGTCATCGAAATATAAATTGCCTGGCTCTCTCTATAAAAGCAGCATTTCATTCATAAACTTTTTCTATTCATTTCATTCATCACAATACTATAATAATTTATTTTATGGTGGTACAACTAATTTAACTCTATGCAACTTCATCGAAAATATCGTCTTCTTCTCTGTTGAAGACCCAGACCGTCCGACTCGTCCAGAGGACTAAGAGCAACTATTTGGACGGCCGTCTTCTTCTCTGTGTAAAATCAATGAAAGTTTCATTCATATCAGCTATATTGCAGACTCCATGAGCTAAATAATTTTGCGTTAAAGAAATGCAGCAATTCTTATACAACTCATTCTACATCTTTTGGTGTTTACATTCTCCATAAGTGAAAATTAAGCTTCGTTGTAGAAATAATCAAAGTTTGATGATTATTTAAACTCAAATATATTGTAATTGCGTTGTTTCAGTATGTAGATGCATAGAATTTAAGCAAAAATAAAACGGTTTTAGAACGGATACAACACTAAGTATAAATTAAAAATCACGATTTTGACACAAGATGAATGACATATTTTATTTTGAAGTGGGTCACGTGATCTCTTCATATAATGATCACGTGATCTCTTCATATAAAGGGTGTAATTATTATTTTAATTTTTATTTAAAAAACTACTGAATATATTTTGTTGAAATTTTTTTTATATATTTTATGGGATAATTTGGATACTTCCTAAAGCTTTTGAAGCAATTTGTGAATTTTAAATTCGCTTAAAAATGCTTGAAAAATTAGGTCCCATAGGGTTCAATGTATTTCATTTTTTCCACTAGGGTTCAATTCAAAACTAATTGGGTGATATTATTCATTTATATTCCCATAGGTCCCACAGACCGTCTGAATAACATATTAAAATTTCATTTTGATAAAGTCATTTTTACGGCAGTTATCGTGCTAACAGACAGACAGACAGAATGAACAAAGTCATAAACACTTTTCCACTACGTTGTAAAATGTTAAAAAGTCATAAACACTTTTCAACTATGTTGTAAAGTGTTGTGGGGGGAGCACATATGGGCTTTTATACTCAGTCAAAAACCGCGAACAAACTTTGTATACGAATTGTCAGGTTACACAAGGAAAAAATTGTGAATGAAAAACATTTAAATATAAAATTTACATCATGAGTAAAATACAAATAATAGCCTTAGAAGTTAAATAACAGAATTAGATGGATTGACGTCTGACGTCCGAAAACGCCCTGGTTTTAATGTGATTTTAGCGTCTTATTAATGCGATCAAATAAAGACATTTTATTATAATGTGTTATTCTTCAACATTTAATGTTTCAGATGTATCACCACACATTTTAGTACTTTAAAAACATTTTAAATAACATTCGCATGATACACACACATATGTCGCTCATATTTGACGCATATATTAAATGATGAACGGATAGTACAAAATAACAACCTAGGATATGCTTATTCATTCAAAAATGTATTCAATATGATGACCGGGTAGTACAAAATAATACAAAGTAAAGTATATAAAATCTATTAGAATTGCATAAATTTACAAAATATATTTATTCGAGTTAGAAAAGAAAATTTATATGCGAATATTGAAAGAGAGTCAATATGGCCTTTTCCGTTTTGAAACATTTTCAAACTAAAATTTCGGATATATTCAAGGGGGGGGGGGGGGGGATCGCGAATCGCAGAAAATGCAGCAGGTCTATCATTTGCGGATTGAACCATTCGTACATGATCATCCAAAAGGCGATGAAGCTTCAACTAAGGGTTCGAAGTTTGCATTAAAATAAAACAAGAGGTCAGGATTTTATGTTATTAAAAATAAAATAAAGAAACCCTGGAAAATCTAAATAGTTTTGCATAGAAGCCCAATAAAAAAGAGAATGCAAAATTGCTTCAATTTCGCTAATTTTGCTTTTATGTGGCTCCTATATTACTCCTATGTTAGCTTACACTCTTATATTTATTTGGCCGATTTTTCTGGTGAAATGTTATTAAAATTCATTATAAATATTTAATGGTAACTCAATGACAAAATAATTATATCGTTTTCCATCATTACAAAAAGCGCATAGTTAATAATATATATATATATATATATATATATATATTTTTTTTTTGGGGGGGGGGGGGGGGCACTCTGAGTAATTGGTTTAAGTGATAAATTTTGTATGGATCTAATTGGGCGAGATTGGCAAAATGCATTCTATGCAATTTCTGTGAATAGTATCAGCGACTGCTCTATTATTGTAAACGGAGTTAAGTTCTATAAATATTTTGTGAAGAAGCTGCGTGTTTTAATAGTAAAAAATAAATAAATAAAAATTTAAATAATGGAATTACTACGTAAACATTTGCCCATTCTTTCGAATTTTCTAAAATAGAATAAGTACAAATGTGAACTAAAAATGCTTTTAAATTAAATGCGAAACTGAATGGCATAAGTAGATGGAGTTTTCAAAATTTAAATTAATTAAATAGTACATTGAGTAATACCGATCTGAAACTAGAAATTAACTTTTTCTGGTCTTTGTTATAACCCATCATCAACGAATACAGAATTCGACACGGCCCCCTTTTAATTCGAATGGTTATCCCTTTCGACGAAAAATCGAGTTTACTTAAATCCTCAGAATGACATGAACATGATTTATAAATTGCGAGGCACTTTTAAGTATTTTTGGCGTTTTAGTGTCCTGCAGCACAGAAATAATAATGTTTTGCTTACGCTGTATTAACAATAAATGGATCCTACTCAGAAAACTGGTTCAGTCAGTTCGTCCAATCATTTTAATTAAATTGCCATTTTGTCAAGAGAAAATATCACGGTAGAGTATCCGAAAAAGACACAAATGAACGTTTAAATTTCCTAATTAATTAACAGTAAATTATCGTCACTGCAATGAACCAAAAATGAAACAAATTTCCAATAAAACTTTTGGATTTTTATTTCATTTTCAGTTTGTTTAGTAAATTCTTTAGGGTGAGACCAATGAAGACCAATGGGCTGGACCGCCAGCCCGAATATACACCACTGCCTCCCTTCCTCGGCTTTAAAGCCTGGGTATTACGTCATTGGTGAATACTATATATTTTATAAGCTATTTGTGAAAGTTTGCTTTTTTTTAGAAATTTTGTGAGGGTGTGTTTTTGACAAGTAAACTTTTTTTATGTGAAGAATCCGGGGAACTTTTTTTTAAATAGAGCCTGGACAAACTGAGAAATTTCAAGCATGTGTAGCTTTCTCGGGGTTTTGTTTAAATAAATATGCGTAAAAGAAAATTACGATGGGATATAAAATGAATAAGGAAGAACTTTAATTAAAAAAAACATTTCGTACAATTAATTAGCCATGTCTTTTAAATATGGAATTTTAAGATTTGAACTCAGCACTCAGTGTGCCATCTATATCTGCAGAAAACATAACAAAATACTTCGCAGAAAACAAATATTTCACAATACAAGAAAAATATTTTTTATTCTAAAATAGTCATCGTTTTGCAATTGAAATAAATATGGACGTTTTCAATAGCGTTTGAATGTTTATTTCAGATTTTTTATCAGATCAACACTTTACAGATGAATGAATCTGGATTTTTCTGCAATTTTATTTATAACACTTTTTGGTTGAGTCAGCCATTCGTTTATCTTACAAGGCCACGGTATCGTAAAGTTCAGATAAGGAGTCTGCTGTTATAAAACATTAACAAATACGAATAAGAATAATGAATATTTTTGACACTTTAAATGACTTAAAAAAAAAAAGCGTGAGATATCTCATGAACGATACATACTAAAATTAATGTCATTCGTCATGAGATAAAATCTTAGGTATAATATAAATACCTATACCATAAGAAAATTAATTATATATATATATTTTAATTTCGAAAATGTTCTAAAATATATATATATAATCTGTAACTCGATTATTCTGCACGCACACGCACATACGCACACACGCACACAGACAGAGAGAGAGAATACACAGAGAGGGGGAGAGAGAGAGAGTGAAAACACGCAGAGAGAGAGAAGACACACACACACACACACACACACACACACACAGTTACCTTACACCTTTCTGGTAGGTCGGACGGTCTGGGTCTCAACAACAACACACACACTCTCATACACACACACAGAGAGAGAGAGAGAGAGAGAGGACACACACACACAGAGAAGCCACAGAGAGAGCGAGAGAGAAGACACACACGCACACACACAGAAGACACACACGAACACACACAAAGAGAGGGAGAGAAGACACACACACACACAGAGAAAGAGAGAGCGATCATTTAACAAACTACGTACTCAGGAATATCTAAAACGTGTACATCTATCAAAATCTATCAGAGTAAGGTCACCCCCCTCCCCTCTAGTGCTCAAACAAAAATGAATCATGCTAACAGTATTAGATTAACGTTATTAAAGAGTCCGTAATTGTGTTTAAAAATACGCAAAGCCGTCTAGACCGGCCGACCCCATTATATTTTGTCTCTATCCATTCATTGCACAAGCGATCTCACAAAAGATTTGATACACTCTTAAATTATCTCTCCAGAAATTGCAATTTTAACATACTCAAACTGAAATATTATGAAATAAGACACAATTATCTATACATATGCACTGAACTGACTGGGTGAGTGAGGGGGTGACGCATCAAAATTATAGAGCACTTCCTTTACAGCTACATGTAATTTTTCGTTTGGGTTCATTCGACCCGTTTCTGCTTAAAGATCTAATATTCCGAAATTTTGAATGAGAGGTGATAATGCAAAAAAATTAATAATAATAATGAACTGAAAACAACTTTTGATTGATTATCGAGTATTTTCACTCTATCTAGAACCTCGGTTTCGGTCTCATTCGACCAGAGTCATCTTCTAGATCAAAACGAAAAAAAAAAAAAAAAAAAATCTAATATTTTGAAAAATTGGAATTAGGAAAGACGATTTAGAAAAATATTCAGAAAACTTTAAGTAACTTCGCTCAATTATCGAGTATTTTCACTCGAATCTTGACTTTGGTCTCATTGGGTCCGTCTCAGCTTCCAAATAAACGGAAAAACATGATATTTTGAAAAATTAAAATTAAGGGGGACGATGCGAAGGGACATTAAAAAAAATATCAACATTATTTAGTACTTCACAGAATCTTGGTTTGGGTGGTCTCATTTGATCCTTATCAGCTTACAGATGATCAATGGCAAAATTTTAAATTTTCAAAAAATAGAATTAGGCTGATGAATCAAAGGGATTTTTAAAATACTTTCATCACTTTGCCTCCCAAACGTAATAAAAATGCAATTTGATATCAGCCAACAATTAAAACTGGAAAAAAGAAGTATCTTTATAAATATAACGTGATATAATTTTTCTAATTGGGCGTCAAATTAACAATTAAATAATTTGTCAGCACGCGGATATAAGATTCAATACATTTTTCCATCTGACATGTTGACAGAATTGTAGAATGTGCGCCATTTTTATATTGAAATCCGAAAGGGTTTTTGATATTTTGCTAAGTTATCAGCAACTTTTATTAAGTATGGCAAGGTGTCACATTTAATGAACGCTAGCCAGTTCAAACGCGCTAAGCGCGGGTGGAAATGGTTAATTTAAAAATAAAATCCTCATAATTAAAACGCAGTTATTTTAATACATGTTTCATTTTGAAAATGCTCAACAATTGCGTTACTAAAACAATGTACACAGATGCATTAATTAGACGGCAGAATAATTGTCTAACTTTGCTTTCATCATATGAACGAAAATATATAAACGATCGACTTAATATTTAGGTATCGCGGCATAGAACATTATTTTGAAAACAGTCCAAGCATTTCCCTCGAAAAGCAAAATTGATAATAAAACTTAAACAAAAATAAAAGAAAACCACATTCTGTGTTTTAAAATAATTACTAGGCATATATTTTCAATTATATCTTTCAACATAAAAATTTGTTTTTAAAATTATCCCCGCATTTTGCCAAAATGTACCGACTTTTGGGAAACATAATACGTATAATTTTTAAAGTCCACAGACAACAAACAAAGCATTTCATGCACAAGAAACTCCATATTCACGATTCAAAATGTATTTTTCCACAAAAATAAGCAATTCAATTAAAATAAACAGACCAGATAATAACTTTGAATGTTAAATCAAACAAATAAAGTTAAAAGGATGGGGCTCTTAAATCTAAACGAACTGGAAAAGGCCGCCCGCACTTACCTTGAAACTTTATCCACTACTTTCAAAACTGAGCACAAAACGGGAATCACATTATTGATTGGGTAAGAGCCAGTATTCCGACGGATGGAAAAATGCAAGGAAGAGATTAAAAGTTTGTTTCTACGATCATATTTAATCCACAAAATATATCCACCAGTGATTCTCATAAGGTAAACTTGGTAAAAACTCTTTTTCGGCGACTTTCACTATCAGTGGGGGTAACCATGGATACAGCCCATCACAAAAACTTTGAAATGTTTAGAATAACTATAAATCCCAGACGAAAGCATAAATTCAGGAGGGAGAGCGAAGTTAATTTCCATCTCACAGTCCTCTGAAAGTTATGCAATTTTTTACTGACATAATTTCGAGGGAAGTTGACGACTGGGCCCTTCAAAGGCCGGTGAAATTCTGTTGTCGTAGATGTGTAATAAGGGTTGTCTACCGGAACAGTTCGCCAAACTGCTTGGCGACGAGCTCGCCAAGAGTGTTGTAGTACGAGTGTTTTGCAGTAGCGGGAGAAAGTAAATAATGGTTTTGAAGAGATAAAAAAAAGGGGGGTTACTGATTCAGACGAAATGGGACTGAAAGTTTGCGTAAAGAAATGCATTTTTTAGACTAGTTTAGGAGAAAACTTTTACAAAATTCACATTTTTTTTTTCAGTGAAACTTTGGATTTTTGTAAAAAAAAAGTATTTGAATATTTTATGAGAACAATACTATATTATTTACCATGTTTCCAAAGAACATTTTTAAAGAGTCAAGAATAGATATCAGCAAATAAAAATGAAGAATAAAAGTTGCTGCTGGAAGTAACTATATAAAAGATTTTAAATGATCTCACATTTCTTACTTTTGTCAAATATATTTATTGATTACACTTTTTAACAGTAATTTAAAATCTGTTTATCTGTATTCTCAGCAAACACATTATTTTTGTCCAAAATAAATACAACTCTAGACTTATTTAAACTATAAATTGAGCTTAAAAAAATATAAGATACACTAACGTTATTTATGTTAAATACGGGGATTCCATTTCATATTAAAGATTAGTATCATTATTACTTTCCTTATATACATAATGTATAATGTGTGTATATACATAATGTGTATGTGTGTGAAAGTATGTGTGTGTATGTCAGTGAGTCTGTGGAGACGATAACTGACGAACGAATGGACCGATTCGAACGAAATTTGGTACAAAAATCACAATCCGTAAACACTGGAAGCCTATTGTTTTTATACGCAATCGAATGTTCAGAACCCCCCTAAATTTTCGAGTGAAATTTTGAAAAAATCGTCAAAAAATCAAAACCACTAATAAAGTTACGCAAATAGACATTTCTTATGTAATTTTTCATTAGAAAACGATTGACATAAATTTTAAAACGCTAACATGAACCGTTCTCAAGATATTGCACATTTTTCAAAAAAATTATCAAACAGTCATATAAAATAAAAAAAAATATATTTTCTATTGAGAAACATGTTCACTTTTCATATATAATACCATGCGATAAATTTGGTGACCTCATTCTCGTGGAACCAGCTCGTTCCATTCATGAAAAAAGATACTTTTAGTAATACTTTTGTATTTGAACGCCAATAGTCATTTATCGGCTATAAGAATAATTTATTTCTCCGTCCATAACGCTTGGCGAGATTTTGGCGACGAATTTGGCGGAATGTCGCCGACTTGGCGACATTTTTAATTGTTGCCAAATTAACAAAAATCTCGCCAAATGGATAAAAATGACGCTAAATCAATGGAAATGACGACTAATTGAAGAAAATTCAATATCTTGGAAGGAATATAAGTATCTACTATAAGAATAAAATTTTTTTAACTGTAAAAGTAGTAAATTCATTGCATTATATAAGGAAAGTCATGTGTTGCCCACATCAGATTTTTTTATTCGAAAATAAATTACCCTCTGAAATACAGAACTCTCAAACTAGAAACAACTTAATATTTTTACTTTCCATTTAAAAAAAATATTGCTGCAAAACAATTAAAAACATTCAAAAGGAAATAATTCATATTTCATCATTCTTTCAGATAATATATCTCTTAGAAATGTGATAAACGAAAGTTCCGGGTCCAAAACTATAGCACAAACTATAACACGGAATTAAATATTAAGTTGTTATTATTATTTTTTATTTATTAAACTGTTGGTGATGAAAAGATGAAGATGAGTAAGAGTAACATGAGCATTTGAATTAAATTATTCAACACATATGCTACTGTGTTGAAAGTTTGAATAATTTGCCCGATTTGTGTTAACTTACCATTCCTGTGTTGCACGATGATGCAAGTCGATCTGAGTTTAATTGGCTTAGTTAAGAATTGAAATATTATACCAGGGGTCGAGCTGCCGATCGCCATTGTCGCATTTTACAAAAGAAAATTCGCATTGGCGATTAAAAAAAATATATAGAGAAAATTTTGACGTTTATGGATTCTGTTTTCAAATGGAGAGTCAAAGTAAAATTTGGTGAATAAAAACTCCATTTGGCGAAAGAACGTGTCATTTGGCGAATAGGTTAAAAAAAAAATAATTAATAACCCAGAGCAAGCCCTGATATACTGTATACTGGAATTTTTATTTATTGCCAAGACCGTCCAGCTCACCCAAAGGGTATAGAGCAGTTACAGGGGAAGGTCGGGTATACATGGGTTTCTTCTACGAGTCCTTAAACACCCCAATCATTTCGTAAAGATAGATTCATGAGTGTACACGTTAAGTCTATATATGGTAAAGAGACCATGCCCGATCGAATAAAAAGGACGGAAGCGCCCTCAGCGGAGAATTGAAGAAGTTAAGAAATACGAACTCGGTAACAAAATGAGATAGATAATAAAAGCCAATCATAAAGTTGTAGAGCATTGTCTGGTGAGAAGAAATCAACAATAAAACTGCTACATAAATATATAATTTAAAAAATTGGGACTTAGCAACAAAGAGAGATAGAAGAAAATGTCAATTATAGAGTTGCAGAGGATTATCTAATTAATAGGAATCGACATCAGGAACGTGCAAAATGCGTGTGTGTAAAGCAATAATTGCCTGCCAGAAAGTCGTATTATTAGATCCTGCAACACAGTGACACCTGCAATGCTTGTCAAAGCACGCGGAAATATTCTTTCTCGAATTCAAATGGGCGTTGTTGCTGACGAAGGGCATTTTGAACAAGCCGTACATTTTATTCCTGTTCATGCAAGTGTTGTTGATTGTATCATTCCTGAATACGACAGTCATTCGCAATAAGACAGTCCTGATGAAGACAGTTGTGTGGAATAAATGCCTTATGTAACAGTTTTATTGTCAATTTATACTCACTAGGACTAGATAATGCTCTACAACTTTTTGTGATTAGCTTTTATTGTCTAACTCGCTTTGTTGCCGAGTTCGTTATCCTAACTACTTTAATTTTCCGCTGAGGGCGCTGCAAACCCCTTCATTTGATCGGACGTGGTGACTTTACTACAGATAGACCTAATGTGTACACTCATGGACTTTTCCTTGCAAAGTCATTGGGAAGCTTATAAAGTCTTTCATAGGAACAATTTATATACAACAGACTCTCATAACCGTTAATTTGCCGTTCTATGCTTAGTACTGCACTGTGACTAAATGCCCCCCCCCCCTTCACACCAAAAATGAGCTACTTAAAAATGTAATAACTTTAATGACATACACACATATTTCTTACATAGCTAGATATATCATTGGCTTCTTTTTAATGTACAGAAAAATTTATTTATAATGAGTTAGCATTTAGTGAGATTCCGGATTTAACATGAGGGGGAGGGGGGGGGGTATTACGCATTTTTAGTTAGTAATAGCAGTATACCCGTTCCTACGAAATATCTATAATATAAGGAAACTAAAAATTAACAATCTGAGATGAATTTTTAATAGAGTATTTCTTTTTTTAATTTTATAATAATTCTAACAAAAGGGAAAGAGAGGCGAGTTCTATTGAGCTGGGGAAAAAAAAAAAAAAAAAGATAATAGCAAACATACCCTGACGTTGTTCGTGATTTAAAATATGTGCAAATTCCTGTAGTATTGTAAATTACATTGTTATTCAAAACATTTTATTACATTATATAATTTAATTCTCCTAAAAAGAGGCATAAGAATATAAATTTTCGCTACACAAAATTATCTTCACAAGCAGATATGAGGGATAAAACATCCCGGTCCCGTTTGTTGAAGACCCAGACCGTCCGACTCGTCCAGAGGACCCGGTCCCGTTTGTGAACAAATTTAGAAAAAAAAAATTATGAAACTGGATCAATATATGCCAAAATAAAAGCGTTAAAATGGTATTAGAAGATATACACTCTTTCCACCTTTACTCTGTTTCAACAACTGGCTAAAAACAATATATGAGTTTGAAAAATCTTTGCCAAAATAAAGCAGATCACGCAAGGAATTTAAAATATCAATAATTCCCGTAATCTTTAAACCCGAGGGCCGTAATGGATATAATTCAGTCAAAAATGCAATACCATTAATTTATAAAAGTTATTTTTATATCCATTTCTTTATTAATCGTAAAAAAAAAAATGTTTACCGTATAAACACACTTGATTTAATTGCGTAGCTGAGCAACATGATATAATTTTCTTCAAATAAATTTGCGAAAAAGATATCGTTTATGCATAATGTTATTTATGTGGAAGGTTTAATTTCTTATTTATATCTGCAAAGCCCTTGATCCTACAAGCTCGGAACATGGTCTATATTTTAAGTGGGACTATTCCAAGGCTGAATTTAAAATTTCATAAAATTCTGCGCAGCCGTTCTCCCATAATGATGGCACAAACACATATACAGCTTATTTATTTTTATTTATACAGGTAATGTTAATTCTAGCCTGAATCGCTTTTTTCTCTAACACGCGAAATTTTAATTTCCTGGGCAAAATGCTGATGGCAAACGCGAATGAAGTGTCAAAAGAGATGAGATCAAAATCGGAGTAAAAATAATAACTTCTGATTGGATGTTTGCGATGTTTTGGGTCGGATCACACGTTCGAAGCATTAAATACACCGTCGAAATGAGCCTATCCTATCCACAATCCGAAATCTTATGTTTTCGTCGTTATGCATTTGGCCAGGTCAAAGTGGTTTAAATCCTATAACTTTAATAATATTTTTAAGTCCAATTTTGCATAGAGAGAATCAGGATTTTTTTTCAAAAGCTCTTTAAATGACTTAGAAGCAATTTGCTAATCGGAACTTTCTTTGCAGAGTGTCCATATAAAAAGTTAAATATTCTACTTCTTTTTAAACTAAAACGTGTCACGTGACTGTCGTAGTCCGAAAGTCTATCTCATGGAGATAAAAATAAAGAGTTAAAACTCCATACTGAGAAAATGCCAATATTGTTTGAGACAATAATTCGAGTGGCGCTGCGATAAGATAAGCGCCCATACATTGTATGTACTTCGGTGGTGAAAGGCTTAAAATATTTTTTTAAACTGTCAATTTTGAAGATATAAATTAGTAGCGCGATGCAAATTAGAACAGAAACAATAAGGAATATTTCTACGTCAAATTATTTTACCGTTCAATTTATTTTTACCTCCCTATATTTTAAATTCTGCCCTACAACTGTGAAAAAATACTGATTAATTATACTGATAATCAGGGAATCTTAATTTCAAAATAATCAAAAATACATATATAATCAAATATACTATTTCGCTATATTGTGCAAATGGAAACAAAGGGCGCTTTACTAACACTAGCGACGCCTAGATATAATTCTCAAAACATTATGGCATTTTTAAACGTTTCATCCACAGAAGTTTTATCTGTTTCTCTCTAACTCCATGGTCCATCTTATTTGAAGCATTTCTTAAACTGGAACCGTAGGTCTCTGATCAATCGTTCGAGAGATATTATTTAGTTCTGCAATCTTTTCTAAACACCCTGTTTTGTTACCTTGAGGAACGGGCGTCTGGTAAATTGCGAAAAAATTAGTGGAATTTACAGCCGGGTCCTACTTACTCTATTCTCAAATAGGCATGGACAGGTGTTCTTTCATTGAAATTTAGTGATCGCAGATAATTAGCCGATCTCTCTCATTAACCGAACCTTCGATCTGGAAAGTCGCCCACCGTTGACCCTAAAAATACCAACCTACGTGGTGATTGCAATTGATATTTGGACTATCTCTCTCGTATTGGAATGTTTTGAACCGGCGACGTCCGATACTTTGGAACGTAATTTCAGCGCTAGACAATTCTAAATGTCTAACTATTCCACGCAGATTTCTGAAATCGTTCTTTCGATATCTATCGCAAAACTATTACACACTGACCTCTTTCCGCAGACACTTTACTAGCGAGGACTTTCGGAAGGAAATCACGGAGGATAATCAACTCCTTCGCCTTCCCTTTCCGGCCGCAATGGCTGTGCAATCAGTGAATGAGACTTTAATGAGTGACGAAGAATGAGACCGGGATCGGGTTTCTCCATTCATTCACTCGGTGAAACGAAACAGAGTTCGACAAAATGCGTAACTCTGTATGCAGAACACCGCATGCGTAAAAGTAAATAAATAAATAAATAAAGTCTTAAATAGTATGGATACACGTCAACTTTAATTAAATTTTAAAATCAAAGCCAACCAACAGTAGATTTAAAAGTCCTTTAATAAAATCTCCTTTCCTCGACGTACAAAAATGACACGGCCAAAGCGCTTTCGGGCATCACTATGCCCTTAACTATCTTTCGGGCATCACTAACTTTTCGAGCATCACTATGCCTGCGGCCTATGGCCATAACCGCCAGGCGGTTATGGCCAATATGTAAGCACTGTTTGCACTGTATTTTCACTTCGTCACTGATGAAGGGCATAGTGATGCCCGAAAGCGCTTTGGCCGTGTGATTTTTTTACATCGAGGAAAGGATGTAAAAAAAAAATCCCCCCCCCCCCCCATCGAGGAAAGGAGGGGCGCGGTAGCCCATTGGTTAGCGCGCTGGAGTTGCACTCGGTAGGCCCGGATTCGATTCCAGCCACTGCCAAAACTGCCGCCGTGTTCATGCGGAGTACGATCACGTTAAACATGTGGGTCCGAAAGTCCTTCCCAGAGGTTGGTGGTAGGGGAAGGAGGGTACGGTCCCTGTGGATGCCTCCCCCACTGGGTTCCGGTCTAAATTGGGTGGCACTTCCCGACCGTCCAAACAGTTACCTTACACGTTTCTGGTAGGTCGGACGGTCTGGGTTTCAACAACAACATCGAGGAAAGGAGCTTTTATTAAAAGACTTTTAAACCTATCGTTTGGTTGTCTTTTATTTTAAAATTAAAGTCTTGTTTACATAATACCAAGGTGATTCGAAACTCTCTGTATAAAATTCAATGGGAGATAGGGAACACTAAAACAAACATTTTTCGTTGATGGATGTGTGTTCGCAGAAGGACACCCTTGGGTGCTAGAGGGCGCTGTTGGTTGGCGCGGCAATTGGTTATGTTTCGCTTTTGTCAGTCATAACGCGGGCTTATCCGTGTGGCATGCAGTATTTCGCGAATACTGAGATGGCTGATGCAAGCATCTAACGTATGAGGCTGGCAATGGGAACGGAAGAGCAACTGTAAGATTGTACCGTGAACGATATCGTAACAGAAGTGTGCCGAATCACCAAATATTTGCGCGTTTGCCACGGTAACGTTGAGCAACTATTGCAAAACTAAGGAAAACTTGAGCAATGTATAAATACACAAATAACACAATAATGCGAAGAAACAGGGGTGGGGGTTATATACTCAAGACCTAGATGAAGCGATTCTATTAATCCAGGTCTTGAGTATATAACCCTTTCTTTCTTCCTTTCGCGTCCATTCCTTTTTGGACTTCGGGTTTGTTGGTTTTCTTGCACTAACGAAGAGGGTCCAGCGTATCCTCGAAACAGCTGTATGCTGCAATATTGTGTTATTTGTGCTTTTATAAGTTGTTCAGGTTTTCTTTATCCTTCGCACACAGTGTATTTTGCTTATTATTGTAAAATTGCTGTAAAAGCGTAAAGCCGCTGTAAATAAAAATATTGTATACACTTTCTTCCAGCGTCCTCTATCACCAAAGCGTGACTTCTAAGGAAAGGTACACTCTTTAACAAAAATAAAAACTTGTTTCAGCGATCTTCCATTAAAGTTTGTACAGAGAGTTACAAACCGGCCTGTGTAACACAAAAATGCAAAGGAAAAGTATAGTAAAGGGGGGTCGAAAATTTCGATTAATGAATTTTGCTGAATTTACACACATACAGATCAATGGCTTTTCCATTACGTTTGTGTCTATCTGAATCCACAGGCGTCATATCGTTAATAATAATTACGCTATATATTTCCGCAAAATTTAGTACGGTTATTTCAATCGATTGAAACAAAAATAAAAAACCGAGTTTGAACGAAAAGAAATCAGGAAAATATAAATATAAAGACAATTAATTTAATTGATATTTTATTTTACTCGTATATTTCAAAGTAAAACATTCTCTTTGAAACAATATCATGTAAAACGCTATCATGCATACCGTTTTCAAGATATTGAGATACTTTTGAGTTAAAAGCTAAAAATTAAAAACTTTAAATATCCTCCCTTTTATCTAGTGAACAGCAGGCCTTTTACATGTTTTTTTTAAAAACCAGAATTGATTGACATCATCACCTATGAGTTATCAGTCGCTATCGAAATAGTACACTCTTTACTTCCTCCACGGTGAACACTGCATCCCCAATTGACAATTAGAAATTTAATATTTTTTTTAGCGAGATTGAGTCATATGATCACTATAACTTTCATTAACAGAATTCTAAAGTTTATTTCAACATACAGAAAGTAAATTACATGAGATTTGCTTGAGCGCTTTCGAGCGTAAAACGTCCTTCGTCAGAGACATATACATGGTGCAAGCACATTGGAGTTTATATACAGCCAGACCAAAAACTAATTTTATGACATAGAGTCGATCGGCAAAAGAGTAAATTCGAAGTGAAGAGGCATGTAATAGACATATTACATGGAGTAAATGTAGTAAAATGCAGAACAAACCTTAAACATTTAAAGGATAGGTACATTTAAAGTTTTGCTAATCCCGTTTGCTCAGCACTGCACTTTGTATATTTATATTAGATTTTTATGTAATGTCTATTTTATGCGTCTACACTTTTTGCCGATCAGCTAGCTATCTTGCATAATAAAGGAAGATGTCTGTCTGGGATGGGGGGGGGGGGGTCTGCACAGTCTGTAGCGGGAAATCTAAGCATCGCATGACTATGAAATTTGATACACATGTATTCCAAGACCCAAATAGGTGCACCTCGCCGTTACTTTTTAAATTTCGAATAAGTTTTTTAGTTATTTTATGTTATAGCCTGATTTACAACGATTTTTGAGCGATATTCACACAAATCGATTCATGAGCAACCTAAAATATTATTATATAATCTCCATCTTGACACCATCGGAAAGATATCTTTCAAACAAGCTTTAAACGGATAGAATGCGATTAATACACACATTTTAATGAATTTGAAAATATGTATATATCTTTCGTACGCTTTATGCATCTCTGATTTTTATATTACGATATAAGAAAAAGTGACATGCCATCCAACGTTTATAATTTAACAGCAGCTCCTAAATATATCACAGACTATTCCAGAGAAAAAAAAATAATTTAATAACCCCATCCGTTGATTAGCTATACATTTTTAAACCGAGCCATGTCATAATTTTTTTACATTTCCCCATTACGGAGCAGACCTTTTTTCCGAAGCTGTTCTACCAACTGCAGCCTCTCCCACGAACGGGGCAACTAACTACGCTCAGAAATTTGCTGTGAGTTCCGTTGTCGTATATTTTATTAGTTCGATTTTAAATTCCGAGAAACGTCGGGTACATTTTCTAGTTTGTAATAAATTTAATTTGTGGGCTGGATGCATATAAAATTCTATTGTGCTTATAGCATGTCATATGCCTCTGATGCAGGGCTAGTTTGAAGTGCTCCAGCAAATCTAATGTAATTTACATCATGTATGCTGAAAAAATATTTTTATTTATTTTAATCCCGGACGTGTCGCCATTCTAATCGCTTTAATATTTTTGTTAAGATGTAGAGAAATTACTGTGTTGGATACGGAGACATTTACCTTTCCCCCAAAAAATCAATCCAAAATAATTACTTGCCTAGCGCGTTTCCAAGAATGCGCTGATGAAGCTTCTTTGCCTCTTAATATATCTTGTAATCTCTAGAAAGGGAGCTTATGTTATGTGTTTCCAAGCAGGCTGATTCTTGAATTTACATATAAATTAAAAAAGTTTGTATCATTCAAGTATTTATTTTCATGATTTGTTTAACGGCAGTTAATGTAACAGTTTCGTGTAATGGACAATATGTAAATATATACATGTAAGCTGGAGTTAAATCGTAACTCGTGACTTATATGCAAATATCAAAAGCTATCCTATTTTTATTAAAGAAATATATTGCCCTAGAAAATGAAAAAAAAAAGTTATATTAAAGAGTTATTACGTTCGTCTGTTCTCTTTTACAAAATTAAGTTCTTATGTAAATCTATTTCGTATCTTAAGAACAAAACATACTGGTTCCGTTAATAAAAGAAATATCAGATGTCTAGCAAGATGTCTTTGCCTCATTTAAGAAATAATGGAGTAAAAATATAAAATTGTTACTATTTTTTCTTTTTTTTAACTTTAACCTGTTTTAACAAATTTTACTCTGGAACGACAAAATTGTTTCTAGGTGATATATGGCTGAATATCTAATAATTGCCAATTTTGGGGTTAAAATAAATAAATAAATATCTAATAATAACTTTAGAGTTTCTAGAAATTTTACGCTGGAATAAGTTCTTGAAAACCTCTTTTCTTATTACTGATGAACGATAGAGCTGTTTAACGTGATTAATGGAATTATAATGCATTTTCATTACGTTCAGGTGAGAGAAAAGATTGTGACAGGAATGACATAATGGTACAGTGACAGAAATGACAGTGGTTCGTTTTTGTTCCGCACGGAAATTGAAACTAACCATAAAAGCAAAGTATGTACTAGGCATAGCTCGCTTTTATGTGCCAACAGGAGACATTATTTTTAAATTTTCACTCATATTAATATTAACTAAATGCCAGTCAGAAATGGTACGCAATAAATACATCCATCAAGAATGAGTTATAAGTGTGGTTTCCACGTGTCTGTTAATAGCAATATCAAAAACTTCAAACAGGTGTGGAAATAAATTTTAGATAATGGTCTTCGATGCACTTAAAATCACTGGTGGTAGATGAAAAGGACGATTTTTCGCACGACATCGTAATGTCACCGATTTTCAGGAACAAACGTGTATTAGCAATTTAGTAAAATAATATCGTTAAAAATGTTAAAATAAAGACTTCTTTACAAGTTAAAATCATTATTTCTTAAGAGTCCCCCATTTATATCCATTATTTATGTTTCTTACTGATGTAATTAAGACATGATAACTCAACTCGTCACTGGGGGACAGTGACAAAAATAACAAATTTGGATTTTTATGAGGTAAAAACTACATTTAATGGAATTGAAAAAAAAAAATTTTTTTTTTGCAGAAAAATATGTAAATTGTAGTCTAAAAATGTACTGTAAAATATGTCTACCTTATTTATTATTATTATTTTAAAGCGCAAGGGAAGCAAAATTGATAATTATCAGATATTTAACCATGTATTAAATTTTGTAAAAATCAAACTAGTGGTTTTTACTGTGTTACATGTGCAGATAGACAGATAAATCGAATACAATAGGTGTACTTTTCGTATTTACAAAACACACCACAGCATAACATAATACCTTGCCACATTTAAACAGAATCGTCTTATTCCGACAAATAATATATGTGTCATTCGCAGCCTGCAAAGATTTGGAAAAATAAAACAGCGAGACTCTTGCAGTCAACAAACCAGCGATCCAAGAATTCTTTCCGAAATTTTATTTGAATGCATGAAGAATGCGTGGAATGCAATTTAAATTAATTTCTTCTTTTTCAGAAAGAATATTTACCCTTTCTAGCGAATTTGGGGTTCAGTTTAATTCTATCATTACGTAAGCAGTCAAATAACAAAGATGTTGTTTCTCACAACATTGCAAACTATTTGAATATAATTTTTTGAAACAAATAATTAAATATTTCCTTAATTCTTAAACTACCAGTCCATAAATTAACCGTAATCAAAATAAATAACTACTCTAATATTTGTAGCAAAATAATAGATAAATAATAAGACACTGAGTTAGTAAACATAATGGACAAAGTAGTAAGCAGTAACGCATTTTCTCTATTATACTTACTAATTAGGTTTACTTACCAATTATTACTTTTTATGCAATACATTATATATGTAAAAAGAAAGTATTGTCATAGACCACATTTTTTATTCTTAGATCCGGGTCCATTAACAAGTTCTAAGCATCTTTGAATATGAATCAATCACTATTGAATAATGTTAGTGAATTTGTGGGCCCATGGATGCTTATACAACTGTTTTCAGAAGGGTTGACACCACTGACATCAGTGGGACCCACCTTTGTGACCATGAACGTTCAAGTGAGGCAACTGCCCTTCTCTATGGGCGCCCATGTGTGGGCCCCCATATCCATCGACAAAATTGAGTGATTCAAATAACATTTTATTTGATTATTTCAGCCGATAAACACCAGATGCCTAATAAATTTTAGTACGATTAAAACAGAGCAAAGGCCTTTAAATTTCGAATATTTTTTTTTAATTGGGAGAAAAAAATCATAAACAAATAATTCTGACATATAATTTTTAATAAATAACCCTTTTATGTGTATTTATATTTAATTAAAAGCGATTGACACCATGCAGAAAACATTATATATATATATATATATATATATATATATATATATATATATATATATATATATATATTTTAAATTTAACATTAATAAAATATTACCATTTTATTTAATCCTTGTAACTCGATTCAATTGTTTAGAAATACTATACATAATCAACTTTTTAGAATTTATAAATTATCAGATAAAAAATTTCATGCTATGCACATTAATAACCTAAAAATTACCAGTAAATTATATAAATATCCAGCAAATTTAGTAAATGGCATAGTTAAAAAATTTGGATTAGCTGAATATTCTTAAATTTCTCTCCTTAGTAACTAATATTAGCCAAATATCAACATTCTTTTGAATAAACATTACAATGTATTTACATCCCCTTATATTTTAGCCTCTATGTTTTCAATTATATTACACACCCCATTATTTTGTAGCTTTTACTATTGAATATATCACATTTTATAGCCTTATTGCAATACTGTTATTTATTACTCACGATTGGAAATAGTAGATCTCTACTTCAATCTTTTGCGATTGGCAACACTTATCTCTTCATTTATTGCACGAATGGATTGGACTTTTGCAGTGTATTTCAGGTATTCTTGTTTCCTATTTATTTTTTTAATCTTTATGCTTATAGTCTCCAAGTATTATTAGTTTATAGATATAATCTATCTAACAATTCTGAAATAAGCATGTTTTGTGTTTATCTTGATTAAATACTTGGACTGGACAAAGAATTTTTTCAAAATGAACAATTTTTTTTTTAGGCCTATTGCCTTATCCAAGTGTATAGCTTTAATGCTTGGATATTTTTTGTTTTTCTATTTTCGAATAAACACCATTGAATTTTGTTGATTATATTCAGCTTGGTGACTAGAAATATGCATTTTATTTTCCAAATTATTGATGATTCTCTATTTCATACTTATTTTTATTTTCTAGGCATATTTTAAGTTAGGTTTATTTGAGTTACAATTTCTCTGTTCTATCATTGGATTTTCATATTATATATATATAAGTTATATATTATTGCTATAATAAAATGAGTAAAAATTTCACAAGCATTTAAAATATGCTGAAATATATTAATGCTTGTTCTATATATAAATTTTAACGGCAAATACTCTAAGGTGGACCATTCTCAATTTCTCGATATATATATATATATATATATATATATATATATATATATATATATATATACACAATATACGACAAGTGCTATAAGCAATCACAAAGATGTAAACCAATATTACCAAGGAACAGGCGCAGATGCTGCTCTTTAATCCGAAGTAAATATACTAACTTTAACTTTAAGTAAATATGCTAACTTGAACTTTATCCTCATTTTTGATTACAATAGTATATATATATATATATATATATATATATATATATATATATATATATATATATATATATATATATATATATTTATATATATATATATATATATATATATATATATATATATATATTTATATATATATATATATATATATATATTTATATATATATATATATATATATAAAATGAAAGATTTTAATCGTAAATTATGCATAAACTACTGTATGTACAAAAAAACCCATCTCTAGCATATCTGTCACAAATCAGTAACTATAGACCAAGACTAAGGATAAAGATTGAAGGTAACATATCACTACAAAGGAAAGGGGGATGAGAAGAATATAAGGATACAAAATTCACAATTAAAAGTATATAAATATAAATAAAAATAAAAAAGGAAACACGGCAAAAATGAGAAAAGGCAATAATAATTAGCTCAAGATAAAAGATTAAGACATAGAGAACAATCAATTGAAACTACACAAAAAATGGCGGTTAGTTCGAAATTGCATTCTCATCAGGACAGCCATACAATTCGAAATAAAACTGATAGAATAGCCAGTTTCTGACAATGGCGATAGTATTTAACTATAGACACCATTGGAGCTGTCTACTGGCTAGTGGAAGGAGAAAAATAAATCAATTGAATTACAAATCAGAAAATTAATACCTCCTCGAACAGAAGTATGAACAAGCATTGTTACCACGTGTAAGTGGAAGAAGCGACTGAGCATTTCACCTCACTTAGTCAATGCGAGTGAGCACCGGAATGAATACATTTGAACGATACATAATATGTATGGAGACTTTCAAAAATAGTAATCAGTATAGGACTCAGGACAAGTGGAAAATAGTCATTCGAAAATAGTAAACAGTATTAGACTCAGGTCAAGTGGTAAGTTAGGTGATAAGAATGGGTGAATTCTCAAAATTGAGTTATCCAATCAAAGATAAATAATGCATGTGTAAAATTATTACGTGGTACATTTGAAATTATTAATAATATTATTTACAAATACTTACGTAATTTTGACAAATGCGTTTAAGATTATTGATGTGGAGAAAGTGAAACCGAGGATCAGAAAGTCGATGTATTCGAAATAGCTGGTTTAAAATGATGTTTCTAAACAATTGAATAGAATTACAAGATTGATATGATAGCAGCTTTATGATAGTGAAGTTGTAAAAATCTTTTTATCATATAGATTGGTGATTACATGATTATTGAGGGTATGTAAATTTAAGTCTAAAACATTTACAGTTTGACTAACGCTAGGCTCATTAGGAATTAATTCTAAGTTAGATGGGTAAATATCAATATTAATTGGATAGGAATCATCAATGATAATACAAATTAAGTCGTCCACATATCTATATATAATATATGAATTAGAGTTAAAATGAGATACATAATAATAAAGATATAAGTTAGCGAGTATACTACTACTACAGCCACCTTGTGGTACACCAGATGTTTGTAAATAAATGTTATCACCTTGGATAATATAATTGTTGTATAACACAAAGTGAAAGAGCATAGGAAAGTTTTTGACATTAAATGCAACATTATTGGAAGATAGATAGTCATGATAAAGAGAGATAATAACTTTATATAAATCTTTAATGACAATATTATTAAATAGGTCTTTAAAATCAAAGGTTTGGAAACGAAGAATGTGTGGAAGCTTGCTAGGGTGATTTACTAAATCAAAACTATTGTTTAAAATGAAATATCCTGAATTCCTAAATTTAAGAGATGCATCAATTCTATTTAAACAGTTAAGCAAATACTTACTAGCTGTAGTGGTAAAGGTATTATGTCCACAAGTGACTGTTCTAAAACTGAGAGGTGATTTATGGAATTTAGGAACCAAAGTAACATAAGGAAATTTAAAAAACTTAGAATTAATATTTAATTGTGTATATAATTTTAGCATTTTAGTTTTGATTTTGATAGACTGATTATTAATGGGTTTAAAAATGTGATTACTTTTTAAGTAATTCTGTAACAGAGAAACATAATATTTTTTACAAATGATGGCATAATTATTAGAAGCTTTATCTACATAAGTTATGACAAAATGTTGTTGTAGTTCTTTAATAGCAGATAGGAGTTGTTTATAAGGATACTTAGGCTTCGTTAATTTAATGTGTTTATAATAACATTTTTAAGTAGATGTAAGGTAGTATTATACAAATAAATTATTAAAATAGTAAATCCAATGGTAGAATGGCAGAAGTAACTCATAATACTCTTATCTTAAAAAAATTTTATGCCTACAGAATACAATGAAATAAAATGGAATTCAACAATAAAGAGGAAATTATAATACATGTTACAGTTCAGAAAGCTAAAGATAATCAACAAATGTCAATAGAGAGGAATCGAAAAATGGAATACCAAAATAATCAAGCATTAAAGCTTGCACGTGGAAGAGCTCTAGGCTTAAGTATAGTTCATTTCGAAAAAATTCTTTATCAAGTCCTAATATTTTAAATGAAATGAACACAAAAATGCTTGTTTCTGAAACACAAGATAGATTTTATCTATAAACATGTGTTATTAGGACGACAAGCATAAATATTGAAAAAATAGAAAGGAAACATAAATACCTTAAAATACACATCAAATTTGTACAATCGTGACGAGCAAAAAATGACTAGACCAATGTTGCCATTTGATAAAGAGTAAAGAAGTGATTTATTGTTGCCAAAGTGAGTAATATAAACCGCACTGCGTAATGGTAGTACAATCTGATATTCTACAGTAAAAGCTGCAAAACAGAAAGATGAAAATAATTTGTAATGTAAAAACAAGAGAATGTAGAAGTAAGGCTAAAATAAGATACTAAGGAGAGAATATTAAGAAGAATTTTAGGCTAATCGAAATTTATTAACTATACCATTTACTAAATATGCTGGATATTCATATAATTTACTGGTAATTATGAGGTTATTTATGTGGAAAGCATGAAATTTTTTATCTGATAATCTATAAATTCTAAAAAGTTCATTAAGAATAATATTTCTAAACAATTGAATAGAGTTGCAGGAATTAAAAGGTAGTATTTTATTAATATTGAATTTAAAAAAATATTTTTTATCATAAATTAGTAACTATCCCATTAGTAGGTTCTATAATTAGATTTAAATCCAAATAATTAATATTTTTACTAATAGTAGTTTCATTAGGTATTAATTCCAAATTATCCGGATAGAAATCTATATCTATGACATAATTATCAGTAAATGCTAAGCAAATCAGATCATCTATATATCTATAAATTTTATAATCTGTAGAAGTTAAGAATTTTTCATAATGATATAGGTATAAATTAGCTAACATACTGCTACTACAACCACCTTGTGGAACACCTGAGACTTGTAAGTATAATTTACTACCTTGAAAAATATAATTATTGAAAAGAACAAAATGGAGAAGTTTAGGAAAATTGGTAAATTTAGGTAGGTGAGAATGATTAGTAATATAGGCATTATATAAAGCTAATATGACATCATAAAAATCAGTGATCCTAATATTATTAAATAGATCTTTAAAATCAAAAGTTTGAAATCCTATTATTTTACCTAGTGATGTTAATTTATTTTTTAATTCTTTACTATTATTTAGAATACTGTAGTTATCACTAGAATTACGTAAATTACTATTTAGTACATTTAAATAATTTAGTAATAATTTACTAGCAGTAGTAGAGTATGAATATATATATATATATATATATATATATATATATACAGGGTGTCCCCAAAACATTGACCTCGGCTTTTATTCCTTAAATATTGATCTTAGACATATATAATAAATTACAAAGTTGCGTGAAAAAAGGTACAAAATTTTATGAAATCGATAAAAATTTTCAGGGGATTAAATTTAAAGAAATATAAAATTTAAATTTTTATACGGCCCTTCCGTACAAAAACTTTTCCAATGAATAAAATGTGCCCCATACACTAATAAGATGATGTACAAAATTTCAGCATTTTATCATAAAAAGCCCCAGATATATGTTTAAACAAAGTTGGTGAAGGATTAATCACACATTAAAATGTAAATGTTTACAGCAAAAGTGCAAATGACGCAACGCAGAAATGCATCATAGGCAAATAATATCTGCCTCTTATCTTTAATGGATCTTTGGCATGGATGGAAAACATCTTGATAAAGCTTTGCAATTTTTGTGTAAAGTTATTATTTCTACTGTGTAGATACTTTTGTACCAATAAATAGCAAAATTATTATTTATTTATGCAATCATTGCCTTCTTTCGTAATTTGTGTATGACCCCTGAAAAGCGATCTGCCGACATATTCCCCCCCCTCCTCCAGAGAACCCATGCCAATGCATCGAAAAGTGGTTTAAGTCGGTATTTTTGCCTTTTCATATCTCTGGGACTTTTTATGATAAAATGCTGTAATTTTGTACATCACCTTATTAGTGTATGGGGTACATTTTACTCATTGGAAATGTTTTCGTACGGGGGCTATATAAAAATTTTAATTTTGTATTTCTTAAAATTTAATTCCCTTGAAAATTTTAATCGATTTCATAAAATTCTGTACCTTTTTTTACGCAACTTTGTAATTTATTATATATGTCTAAGATCAATATTTAAGGAATAAAAGCCGAGGTCAATGTTTTTGGGGACATCCTGTATATGAATTTTGAGGAAATAACGGCGTTTTAAAATACGTTACATCGTCAAAAGAAAAATATGTATTAAAACATCAAATTGTACCAAATTTCAAATAAGAATCCGCGTCTTTAGGCAACTAAACTCAATTTAAGAGATTACGAAAGAAAGAATGAATTTGAATCCGCAGCGAAAGTCAGCCGTTGGACACATAAATAGTTTTTTAACTGTTGCGAAATTTCTGCACCAAACAGACGGGGGGGGGGGGGGGGGAAGGGGAACAAACACAAATCCCTAAATTCTGTGTGCAATTCATCGCGCAGAGAGATATTTTCAAAAGACAAAACGATTAAGCAAATGTGGCCTACACAGTGAAAGACAGAGGCTAACCGACATAAAGGGAGGATCTCTTAAAACAATAAAGTGAGCGAGTCATTGTTCTTAAAAAGGGGGCATAAACACACCCAAAAGGAGCCGACACAATAAGTACCGAGGGCTGCTCTGGAGAGAAACTGCTCATGAATTACTGCCTGCAGACCGAGATTGGAAATTACACCGGCATTGTTAAGGATGATTAATGGACATGCAATTAAACACGTCAATATTCTAGAGGTATTGCGCGATAAAGACATTTTTAAGTACCTATAACGACGCAATGGAACATTACAATAGTTAATAATATTAAAATTTTCTGCGTTAATAGGAAATTTAGTAAAATTATATTACTTTAACCTTCGATAATATTACTTCGGAAATAACTGCATAAAAAATTGATTAAAAGAGTAACAACCGGTTTCAAAGGCAAAAACACAGCTTTCTACGACTTTTTTGAAACAGCGTTCTTGCACTTGTTGCAATACGATTACTGATGTCTCTCTGCCCTGAAGAAGGAGTCTGGTTTTTGCTTTTGAAACCAGTAGATACTACTGATTAACTTTCTAGGTTGTTATTTATGAAGTATATTTACTGAAAACTAATTTTGACAGCAGTTTGAGCAATTTTTTCTCTATTATTTGTTATTTTAACTTGTATTTTAATTGGGGAGAAATTAAGAATAGCAAGTCAGTAAAGTCATATTTTTTTTTCTCTCTTTTAAATTTAAATCTATATTAAATATGCACCGTATCCCAACACATGTTCAACATTATTTAAATAAAGTATTAGGAAACATTTTCAAAGCAGTTAATTCAATTAACCGACGGGAGAAATATATTTTCAAATTTCAACATATATATGCTCAGCAGCAACATAGTTTTTTGCTAGCCTTAAAAAGTTATAAATTAATAGTCCTGACCACACGCTTACCATAACCCAACGTCAACAATAAACCATTCCTTGTAATAGAGTCTATTTCATATTACCTATGAATAATAATAAAAAAAAACTTTCAATGACTATAGTGAGATAATTCAATTTATTATGGAATCTAGGTGTTTGTTAATTTTGAATTAATAAAGTGTAAGGCTTAATTAACCAGTAGCCTAAGCGGCGTCCACCGTATATTTTTAAGCTCAAACATTTTAGAAAAAAAATCGATATATTTTATTTTTATTATTTCAACGTTCCTTCTTAAATTCTATAAATATATATGGAATTCTGTATAGCTATGGAACTGTGAAACTATGACTTAAATACAAATAGTTTAGTTCATAAGCCCTATCTCTGTGAAGTGCCAATAAAATGAGGTAAATTAAAGGAAAAGCGAATGCGCCACAAAGAGCGATTATTCCCCTCTCATGATAACCCTCGATATCGAGAGTAACGGCGAAATCAAGGGACAGAGACGACTGTACGAGGGAAAAGTATCGGAAGAAACAGACGGCACGCGCCGACTCTGACGCACACCACATCTGCGCGACTCTACGAACCAATGAGAAGAGAGGGAAAATGTTTCAGACAGGTGTTTTAGGTGAACCCCTGGGTGGGGGGAAATTACGCCATCAAATTTATTCGATTCAGATTTAAATCCCGAGATTTTTCGGTCACGATGAGCGGAGGGCTCAAAGTTAGGAGTTATTTGGAGGCGGAGTTTGACAAAGTTACGGAAACTAAACTGCTTAGTTTCGAAATAAGAAGCGGCCGCTTTGCTTTGTAAATGTAAATGTTTGCACACGCGCGCCAAAGATTTGTCGGCATCATGACAAACGAATGCACATGGGCGGTGTTTATACGTTTGAAGTTGAACATTAATTAGCTTCCTTCTTAGGGATTTTAACTTCGAATTCTCATTCGTCTTGTGAGTTTTTGCTTCGGTATCAATTGTTATCAAACCACAATAGATTAAATAACTAAGTTGCAATTAACAAGCAACCAATATCAACTCAAAATCGATAATTATTGCCCAATTCAGACCTGTAGTTAGGAGGGGGGTTCTAAGAAAGACCCCCCCCTCTAAATTATTTTTTTAATCTTGTCACGAGTGTACTGGCCGCTGTACTTCGGATACATGAAACAGAGTACATAGACTAAGGACTACCACCAAAACGTTAAGTAAAAATATTCATTATAATCAACTCGATCAATTAATTCTTTCACTATCCAAGGTCTCAACCCAAATTTAAAATAGTGGCTATGCTTTAATTTTGTTACTCACCAGCAATCACTTGCTGTAATAAAGATCATTATTAATTTAATTAAATTTTAAAGACTAAAGCAATTAACACTACAGAGGTGAACAAAAGAAACAATTTATTTATATATGTAAATACTTAAAATCGTGATATTCAATATGGTTCTTTTTATACAAAAACAAAATGAGACATTTGATTTAAAAATTAACATCATTACTCTTACAAATTTGTATTTTAACATTATCTAATTTCATTGCAAGTATATTTAATATATCAGACCTCGCCTAAATTTTCTCGTCTAAACATTTCATATACACCAGTAATTCCCTTATTACCTATGGAAGACTGTGCATGAGGTGTTTTACTTGCTCTTAAATGGAATTTTCCTGTCTAAACATTTCATATACTTCCTTATTACTTATAAAGACTGTGTATGAGGTGTTTTACTTGCTCCTGAATGGAATTTTTTCCTATAAACATTTGATATACTCCAATAATTCACTTATCACCTATGAAAGACTGTGCACGAGGTGTTTTACTTGCTCCTGAATGGAATTTTTTCCTATAAACATTTGATATACTCCAATAATTCACTTATCACCTATGAAAGACTGTGCACGAGGTGTTTTACTTGCTCCTGAATGGAATTTTTTCCTATAGACATTTGATACACTCCAATAATTCACTTATCACCTATGAAAGACTGTGCACGAGGTATTTTACTTGCTCCTGAATGGAATTTTTTCCCTATAGACATTTGATACACTCCAATAATTCACTTATCACCTATGAAAGACTGTGCACGAAGTGTTTTACTTGCTCCTGAATGGAATTTACCAGTATGATGACATAATCAAATGTTGGCTTCAAATCTACGAAAGATAAAAATAAATATCTATATCGCTTTAGTATCACACATTGTCGTTAAGCTAAAAGCGTTAAATTTTAGGGAAAAGTAAGAGGATGGGGGGGGGGGGGGGGGTGTCGTTGTTGTGGTAAAGAAAATTGCGTGGACTTTTAAAAATTTAAGTTGCCATACTGCTCTTCATTGTACTAGAACTTTTGATACATTTCACAGCATTAAAGACAAGAACACTTTCGTTATAAAATTATGATTCTTTTTTCATATCTCATTTGTGATTTAAACTATCCATTTTTACTTTCCCCATATACATAATACAATGTATAAAGAAAGTGTGACGGAGTCATAAATTCGAATGCAACTTATATTCGAATTCAACGATATTTTGTGTGACAGAAATTTAATGGGTGATTTTAAAAGCAACTCTTTAGTCTACTTCTGGACGATTTTACGATAAAAGAAAGTCAACAAAAGTTTTTAAAGACATTTCAGGAGGGACAATTACATTTTTAAGGCCGATTTCTTCGACGTACTTATATGAATTAGGTTTTCTTTAATGTTCTTTTAAAAAATATATATATAGAATGAAACTCAACTTGCAGCAAATGTAGTTTTAAATTTAATTAAAAAAGAATCCAAAGAAACCATGTTTTGACAAACAAACATAATTATCACATTAAATCATTTTGTTAATAAAATTGCTTGTTAATAACATTGTTAATCGTATTTGCTAATATTTATTTCCTTTGTTCAATTATATTAGAAACGAAATGTGACAATCAATAATCAAGTGTATACTTTTGACTTCCTATTTGTATATAAGACATATTTCTGTTGGTGACATTGAAATTAATGAGTTAAATTTTGGTACTTACTCATTTATTAAAAGTCTAAGAACCCCTGATCTTTAGCATTCAACAAAGACTGGATGAAATTTCATTCCACATATTTGATATTTTAGTTCAAAAATAGACACGACTAAAGTGTTGCCATCCCAGTTAATTACAACTCATTCTGTCAGATTCCTTCATTTTCGGGCAAATATATCGCACTACTTAATTGCATGCACTGAATTTAATTTCGGAAGTTGCGTTTCAAAACCGCATCATCTAATTCTGAGAAGTTTTAGGAAAATTAGAACGGCTTTAAACGAGTTTCTATTCTGAAAGGGGCAAAATTCAGTGGATATATTTCGCATGGAAGATCAGCTATACGACGCCAAAATCAATTCCTCGGAAGTTGAGATCCGAACTAGAGGGGAGGAATGGCTGAAACGGCGATCAATTTCTTTTCTTTTTCTTCCTTTCCTTCCTAAATCTTCAGAACTTTCTCCCCCCCCCCCTCCCCCAGGCAAAATCGAATAACTGAGCATACATGTTGATTTTTTTTTTCTTTTTCTAATCTGTAGTATTTATAGAATAAAGTAGGCTTGAAGTAGAATACAATCAATATTTCTTGTTCGAGCTATTGAAAAACTTTCTCCATTTTAATGCATATTAAACTTTTCCTGTTATTTATTACACTCGTAAGTCAATTGGTGCAAAAAGAGAGATGATGAAACAGTTTTTGATGCTGCAATGTAAATTTTTCATAACTATTTCCAGATCCATAACTCTATCACCTGAACTAGTGGTTATCTAAATTTATAGTTCCTCTTTCCATATATTTTATTAGTATATCACAGAGGTGTTTTTAAATCATCTGTAACATTTTTCTCGAAATTATTTCAACAGAATACTTTACAGTAAATATCATTTCTACAGAACTCTCACAAAAAGCATTTCTATGTAATTTATTAAAATAAATATTATTTCTATAGGAAATTCTTCTAGAAAAAATATAATTTCTATGAAATTCTCTGAGTCCATTTCCGTGCTTCTCAAACTCTTTGTGCTTTACATTATCCTTAAAGGGTAATGTAAAGCATAATCCCCCTCCCCCCTAATTTTTATATGGTAGGCAGGGGATGATAAATCCAAGTCATCTAAATAAACTTTCAAGTAAACAACATATTTTAAAAACGTCACGAAAATCAATTTATTACTGAATATTGAATAAATTATAATAAGTTGTAGTAAACAAATTTTCATTCATAAACTCAAAACCCGCCTGTAGGGGACATTTTCCGAAATTTGGAATATACTATCATTGGAAATAAACGCATTCACCGATCTGTTTCGCACTTATTACGCGTTCGTCAGTATGTAATAGCAATCAGTATGTATCTGCAATGGCGGCAAGAAAGTATATGATAAAATTTTACGAATTTCTGTGGGAACTTACGAATTTAGCCCTACTACGTAGTCGGCTATCGATTTCTGAAAAAAAATTAGGACTCGCGACGATGCAAAGACTTGGTTTTCGCATAGCTTTGTGTAGAGATCGCAAATTTGTAGTTCATAAATTATTAAACGTAGCTTTAAAACTTACTTTTTCTTGTTGACAATGGGTCAGTCGAATCAATGACTATATTATACTATAGTACTATATTAATGCACAACGAAATTAAAGCTATCAATATTTTGCATAATTGTGGTTTTCAACATTTTCAACTAAAATATTAACGATTGATGGAAAAATCTAAAATGTGAATTCTACAGAGAAAAAATGGGAGGTCTACGGGGAAAGGAGGGGGGGGGGGCGTAGGATGAATGTTTTAGGCCCAATTGTCAAGGGAGGCGTAGGATGAATGTTTCAGGCCCAATGGTCAAGGGGAGGGGGTGGGGAGGATATTGGGAAAGTGTGAGGGAAGATGATAGTTGTCTCAGATAAGGAAAGGGATCCGGTATGAAAATATTTGAGGGGCTTCATCATTTTTATGGGTAGCCTTGAGGGAAGAAAGTGTTTTGGGGGTCCATTATCTGAAAGAGAGACAAGTAAATGCAAAGATTTTTTGCTAGAAAGGTGACCTAAAGATATGATTATCATTTGAACATTATTTAATGCTGTTACTTACATATACAAGCTAATTAAACAACTTGCACCCAAAATACCGGACTACAGAAGGAAAAATTAAAGCAGTGGAACTGTTTCGTAAAGGAATTATGTTCTATTATCTGTAATTTGTTTGCGGTCCCGAAAATCAGCCTATACGGTAACAAATCTGTAAAAAAAAAAAAGAGATATCTGTTTCGGAATTATTTTTAGGCCCAAATGCGATTCCGTCTCAAGACAGATTTCACACTAGTATATAGACAGCGTGGAAGGTTCGGGTCTGCTTCCGCTTCCATGGCAGCAGCTGTGCGGATCGTAAACACCGGAGCGTTCGGAAAAGCCGTCCGTCAACGGCTTATAGATCTGAACCAATAAATAGAGGCGGCAAAAAGCACCTTTCGAGGAAAATGCTATAAATGGGAATGGCAGTAGCTCTGCAAACACAGTTACATCCAAACATCTGACAGATGACACATTTATGTTGGTAGTCAGCATTCGGTTTTGAAATGGAATAGGTCTAAAGTGTATACGTTATGGTTCGAAATCTTATAATTTTTAAATCGAATATGCAATGTGGAGATATATACAAGGTAGGATCAAAAAGTTCGGAGACTGTGCCGATATCTCCAACCTTGATTGGAGGAGAGGGGAACTATTTTACCGTGGCGTAGAGGCACATGTGACGCGAGATGTGAAAAGGAAGAAGTATGTGTTTTTCCAGACAATGGGTGTCAGCGAACTTCTGCCACAAATGGCATCGGGTAGCTTACAACCCACGACCAGATGTGCCAGCGAACTGTAGTCGTTCGCGTTCATCGAAAATGGAAATGACGTTTGAAGAACAACGTACGAATATCAGATTCTGCCAGCGTTTGGGGAAATCGCCGACAGAAACATTGCACCTGCTACAGCAGGTGCAATGTTTCGGCGATTTCCCCAAACGCTGGCAGAATTTGATATTCGTACGCTGTTCTTCAAACGTCATTTCCATTTTCGACGAACGCGAACGACTACAGTTCACTAACGCACATTGTCTGTAAAAACCGTACACTGCGGACTGCTTCTTCCTTTTCACATCTCGCGTCACATGTGCCTCTACGCCACGGTAAAATAGTTCCCCTCTCCTTCAATCAGGGTTGGAGATATCAGCACAGTCTCCGAAAGTTTTGATCCTACCTTGTATATTTTGAGAGCACAAAATATTATTTACACCGATATTTATAGGACTGAGAGGACAAAATTTTACAATCCTTGCAGTGGCGGCTCCTCCGAGGTGACTGCTTCACTTAAGTTATCGGCTAAATGGCTTATGATTATTATTAATTGGCGAATTTTTCAGACTCGTTTGGCTATTTTTAGATACTGTTTGACAACACGTGTGCCAGTAGTGTGATGTGTTTTGATGATTCACGTTGTCGAGGAGGAGGGGAAATCCCGCCACTGAATCTGCTTCTTCATCCATTCCTAAAGTCACGCGTCGCCACTGAATCCTTGATAGTAATATGCAAGTCAGCTGTATGGAGTCACAATACAAGGCACACAAAAACTGATAATTTCTAAAGTACAGCAGGTAACTACACTTTACATCTGGATGTTGTCATGGGGAAAAGGCAGCGATTTAACTGAATAACTGAATTCTTTCTGCAGTACATACTTTAATATAACAGGGGATTTGCATAGTTATCGTTTTTTGTTGTTGTTGTTGCTGATTAGCACTTGAATGTTTAACTCTAGTCAGAGCAAAAATGTCTATATTTTTCTTTGTTTATTTACAATGAAAATATTTTATACATTTATTTAGTATAATATATAATTAAAATAAATATTACTGGGTCGTAAATTATTTTGTTAGACACTGTCTATCTTGTCTCCCCTGACGCTTCGTCACTGTGTATATCAGGAATTTTTTTTTTTTATATTCGAAAATACAAATAGTTATAGGGCAGAAATTCCTACTCAGGGAGAAAATAAGAATTATTACTGGAGTTTACAAGAAGTTTAAACGTAAAGTTTGTAGAAAGCACAATTGAAAATGAAAAAAAAAAAAAAAATGAAAAGAGATATTTATATTTGGAAATAACAAGTAACAAATTTTAACCTTAGAAATTATTTTTAACATTTCTTAACAAATTTTTGAAAATATTTTAAACATCAGTTTTAATACTTCTATAGCTAGTAATACTTCCCAAAAAATTTTTTCAAAGGCATGCAAAATTCACTGTAACAGTACTTGCCGAATCCAGCAGTCTCAATACTGACCGCAAAGCAATGATCTATCCATCTGGTAATCTCATCTGTCAACTTCCGCACTGAAAAACACGTGTGACGAAAGGGAAGAGTTCGATAAGCAAAAAGGTTTCAATTTTCACCAAGAGAATGGCTGACACGAGTTCCATCGTCTGACTACTAGACAGATCAAGCTGGGCATGAAAAGGAATACAAGCGTAAGCCTATTATCAGGTGCTGATGGGGGATTAAAATGATCTTCACAAGTTGCTGCAGCGTCTGCGAGCATCACGGAAAAGACAAAGATAGAGCTAACGATTCTGTAAACCAAACAATAGCTTACTTTCAAAGAGATTTCGTGAGTTCGGAATTTGCAAGTTGGATGAATCTAACGTAAATGGATGTTAAAGATATGAATGACATCGTTGCCATGAATGAAGGGAACATTCATTGATGCGGAAGTAAACTTTTTTGATATTCTATCAACAGCATTATAATGAGTGGTGTTTATAATTAAACTCGAAGTCTACCGGCAGATAAGCATATCTTTTAACAGTACATAAAAAGGACACAATTACGCGAGAACTTTTTCAAGCAATTCTTTCATTAGATTGGACCATAAATGTCTTATTTCACTAATCCCTTTTCATATAATTTAATATACTAGGCGGCTATTCCCCCTGCTCGTTGACGCCATAGACGTAATTAGATATGTCTATGATTGACGCTCATCAACCCCGGAACTCGCTTCGCGAGTAGGGGTCAGTTGGGGATTCGCCCAATGTTCACTCACTGTCACGAGAACCTTTCAACGACCTTTCCCGAAAATTTAGAAATTAATTGATAATGCGGGCGCATAGGCCGCTCATCCCACTTACGAAATCTGTGTGCACCTGTGCAGTGGACATGATATGTCCTAAAATGAATGAAAATTGCATGGCAATCGGGTTTTTCTTTTAAATACAGACTTACAAATCGTTTTTCATGTAAATATGTAGCATTCAGGTACATATTTACAACGATAACACATTTGAAATCTAACGATAACGATATCCAAGTACAACAAAAGTCTCAGCAATAATTGAATATTATCCCCATGGGATTAGTTCCCTTTACCTTCATGATTACAGCTCTGGACAATCAATTTATTCTTAATAGCCACATTTAAACATTAACTCCTCTGAAATGGCAAAAATGTTTGTAAATAAAATGTCTCTTCCCTGGATTATTTCTGCATGATTTCTACAACTATTGCACACACACACACACATAGTATATATATATATATATATATATATATATATATATATATATATATATATATATATATATATATATATATATATATATATATATATATATAATTTTTTGTTATAAAACGTATCTAAATCATTCCATTCATATTGCAATTTAAATTTATAAAGTACTTCGGACTCCAAGCTGTTCGAATTTGATCAACAATAATAAAGCATTAAAATAGTCCTCTTACAACGCAGATATATTTCATTTCTCCTTCTCTCTGATTGTATTATTAAAGCGCTAAAAATACCGAAATCTGCGAGAGAATCATAATTCCCTGAATTCATAATTTCCCACCGGGTATTGGTATCCCCTTAGTTTTAATTCCGTCTTTGGAATTCGGATTAAAGCGTTCGTTATTGGCATTAGAATTGCATAACGCGTACAGGAGGCGTATTAATTATCTAAATATGGAAATCGCGTTATAAATAGGGCCCACAGGTAAATGCTAATCGACTTGTCACTTGCCGTTAGAATTCATTTATTCGAAATCATTTGTTGAAAGGTTTTCTTTTCAGCTTCACGCGTGGAAAGGAATTGAATGATTCGTGCTCATTGACGCACAAGACGATCTTTCCACGGTTTGGAGTGAAAAGAAATTAATTTAAAAACTTGGTATGATCCAATTTTAAAATTTAGGAGTCTGTCCTTCTCACTGGCTATTTCCTTTACTATTGAGCGTGGCCCAATCATTATATGAGCGTGCAAACAAACGGGACCCGATCGTTATTTGAGTCTCCAAAGAAACGTGACCGAATCGTTTTTTGAGCCTCTCAACAATAAATGCAATTCAAAATCTGATCCGATCGTTGTTTGTGCCATATTTCCACAAAATTATGGAAACTTTATAAAATAACGAAATGAAAAATAAAATTTTTAATCTACAGACCATGGAGGTAAAAGTAAGAAGTTAAAATTTCATATTAAGAAAACGCCAATATCGTTTGAGACAATAATTTAGGTTGCGCTGGGATAAGATAAATAGTCCTGCACTGTATGGATTTCTATGGCGAAAGGCTTAAAATATTTATTTAAGCTGTGAATTTTGTAAAAATAAATCATTAGTGCAATGCAAAGTAGAACTGAAACAATAAAAAATATTTCTAAGTATTCAAAATTATTTTACCTTTCAATCTATTTTTACCTGAAAAAATACTGGTTAATTATACTCATAATTAGAAAACCCTTTATTTAAAAATAATCAAAAATACATATACTAAATAATGGCCTTTCTGTTGTGTCAACTAACGATAGCGGCTACTTTACTAACACTAGCGACATCTAGATATAATTCTTAAAGCATTATGGCATTTTCATTCATTGGAGTTCTTTCGAACTCCATGTTCCAGGCAATATTGAAAGAATGGAAATTTTGTTTCTTTTTCCATTGAGTTTTTATCGTCTGTCATATATTACTTACATGTATTTTTTAGCAACGGCAAAATTTAATTTTTTTGTTTTTACGTAGCATTATTAGGTTATTTTTCTACTACCAACAGCTTCATTTAGAATATTCAAAGCTTAAAATAGCGAGGTTTATTTTTTAAGGTTTAATAATTTTTTTATAGTTTTCGATATTACTGTAATGATGATGCATTTTGCTTGATACGCATGTTAGAATTCATATTTTAATAGAGTTGCAAATATTTCGTTTACTTGAATTAATGAACGAGTGATATTTCTTTTCGAAAATTCTATGCATCGTTGCATATAGAAAGATAAGTTGTTTGCAAGTTGTGTTTCTGTCTGTCTGTTTATTATCTCAGCACAGAAGAACTCACTTCTTTCATTTTTGTGAGAATTATTATAGCATTTTAAAAAGAGAGACTCTATAATTTGCGACAGTTAAATTCATCCGCCAAGTACGACTAGGCATGTTAGAGAGGAGGTGCCACATTTGGCGTAATTATCTTTAAAATACGATTTATGTTTAAATTTTTATATCTGTAATATCCTTTTATTGAGAAGTCATTACTAACTTTTGATTTAGACAATAATTTAAAAGTAATATAACAAATAAAATTTACAAAGCATGATGTGCAAATGCAAAAACGGCAATTATTTTGAAGATTGTACGTTTTTTAAAGTATATTATATACTGCAAAACTTTTTCCCACTTGGAACCTGTATTTAATATAAAGCACTTGCAAATATGATACACGTTAAATTGTACACAAAAAATGCTTCTATATTTCGATAAAATGTTTTTAAATACGAGAGCTTAAACAACCGACTTAAAATTTATGAAATCCGAGAAAGAACAAATATGTTGTAAACAAAAAAAGGCGGGAAAATTTGGACGCCAAGGCATTTTTCTTCTTTTTGGGTTTCGCTTCAAAGGTAGCAAAAACAAAATCAAAAGAGCTAGCTCTGCGAGCGTTTGATTCGTTGAAAGTGTTGTGACGCACTTAGTAAAATTAAAGAAAAAACAAACACGTAAAGCAATTAATTTTACAATATATATTCAGTATTTTAAAATTTTATTAAAAGATTTATTCATCATTCATTCTTTCAGAAAGAATCTTTCTGTAGTACATTTGTGACGTTTCAGGAACTTTATTTTTATGACAGAAGGTACCACTTTGTAGTATAAATGCATACAATCAAGTTAGGTTATCCCCAAGCATTCTTAAAGTTTTATTTCGCTTAACTTCAGAAGGCTCGTTATTATCACCGATTAAAAACAAACACACAAAATTTTCTTGTTATCGTTCAATTCTTATCACGAGAATGGCTCGCCATAACTCCGAAAATATTAGTGTATCCTCACTTTGGGATAAAAGTGCTTACAAAATTATTCAACTCTGTTATAAAACTCAACTCTGTTATAAAAACCTGCAAGATAGCAGATATGCGCCAGTAAGGTGACGACAATTGTTTCGAGGGCGATTTAAAACCCCTTCTTCAGGCCAACTGAACAGGTAGAACAATATGCGCCCCCCAACCACTGCTAAGAACTAATTTTCTACCTGTTCATTTGGCCTGAAGAAGGGGGCTTATAAGGCCCTCGAAATAATTATCGTTTGAAATAATTGTACTAAATGCGTTTTGAATCATTCAATAAAACCGAAATATATCACGTCCATAAAAGGGCAGATATAATCTAAAAAATGATAGATTCGTTTTCGGGGATGTTCAAAAAAGTAAATCCATCAAAATTCGTAAATCGAATTCTTGACTTCCACTAGAATGTCTCCCCGTTACATATTACTATGCATTGTATGGACAGTAAAAAATATCAGGTTATTTTAGGCATAAAATCTCCAATTTCTCTTTGAAAATATTAAATTTAAAAGCAAGGTCATTTCATACTTCTATTTAAATATTTACTCACCTCTGCAATCCTAGAAGATAAAAACAAACATAAAACAAGGAACATTATGCGAACCATATTCAAGAATTTAATCTCCGAAATCACTAACAAACAGCCTCGAGTTAAATTTAATACAACCAAATTTTTTAATTAGCTGCAAATTAATATGTCTTTTTCAACAAGAAATGACGTGTCTTTTAATTAAACCGTTAAATAAAGAAGAAATCATTATACTATTTTTTCCCATTGTGAAACAACTTTAAATTTTAAAATTGAGCATAATGCAAATGTTTGGTAGAAAGAAATCTTAGGCTAATTACCCGTTCGATTAAAAATTAATTCCAAAATCAATACCAAAACAAATTACGTCATGAAAATAAAACTTTAATATACATTTGCCCAATTAGCTGCATGAATAAAATCACGTTTTTTCATTACCACTTTGACGGCATTGGATTATATTCAGAAACATATGGTGCAAGGGGGTGCCCAACCAGTCGATCGCGATCTATCGGTCGTTCGCGGCGCGATTTTGGGTAGATCTTCATTTCCCCCCTATTCCATGTACATAAAAAACATTTTATTAATTGATTCCAATAACAAATCTTCGAAATCTTCACAGTATTTGATGCGCCAACGGCCGTACCGTGCTGAAAACACCGGTTCTCGTTAGATCACCGAAGTGAAGCAGCATCGGGCGCGGTTAGTACTTGGTGGGTGACCACCTCGGAACGCCGCGTGCTGTTGGCCATCTCGGGTGCGGTATCCCCGTGGTTTGCGCGCTAGATTTGCACGCTGCCACAAATGCCGCCGTGTTCATGCGGAGTACGATCACGTTAAACATGTGGGTCCGTAAGTCCTTCCGAGAGGTTGGTGGTAGGGGAAGGAGGGTACGGTCCCTGTGGATGCCTCCCCCACTGGGTTCCGGTCTAAATTGGGTGGCACTTCCCGGCCGTCCATACAGTTACCTTACACCTTTCTGGTAGGTCGGACGGTCTGGGTCTCAACAACAACAGTATTTGATGCAAATCAGAGTAAACTGAATTTGGAAATAATAAAATGTCAAAATGATGTATATTTGAAATACAAAGAATGTATTTGGAAATACACCAAAGATAAATATAGATATTTTAAAATCAGATAATTTAAAATATTCATATTTCTTAACAAAAAATACTTTAAAGCGATGGACATCTTGATAAATGTCTAAGATTATCTCTTTTATCGTATAATCCTGACTTTGAAAATACTGCCAAATAAATGTTTTCTTAAAATATGATTATATTACAAATTGTAGAATTTTTGCTTCCACAGAAATGTCGGATGGATGTTATATGTAAATGTTATACAGTAGACTCTTATTTTCCGCGTATGTAGATCGCAATGGCGCTGAATATAAAAAAAAAAATCTGGTGAGATCAGCACATAACTTTCTCTACATACACAAATTCATATCCATTGAATTTCGTTGCTCAAACTGTGACGGATACTCACTTGATATTATATCTAATTTCCAATTATAATAAGACTTTTTTTTTTCTTTAGGCAATCTAACGTACTTTAAAACATCGCTACCACCTCAAAATTCTAAAAACTTACACGAAAATGTTTCATCTTGGAATAATGGAGGTGTATCGTAATCGCTTCGAAAAAGAACATTTAATTAATATATTTAAGCATATTTAGTCTTTTATTTAAGATTTTGACGATCTTTGCAGTTTATTTCGCAAAAAAAATCCAATCATAACAAAATCTAATCAGCACAGTGACTCACAAGCGACTCATCTACCAAATTTTAAGACGTTTTATCGAATAGTTTTTAACTACAGTAAAAATATTACCAGCTCATCAAAATTCCAAAAATCTTAATATCTCAAGAATGGTGCATCCTAAATTATGCTGTCGTTACACAATTACGTATAAAACAAGCATTTAATTAAACACATTTCAGTCTTATATTTCAGATTTTAACATTTTTTTTTGCAGACCATTTTGAAAGGAAAAAAAAAAGGGGGGGGGGGCAGGTTCTATTTTTCGAAATCGTACCAAAATCTAATCAGCACCAGGAAAACCCATAAGTGACTCGCCAAATTTTGTGACATTGGCATTTCTTCCATTGGCTTTCTGACCTAGAGTGGATACATACATTGTGCAGACAGAGATACACACATACACAGACGCCACGCTAAAAATTGTTTTTTCGTGTTCTAAAGTATTCGAAAAGAGTAGATCCGTCGAAATCTCCGAATTCTGGCACGATTCCAATGCTTTCTCTATACATTAGCATGTATTATAAAGAAAGTAAAAAGGAGATAGATAAAAAAGTAGAACGCGACGACGCTACGCGTATAAAAGAAGTAGATTACAAATACAAAAAGGCTGGGAGAATGTGGTTAAACAAAAAGCTTGAAGAAACTGCCCTCAAAACATGCCAAGACAGGAATAAAGTTTGCGAATATTCCACAGAAATGCACATCGCTCCAGGTGTGAAGCGATTTTAAAGAGAACATGTATGCATCAACAAGAAAATTATTCAAATTCAGAACATCAGCCTCTTCCGTTTTCGGAAGAACCATCTTCACCGCAAGAAAATAAAAATTGTAGCTAGACGCAAAGTTTTCGGCTCTTTTTGAAGAAAATTTTCGAGTATCACTCAATATAAAAGTCATCGGGGTGTTCAGACGTCCACCGAATTGTCCAAGCGGTGTTTATTTTTCTATTGAAATATTAGACAAGTCATAAAATACATCTAAACTACAAACATTTTTTTACAAAATGATTATTCATATGATATATTGACTATGATAGTATGAACACAAAATTTAAGAGGGGGCTTTCATATAGTGGCAAATGATCTGTATACACTTCTTTTTTGGAAAAGCATTTTTTTTTTTTCCTCTTTTGCACACTTATTTCGTACAGATATACGATTTTTTTTAAATTTTTTTAAATTTTTTTAAAGAGGGGAGGGGGGGGGGGACATTTCACAGAACCTGAAGTGAAAATCCTCAACCCACCAACCCCCGCTGGAATTCGATGCTGAATCCATATCAGTCATCAAATCAATCAATCTAAACCTGAGAAATGGATGTTTAAAGAATTTTTTTTAACAAAAGTGAAAAAACCGGAAGTAAATAAGGAAATCTTAACTGAACCTTCTATCTCTTCTGGTATTTAATGCTGAAATCATATCAATCATCTCCTAGGCACCATATCTATAGTCAATCTTGAGAAATATATATTTCAAGACAATTTTTTGAACCGGAAGTGGAAATCCTTAGTGCTCTCCATGCTACTCAGGAATTTCATGCTGAATTCATATCAGTCATCATCTAAGCTTTATCTATAACAGATCTCGAGAAATAAATATTGTTCAAGAAAGAAGAAATTCGCAAAAACAAGTTTGGTAAACCTCTTGCCACCAATAAAGGTTAAAACTGTATATCTTAATTAATACAAAATATCCTGCCTAGTATATATTTTAATGTTCTTGGTTTAGACAAATTTAACTTACATATCTAAAAAGACTGAAATGCATTATTTCTTTATATACAGGGTGGCCATAATTAAAGTAGAGAATGCTGTTCAGAGAATGCACTTTTTGGAACATATGCAAGGGAAACATATTGAATCACACATGTAAATGATGCCAATATAAAAATTAATGTCATACGTATGTAAATGTAAGATGCAAATGTAAATATAAAATGTACTAAATACGTATAAAATGTAAATGTGATGTCCTTCTCAAAATGTATGTAAAATATTAACTTTCTGTACTTCCTATGTCTATTTTACTCCAAAAATGTACTTTACAGCGCCACTTTGGCCCGCGGTGGCAAAAATCCGAACTATTTTTTTTTTCTTAAATCAAAACCCGATGGTCTAAATAGTATTTACTGCAAATCTGGTTGAGTTTGGTCCAACAGTTTTCTCACTATCGGGCTCTAAATACCGCTACTTTAATTATGGCCACCCTGTACATTAATCTGAGTTTTATTTAACAAAGTAACATGTAAAATAGATGCTGATTTGAAATGATATTGAATTTGCTGTTTTTAAATAATTTTTCTCTCATTCATTTGGCGACTCGATGCATTTTGAAAGGACGCTGTCGCCAAAATTCTTTGAACACTGAAATATTTGGAGAACGGTTGATTCTAATGTGATTTTATTAGTTTTTTTCATGGAAAAAGTTCGCATAAATCAAGTATTTAAATTAATACACATAAGCATATTTCCTTTTTCCGCTTTCGCAGCACGTTTCGTAAAAGAGCCAATTACATTTTTCCGAATTGTACTAAAATCTAATCAATATAATCGGATTAAAGCATAACTGTTTCAATTACTTAATGTATGAAATAGGATCAAATAGTTTTTGAACTAGAGTGCATAAATACATACCACACACATACGTTGCTCTAAAAATAGTTGATTTCTGCTTAACCCTTTCACGACTAGCGTCGGTTATATCAGGCATCCACTAAATGTTGTTGAAACCCAGACCGTCCGACCTACCGAGGCATCCACTAAATGTGTTGCATTGGTTAGCGCAGGCTATATCCGGCATCCATTAAATGCTTCACCTTCGCTAGCTCCGGCATCCATCCACTAAATGCTTCTTCCTGGCTAGCGCGGGCTATATCCGGCATCCACTAAATGCCTTACCTTGGCTAGCGTCGGCTATATCCGGCATCCACTAAATGCTTCACCCTAGCTAGCGCCGGCTATATCCGGCATCCACTAAATACATAGGCTAGCGACATTTGCAGTAACGATACGTGAATTGGACACCACGCATTTAACTGGCGCAAATGTTCTTGACACGAGTAAAGTGTATTTGTTTTCAACCTTTCTGTGGAGTATCATAGTTAAAAGTACAGTAATGAACGTGTAAGGTGTGCATTAATGGCACGACGACCCACTAACGGCTAGTTCCGCCGTCGCGAAAGGGTTGAGAAAATTCGAATTTCCATTTTCGATCCCCCCATTCTATGTACTTCTCTTATACATTAATTCAGTACGCTGGCTTAATAAAAATTGTTGGTTACAATCTTGTCAAATATAAATAGATGAACTCGCACAAGGAGGGGGAAAATGGTGATCAGACACTTCACCTTTCGATGGCGATCAGACTATAGGAACTTCACCAGCCTATTAAATCCAGTAAAAAAACAAGTATATTTTTATTCCTACGTTGATTACACAAGCCGGGAGATTTTCAGTTGTTTCGTGGAAGAGAAGAACCAACCTGCCTGGCTGTGAATTCTGCGAAGAAGATTTGGGTGGTAATCAGGGAATTAGGAGATCATTGGCCTATAATAATAATAATAAATCCTGCGACATCACAGTTGATGATATCTAGTTTGGAACTTCTTGACAGATGTAACACTAAATATCAGTCAGAAAATATAATAAATGGAATTTCATAATACATGAAATTTGTCTGTACTTGTACTGCGTTCCATGCAGTTCATTAAATATTTTTAGAAACCGTATCAAGGTTGTGGTGATTGCTTCAACAACATCGATTCGAAACGAAGATTCCATACAAGTGCTATAAGATTCTTTTCAACATCAGGGCTGTAAAAATAAATGCAAATAAAACTAATAATTGTCATGAAAGGTAACTCTACTGGGATAATTCCCGTGCTACGACCGTTAATATGGAAAACTCTAGCATGTTGAGTGGAAAAAACAGGGGAAAAGTCCAAGACTCCGCAGATTCACAGTTCACAAGAGGGTCTCCCATATTAATAGGCGTGGCACAAGAATTATCCCAGTAGAGGCATCTTTCGTGGCAATTATAAGTTTTCTTTTTATTTATTTTTGTAAATACTTATGCTTTAAAAAATTGTCTGAAGACACAATTTGCTGTTTGGTCAACAAGTCTTGAAGGTTTGTATTTATGCATTAGCTATTTCCATACATGCTTTGCGCGGGGAAAAATGGGCTAGTAGTCACTAAATGGGGATATCGACACACACATAATAAAAATTTTGAATATCAAAATCCATTTCAAATTAAGCATAAAAATGGTGCACATTTTATAGTTTTGTTAACATGGAAATTGCGGTATGTAAAACAATATTTCATCTAAATTCACTATATGTTGCCGTATTTTGACCGTTTTCAGACACTAAAGTTAAAAATCAATTAATTACACCATTAGTTTTTAATAGATTAATTTTAAGAATAGCTAACAAACGATTTCGGCATTTGAAAATATAACTCGGTTTCCCTAGTTACTACAATAGAATCAAAAACTATAAATAAATTCAATGATAAAATATAGTAAAAAAAAAATCGTCTGCCGTAACTATAAAATATTTCAAGAACTGTTGGGTCACAGAGTAAAATAAGAAAAAATTCACCAACGGAGTTAAATAAGAAAAAATTAAGAGTTTTTCTCCCTTTTGCCCGCATGATGGCATAAAAAATAATTTTGTGCGTTTAATCATTCTCCAGTTACAGATGGGAAAAAAAATTCCAAGATTTTTAAATTTTTCGAACAAAATGCCAAGATTTTAGATTTTTTTACTACTTATAGATCGGGTTCTAAGTGTATGCAACGTTTCTAGCTTCTACTTTTAACAGTTTGGGTTGTCTTAGTCAGTTAGTCTTACTTAGCTGTACGATATAAATGACTACATATTGTAGAAAAAGCCAAAAACCCACTTATTAACTATTAATTCCTTAGGGACTCAAATTATTGAATTAAAAAAAATTTCCACACAGAAAATAAAATCATACAATTTAAACCAAGGTCCTAATTGAAAAGTAATAAGGGAAAGCCCAAATATATCTTTCTAATAAAAGGACTTTTTAATAGAATATTTGTTCCAATTTCTTTTCACTCCGATGATATGAGCTCCATACACGAAAAGCAAGTCCTCTGGGCTTCTGAACGAGAGGACGGAAGGTTTAAGCACACCCTGGAGGAAAAAGAGCTCTCAATAGTCAAGCAACTATTCACATTTTAAAGATAAGGGTAGTTTCGTGTTTTGCTTAGAATGTCAACAACGTGTGTTCAGAAAAAGAGATATTGAAACGGCAATATATTTTACTAGCAGATGGCGTATTACAGAAAACAATGTAAGATCACCTTTGAGGTGATAACTGTATACGTCATTTATAAATACACTTTCATACGGTGGGAGTTGTTGTTGAAACCCAGACCGTCCGACCTACCAGAAAGATGTAAGGTAACTGTTTGGATGGTCGGGAAGTGCCACCCAATTTAGACCGGAACCCAGTGGGGGAGGCATCCACAGGGACCGTACCCTCCTTCCCCTACCACCAACCTCTCGGAAGGACTTTCGGACCCATATGTTTAACGTGATCGTACTCCGCATGAACACGGCGGCAGTTTTGGCAGTGGCTGGAATCGAACCCGGGCCTACCGAGTGCAACTCCAGCGCGCTAACCAATGGGCTGCCGCGCCCCCATACGGTGGGAGTGTATACTTCGTTTATAAATAGGTCTTCAATTCGTTTAAAATCAATAGAGTTCCAGTATTCACTGATTGTAATAATTGCACCAAGTTACATTCGAAACCCTGCGTTCGTTAGTGAGATATCGTACGTACACACATACACAGACGTCACCACAAGAATGTTTTATTCGATTTCGGGGATGCTTAATACGTGTAATTCCGTCAAAAACTCGATTTCGTATTTTCGTCATATTATTCCGTTATGTTACTTTACATGTTTCATTATATACTATGGAGGGAAAGTGCGAAAAATAGAGGGAAAAGTATTCATTTACGAATAAACAGTTTTAAAGTAAATAATAAAATAATAAAATTGTATGGAAACACGTCAAAATAATCAATACTTTAAAAATACAGACAACCAAAACGTTGACCATAATTAAAAGTATTTTATTAAAATCTCCTTTTACGACGTACCATATTTATAATTTCAGCTATATTTATAATTTTACTATGCTCTTCATCAGTGGCAAAGTGAAAATAAGTGGCGAAAGATGCGCTTGAATACAGGCCTTAACAACCAAACAAAATTTAGATATTAATCATTTTATATTTTTAAATATGAGGCATTTAAATTATAATTTAATTTTAAATAAAAAAAATACAATAAAAGGGAAAAGGTTCATAAATTAAATGGTAACCAATAGAAATGTCGTCAAAAACAAAATAAAGTATCTACTAAATATTCAGAAAACCATATCAAGGTTTTACACGTAGTGAGACGAGACGCCAAGTATAACCAAGGGTCTGATCAGGATCAAAATTGCAAATAGAATCACAATCACGGTAAAGCTAAACAAGAAAGATCAAATATGCATAAAGCATTGATTATGAAACACTTTCCAACTGCAATGCAATTTTATTTAAATATCCTTAAAATGCGATATATTCAGCAGTAATATTTTTAACACTTTACAACAAAGTTGAAAAGTGTTTATGACTTTGTTCATTCTGTCTGTCTGTTTGTCCGTTAGCACGATAACTGCCGTAAAACTGAATCAAAATGAAATTTTAGTATGTTGTTCAGACGGTCTGTAGGACCTATGGGAATATAAATGAATAATATCACCCAATTAGTTTTGGATTGAACCCGGGTTGAAAAAATGAAATACATTGAGCCCTATGGGACCTAATTTTTCAAACATTTTTTAAGCGAATTTAAAATTCACAAATTGCTTCGAAAATTTTAGATAATATTCAAATTGTTCCATAAGATATATAAAAAAAAAATTCAGCGAAATATATTCAGTAGTTTTTAAAATAAAAATTAAAATAATAATAACACATCTTATATGAAGCGATCACGTGACCATGATATGAAAAGGTCACGTGACCCACTTCGAAATGATATATGGTATCCATCTTGTCTCAAAATCGTGATTTTTAAAGTTCTTTTCAATTCATATTGAGTGTTGTATCCGTCCTAAAACCATTTTATTTCTGCTTAAATTCTGTGCATCTACATACTGAAACAACGCAATTACAATATATTTGAGATTAAATGTTCATCCAAATTTGATTGTTTCTACAACGAAGCCTATTTTTCACCTATGTAAAATGTAAACAGCAAAATATGTAGAATGAGTTGTATTAGAATTGCTGTATTTCTTTAACACAAAATCATTTAGTTCATGGAGTCTGCATAGCTGATATGAATGAAATATTCATTGATTTTACAAAGAGAAGGACGATTTTTTTCGATGAAGTTTTACGTATAAAGTTTAATTACTTGTAGCTCCATGGTCTTAATTTTTAAATAAAATAAATTATTATAGTATTGTGATGAATGACATGAATGGGAAATTATTTATGAATAAAATGCTGCTTTTATAGAGAGAACCAGGCGTGTTATTTTTTCTATGACGTCATTTGAATGAATTTCAGTTGTTTCCGATGAAGTTTTCAAATATAATAAATTATCGTAGTATTATGATAATTCTAAAATTATTACCGAGGAATGTATCACATTTTAGAGATGTTTATTTAAACCAGGCAATTTATATTTCAATGCCGTCATTTGAATGAAGTTCATTTTTTTCGATGAAGGTTTAAGTTTTCAAATATAATAAATCAATGTAGTATTGTGATAAGTTTTAAAATATTACCGAGAAATGTATTGCATTTTATAGACATGTTTAAATAAAATTGCATTGAAGTTGGAAAGTGTTTCATAATCAATGCTTTAAGCATGATTGATCTTTCTTGTTAAAATTATCACAATACTACAATAATTTATTACATTTGAAAACTTAATTCATCGAAAAAAAAATGAACTTTATTCAAATGACGTCATTGAAATATAAATTGCCTGGCTCTCTATGTAAAAGCCGTAAATATTTCATTCATACACTTTTATTTCATTCATCACAATACTAAGTCATTTTTACGGCACTTATCGTGCTAACGGACAGACAGACAGACAGACAGAATGAACAAAGTCATAAACACTTTTCATCTATGTTGTAAAGTGTTAAAAACACTTTTCATCTATGTTGTAAAGTGTTAATAAAAAGGGGCTCATAAAGTAAAATACATATTATGGAAATTATCGCAGCTAATTAAAAGAAAAATCTTATCAAACATAGGATGAAAATTATCCTTAATATCGGCTTACTTTAAAAATAAAGTATTAAATAAGAAAGGTTGACAAATATGCCATAAAACTGCACATCAACAGTCATTCAACAACCCAAACCGTTCTGCATGAGAATTGCCTCATTTTGTCAGGAGTAGGTGTGCATGCATGATTTGCATCTTTTAATGTCAAGAACGAAGAGCGGCAGAAAAATATCGGAACAAGATGGTCCAGGAAAAATTCGAGACTGTTGAACTTTCAAAATCATGGATTACGCTCCCATTGCAGATAACAGCATACATAGACCGGTTTCGCGATTATTTATGCGCTCCTCAGCATGGAATAGACGATATTTGCAATGACAGCAAGAAATCTGTTTTCTGCTACAGGTTTACTAACAGATAAATTAGCCTTACACGGTACTCAGCTTTGATAGGTCCATAGATGTTTTTACCACTCTCGCTCCCCACAAGTCTTTGTTTTACGGACGTTTAAAATATTAGTTGTTAACTTTAGAAGTTATTAACGCAGAAACGCAATACTTTCAGGGAATGCTTATAATACTGTTACAGACTTATATTTAAAAATCCAAATCTCTATCTGTTAAGCTTGGAATTTAAAATTTTTGAATTTTAAATCTTACTAGCGAAGCACCAGCCATCTGGCATTCCCGGTTTCGTGAGCGAGACGCTTGGCTATGACATTGCCGCCGTACCTCGACAGAAATTCGAGCCGCATTTTTCTTCATGCGTTTTATGAGATATCGCAAAGGAAATTCGAGCCTATAAAATAATTAAAAAAGTAACTCGGAATTTCAAAACACCGAGGTGCACCTATTCGGGTTCTCAAGTACCTGTGTATCACATTTTATGGCCGTACTGCGTTTAGATCCCCCCCCCCCCACACACACATCTTTATTTCATTATGTAGAAAGAAGATGCAGTCAAACTACGCAAAATCTTTCGTTATTAAAAGTGTCAGCCTTTAGCAGCCAGCAGTTGCTTTGAAGGTTTTCTTTTCTTTTAATGCTAATTAAGACTTAGAAAAAAAAACATATTTTACTGCGTAAATGTATTATGTATAATTAATATTTCATTTTCTCACTCATAAATATGAAATTAAACAATTATTTTTCAAGATGTTGCGAGAATTATGCATTTGTTATTTGTGCCATGATATCGACTTTTCTACTGAGAAAGTATATACATTTGTTATTTATCGTGCCTTGAAACTCTTATTATGACATTATGGAAGAAAAAATGGGAGGAAAAAAAATAAATTTGAGCCTGTAGAAGAAGTCGGACGGAAATGTCTGTTGATCATATCCGCCCTTTTATTACAATTCGAATCCGATTCGATATCAATATTTAGTTAAAAATAAAATACTATAAAACACGTATACATCCACATTGAAAAGCCAACTCATTTCGTGTCTGTCTGAATGAACTTCGTACATCAATGGGACAATTAAGTCCGCCAAAGAGCGCCATTAGGTCAAAGCCAGGCAAAGTGTTCTGTTTGTTCCCCCTCTTAAATAATATCAAAGAGCTCTTTAATTATTAGGAACACATTAGTGGCCACTCATTTCAATTCCTTTGGGGTCCCATTAAGAGGGTGATTGTAAGTAGCCGGGAGCAGATGGTAGTGGTCAATGATTGTGTCCAATCAACTCCGATCGAATTCCAGTCAGCGTTTGGTCAATGCAATAATATTTCCTCTCCAGAACGAAATCGAATCCGAAGAGAATTATGCCTTGAAATAACGGTTCCAATGCAATGACAGGTATCGGTAAAACGCATCATGCTTGTCCGGGCTCTTAAGGGTGAGCGTCAGTAAATTTTCTGCCCTATCCGCGCTTTGTTAACTTTCGCGGCACACATATTTCGCCGAAATTCTGCTCAAACAGTTGCGAAATATTTTCTTATAGATCAAATGCTATGCTTAGATTATATTAAAACTATATTTAATACCCAATAAAACATAGAATATATGTTTCATTTTAATTTAAAATATTTTTGGTGCTGCCATCTGTTGTCGTAATTTAATTCATACCGACTATTTTTATTTTTTAATGAACATTTTTAAATGTCTATTCTTTCTAATACGCTATTAAATACAACAACAGATCATATATAATGCCATAATCACGGAAACGTAATTGAACTTGGACTTGAAGACAAAACTGCAGTCCTCAGTGATGTACATTCAGATCCCTTATCAAATTTATAGAATGATAAATTACCTTTCCGTGATTGTGGCATTATTATATATGATTTGTTGTTGTATTTGACACTGTATTAGAAGGAATAGATATTTAAAAATGTTCATTAAAAAATAAAAATAATCGGTATGAATTAAATTACGACAACAGATGGCAGCACCAAAAATATTTTGGATTAAAATAAAAAATATATTCTATGTTTTTTGGGGCATTAAATTTAGTTTTAATATAATCTAAGCATTGCATTTTATCTTTCAGAAAATATTTCGCAACTGTTTGAGCAGAATTTCGGCGAAATATGTGTGCCGCGAAAGTTAACAAAGCGCGGATAGGGCAGAAAATTTACTGACGCTCACCCTTAAATCGATGATTCCTCGGATATTTGATGCATAAATTATTATTCCAGGCTTTTTGGCATAAAATAGCCAATGATATATTAGCTATCTGTTACTGAAGAGTACTACTACGAGTGAAACCCGTCCACCCATGCAGGTTGCATCGGTCCATCTAAGCACGGTATTTTAACCTTTTGGAGCCCTCCATTAATGGATTGTTAAAGTTTCGCAACATAGGTAATGTAAAAGAATAATGTTGATTGGACTAATGTAAATAGAAACGTGGTTCTACTCTTTAATGGTAACAATTATTGATGAAAGGGGATTATATCAAGCAAAGGCCAGGGAAGAAAATATTCATGGAGGATATTTATGAAGTTACTAGAATAAATACCCGGAGTTGCTCAACGTGGTATTGATATAAAATGAATACTGCACAAAAGTGGAAATGTTTTTATACATAAACTTGTTCCTTATTAAGAACTTAATAAACTAATTAAAAAAGTATGTAAATAATAAATTCATCAAAATCTATCGCATGGTTCAAGAAATATTTAAGTTAGAAGCGTGTATTGAAATTTCCTTTTTCATATATTAGAGCAGATAAAGACTTAACACAAGGTCTATGGATCTCAAGACACAGACTGAGCTGGCCACGGATTAGAGAAGGAATACAGATCGATGTTATTAATTGTTATCACAAAGTCCTCAACCTTAATTTAAGACAAGTAAAAGTAAGCAGTTAAAACTTCATATTAAGCAAACGCCTATATCATTTAAGACAATCGTTCAGGTGGCGCTGGGATAAGCTAAGTAGTCCTGCATTGTATGCATTTCTATGGCGAAAAGCCTATATTTATTTAAACTGCCAATTTTATGAAAATAAATTATTAGTGCAGTGCAAAGTAGAAATGAAACAATAAAGCATATTCCAACGTATTCAAAATCATTTTACCTTTCAATTTATTTTGATCTCCATATCTGTACGCTATCCTACAACTATGACAAAATGCTGGTTAATTATACTCATAATGAGGGAATCAAAAATTCATATACTCAATACTACGCCTTTTTATTATATCAACTAGCAAGAGCAGCTACTTTACTAACACTAGCGACACCTAGATATAATTCTCAAAGCATTTCATCCATTGGAGTTTATCTCCTTTTTAACTCCATGCTAAAATGTCTTAGCTTCAACGAGAATTTAATTCTTGTCTTTCTTACAATTCGTCACTGATCCAAGTTTAATCCCCACCACCTTTATTTCAAGAATCAACCGAGAGGTTGGTGGTAGGGGAAGGAGGGTACGGTCCCTGTGGGTGCCGCCTCCCCTGGATTCCGGTCTAAATTGAGTGACACTTCTCGGCAGTCTAAACCATACACCGTTGGGTAAGTTGGAAGATCTGGGTCTAAAAACGACAGTATGGGAACTTTACCAACCTATTAAATCAATCAAAATACTTAAGATTATATCATTATTCCTACGTTGATTCCATAAGCCCGGAGAAACATCGTTTGTGTGTGAGTATGAAATTATATCCAGAGAAAGACTCGAATAGCCGACTTCTGGATCTCGACACCAGCACTATGTCATATCAACCTTACTGTCCAGACTTAGGAGAGAACTTCGCACCTCTACGGAGTAAAACTGTTTTGAATTTACGTCACATACTAGGAAATCTTTGAAAATCTTGCTAGGGAATTTCGACCTTGAAAAAAGATACAAAACGAGACGCTACAGGAAGAAATCGAGACCGTCGAACTCATTCACAAAAATTATCTCAGTATTATGATTCACGTTTGCGATGGAAGTAGCGAATGGCACACATTATCAGATACTTCGCCAAGCAGAGCTCCGGTTTTCGTAAGAAGGAACGAAGGTTGAAGGATGTGGCGAAGAGGGAGATATCCTTCATACAAGACTAAGACCGCTAATCAAGACACTGGGAGGGGGGGGGGGGGGGGCATTGGAATTTTCTGCTACAGAAATCGCGAAGAAAAAATTTATAACATTTATTTATGTTATAAATTATTATAACATAATGTTATTATTTTCCAACAGAGCGTTCAATTAAGGGGTAAATTTAAAAACCGGTATGTTAGCATTTTACTTTCTTGGCTAGAGTAGATTCGATATTGAGGGAAAATAATAATACAAATGAAAGAAAAAAAACTCAAACAACGCAATTAAGTACATATTAATAAAAAACAACATACAGCTGCTTCGAGGATGCATTGTTTCCCACTAACTTCGAATCAGCCAATCAAGAGATTCACTAACACATTATGTGAAGAATTTACATAAAATATATAATATCTTCTTTTATACAAAATATATAAAAATAGTAATTTTATTTATATAATTGTAAAGAAAATGCTTCTAAAGCGTCTAAAAGTAACTTGTGAAAATGTTTAAAATTAGTTTAAACTTGAAATCTAAAAGTTAAAAGGGGTGGGGGGCATTTTTTTTATTATTTTTATGAAGGGGAAGACATGAAAAATTTAGGAAGAGGGACCAAATCAAATATGGAAGGGATCGCAATAAATGTTTGTAGGGGGGTAGGGACACAATTTTTATGAATGCTCCGGGATGACAACAAGAAAGCTTGCTATGGGGCTCAAATTTGCAAGACGCAGAGGTTGATAGTCGCTGATATAAGAAACGACATTAAATTTTCGGTGATGTATTTTATAATGTCCAAATATTTATAACAGCGAACTAGTCCGTCACTGAATGAAGGCATTTGGTGATTTGCTTTTTTATGAATACATTAAAAAGAAGCAAACCATACTTGAGATAATTCCATTTTTAACAAGAATATCAATAAAAATGTAATGCTCTCGATTTATTCGTTTTGTTAAAATTGATAAAGAGTAAATATTGTCTATAAGCTCGATAATTAATTCGAAGAAAGAAAATCGAATAAAAGAATGGAATTTTCTTGCGTTAACGCGATGAAAAGCACTTCGGCTAAAATGTGCAATAGCAGTTTAATGGGAAACAAGCCATTTACATTAAAAGGATGAACATCATAATAAGGACCTCATTAGCATATAATGAAAGGGGAACAGCGAGTATAGAGTATGATGATGAAATTCCTTGATCATAAATGTAATCATAGTAATTCTATGCAAAAGAAAAAAAAATTGGATGGGTCCAATCCATGGCTTTCTTTATAGATTAATAAGACTCGATACTGAGGGGAAATAATAATACAAATTAAGGAAAAAATTTAAACGACGTAATTAAGTACATATTAATAAAAAAACCGCATACAGCTGTTTTGAGGATATATTGTCTCCTATTAACTTCGAACCAGCCCCTTCTTCAGTGAAGAACAACGAACCCGAAGTCATTGGCTGAGCTGTTCTTCCTTCTGATTGCTTATCTCGTTAATCCATGACTTGTATATATATATATATATATATATATATATATATATATATATATATATATATATATATATATATATATATATATATATATATATATATAATACAGAAATTTTAAGCTTTCCCCAATAACGCGCCCTTTTCTTTAATAATTCTTATTTCAAATCCATATTTTATGTCACGCGTTTATTGCAACTATATTAAATTCTATCCCACGCTATTAATATTAACAAAGTCTGCCAGTAATTCCTCTTTTCCTCTACCATACCATATATATATGGTCACTAATCTTAACCTTTATGTAAACTGTCTCATATGAAACTGCATTCCCATCACATTTTTGAAGCATAATAACGCGAAGACAGCATGTTTCCCATGTCGTCGCAACCCCTCCGCCATAACTGTAAATTATGTGAACAAACGCAGACTGCTCTGAGATCTCTTACGAGATGGACGCCGACTGAGAGCTCGGTCCAATGTAACACATTATGTTTTAAGAGTGTCATCTAATAATGTAGATTTTTGTAACTTGAAAAGCCTTTCCTTGGACTATCTCAATTCTCAACAACCATTTATATATATATATATATATATATATATATATATATATATATACGGGGGTTGAAAAGGGTATCCAACGTGTCCTTAAAACAGCCGTATGAAGCTTTGTTTTATAAATATGTGCTAATTAATCCTTTGCACAAAGTGCTTTTACTTATAAATAATACAAATTACTTTCTTATGACTCGATTTCGCGGAAGCCTTATTGGTTTACTGCTGTTACTAACTAAAATAAACATACTAAATTTCATGAAAATCGCCCGATTCTTATCGCCGAAAATCGCGGAGATATCGTGTTCTCTGTGGAAAAGTAAAACACCGAAAACCTTACGAATGGCTCGTGATAATATTTAAACCACGGAATGTCGATTTATTTTTGTTGAAAGTAAATATAAATCATAAACTCATGCGATAACAGTTAGAAATTTTAATTTTCTATAATTTTATTTTATTTTATTTTAGTTCAAAAAAGTGCAATATCTCGGGAACTGCGCGAGTTTGTGTTATAAATGATATGCCATTCGTTTTTAAAATAAAAAAAAAGTGCATATTAGTAAGATACATCCTCCGGATTGGCGGGTATATTCTCCGGATACAAGAATGGAGTCGAGATACCAGAGTGGTTAAGGCGCTGGGATCGCACAGGGTAGACCCTTTTGTGTCAACGAGGAATATGGACACATTAAATCTGTAGGTCCGAAAATCTATCCGAGAAGTGATGGGTTAAGGGAAGGATGGTAAGATTCCTATAGTTGCAACCTCCACAGGTTCCGATCTAAATTAGGTGAGGTGGTACTGTCCCGGCCGTCTAAACAGTTACCTTATACCTTGATGCAAGAATAAGTTCGAAGATATGGACCACTTAAGCATTTTTCAAAGCAGCAATAAGTACAAACAGGAGCAAGATACAGTTAAAGAGACGGTAGACCTTTAACACGCAACATATTCATTTTTATCTTTATCTATCACTTGTTAAAACGATAAAAAGAAGAAGAAAAGGTTAAGATTCTGGAGAATTTGAATATAACTTGTCGGATACCCAAGTGAGAATCATTTATTTCAATTATGTTTTACTTATGACTTCGAGTTACCTTCTAAATGCAATTGATTTCTCCTCTCCTCTTTTCGGCAAATATTAATTATTTGTTAGTAGTGTAACCGCAACCACCATAGCTGAAATACTGCTGTTAGCAAAATATCTGTATCAAAGTTTCTGTATCGGGAATCGATTTAGTCTTCTGACGCGCAGATTAATGCTCAGGGGTAAATAGTAGGGACTGAGATTCCTTAGACCGTTGTATCTTGAGAAATAAGTGCAGCTGTTTCAGGTGTGCTGAGGTAGAGAATATAAGTGGCTCAAAAAATAAAACGGTTGTTGATGTTTTACAGTTGGCTAGAAAATGTACTGCCCGTTACCTGGGAATTAAAGCAGGGCAGTTATATAACACAACAAAATAAATAAATTTTATTCGCATAAATAACGGTGAATATTGCATGCAATCCGTGTACATTAGTGCAATGGGCGTGATACGACCCCCACCCCTCCCTCATCAACTCACAAAATTGAAGCCCGTCACTTGCGGAGACTCTACGCTCTATTTTAAAATCTACCGACGGACACAATTTAAATCTAAATTTCAACAATCTCAGCTTTTAAGATCAAATCATATATGGATCACATCTTCGGCAAACAACACAATTTTTATATTTCCAATACTCCATTTTGACCTCTAATGAAAGGAAGAACACATTCATTATGCGTATGCGCGAACAGACCCGAAAAGGAGGATCTCGTTTTTCGACCGCTTTTACGAAAGTCTAAGAATTAGCGTTAAATATATACCTTATAAAAATAATAATTAACACTAGAACGACGGAAGCGGTCAAATATGTACCTTATAAAAATAATAATTAAAACTAGAATGACGGAAGCGGTCAAATACGTACCTTATAAAAATAATAATTAAAACTAGAATGACGGAAGCGGTCATTTTGACAGCTTCCGTCGATTTTTCATTTTGACCATCTCCGATCATTTCATTTCCGATCATTTTGATCGCTTCCTCATTTTGACCGACTGAAGCGGGTTTCGCGGCCATAAATGCCTGGATTTTATTTTGAACATGCAATTCTTTTCAAATTGCTCGACGGTGCTATATTTTGAATCTTGTGAACGAACTGCGATCCGCGTACTGTGCGACCAAGCAGCGTCCAGAAGTCCTCCCTTGCGGAAAGGTAGCGAAAAGTAACAAACGTCGTCAGTGCTCGTTCTGCCGTAATAAAACACAAGATTTGTGTTCATCATGCAGTAAGCCCCTCTGTGGAAAATGCCAAGAACGGTGCATCAAGAACGCTTATTGCAAAAAATGTATCGAAGAAGCATCCTAAATGATGTAACTATGATGTTTTGGTTTTGAATTAAAGGTATGTTGTATTTTTTCTATGGCGGTAAAATTGACCGCTACCTAGGTAGTTCAAGGTAGTTCAAAATATCCGTCGTTCTAGTGTTAATGAACGGAGGGCTTAAGGACTTTATTTTGTTTTGAAGCTGTGTGTAATATTTAAAGAAGCTGTGTTGTTGTTGTTGAGACCCAGACCGTCCGACCTACCAGAAAGGTGTAAGGTAACTGTATGGACGGCCGGGAAGTGCCACCCAATTTAGACCGGAACCCAGTGGGGGAGGCATCCACAGGGACCGTACCCTCCTTCCCCTACCACCAACCTCTCGGAAGGACTTACGGACCCACATGTTTAACGTGATCGTACTCCGCATGAACACGGCGGCATTTGTGGTAGCGTGCAAATCTAGCGCGCAAACCACGGGGATACCGCACCCGAGATGGCCAACAGCACGCGGTGTTCCGAGGTGGTCACCCACCAAGTACTATCCGCGCCCGATGCTGCTTGACTTCGGTGATCTAACGAGAACCGGTGTTTTCAGCACGGTACGGCCGTTGGCCCTAAAGAAGCTGTGTTGAAGACCCAGACCGTCCGACTCGTCCAGAGGACTAAGAGCAACTATTTGGACGGCCGGCTAAAGAAGCTGTGTTGAAGACCCAGACCGACCGGCTCGTCAACAGGGACATGAGCAACCGATTAGCCGGTCGGTAAAGAAGCTGTGTCGAAAGCCCAGAACGACCGACTCATCCGAGGACATGGTAAAGAAGCTGTGTGTAATATTTAAAGAAGCTGCTGTTAAATTATAAGTATCGACTTGTCAGTTAATTTTTATATATCGCAACTTAAAAATCGGGGGTGTTTTTTAACACAAAAAAGTTTTATATATTCACGAAAATTCTTTTATTTTACAAGACGACGTTCGGGTTTATACCAAAAAATTTCACTTGACAAGGCCAAACGACGATAACAAAGCATCATGGTTATCTTTCTAAGGTTCTAAGGTACTTAAGAACGTCAAATCAACATCAAGAATTAGGGATTGCGATCTCCTCGCTGGTCAAATTGCCGACAGTTTAACTTAAAATTGTAAAAGATGATATTATTATATATATAATGTCTTATAAGTTTGCTTTTATATTGGTGTTTCTTAAATAATTCATAATTTTTGTTAAGTAATTTAAAATTTGCAAAAGTTTTGGATGACCATGTGCGAGGGAAGCAAAACCGATGGTGATTAATTAGGTGCTCTTTACCTCAATTACCTTTGCAAGTGTTATTTTCTATCATTTTAAAATACGCCAGCTTCTCCGGGCAAACTGCAATTTTTGTCCTTGTATGTCTATGCATATTGTCCATGTATGTCTCTGCATATCTATATATATTGTCTAAGTTTTTTTATGTTGGCGTTGTCTATGTATGTATTTGTGCATTGTTATTTCTTTGTTCTCCCGGTCGTCCCTTGTAACTGCTGTGCATCCTTTGGGTGAGTAGAACGGCCTGAGTAAATATATATTAAACTTTCAAATTGTTTGAGTTAATTAGGGTTAGATGCTCAGACCTGATGCAGAGTCTAGTCTAATTAACCTCCAAATTAAGCCAGTGCTGTTCATTTCTATTTTCGGTATGGTAGCCGTGGTTTAACTGCTTTGGTGATTTTATTGTTTTAATGTTCCGTAATTACTTGGAATTGGTTATTACTCCATCATCTTTCTAATATATATATATATATATATATATAATATTGGCTGAAATATTCCAGGGAAGAGCCATTTTACGTACCAGAATCTACTTTATTACATAACACTTGAAACAGAGGTAGTTACATAGGCTGGCCGAACTACCTATCGTCGACCTGCACTCACAAAATCTCAATGCAGGCTGCGTCGTTTTACAATGTGCAGTTACAGCAGAGGGGGGAGGGATATGGCGACATGGGAAAGATGCTGCTTTCGCGTTCTTTGGGCTTTAAAAATGTGATTGGGAATGCAGTTTCATATGAGAAAGATTACGTAGAGGTTAAGATGATTAGTGACCCTATATGGTATGGTCGAGGAAAAGAGGAAGTGCTGGCAGACTTTGTTAATATTACTGGCGTGGGATAGAATTTAATATAGCTGCAATACGTGCTGGACATGAAATAGGAATTTAGAATAATGATTATGAAAGAAAAGGGCGCGTTATTGGGGAAAGCTTAGAATGTCTGTATTTTATATATATATAATTATAATAATATATATATACGACCTCTTTTTACGATATAGTGTAAACATTAATCAAATTTCCGCGCTGAGAGCAATTTTTGCTCTATAATAACAATTATTGAATGGGAAAAAACTAGATAATGTCATCTGCATCCCATTTATGTAACAGACAACAAATACATTAATGTCTCCTTAAGGTTAAAAAAATTAAATCCTTACTTTGATCCAAAAAGGATGCACTTAGTTGCGCTGCATAAATCGGAAAAACAAGAAAAAACACGTTAAGTAAACCAAAAAGGACATATATATATTTTTTTTTATTAACTCCAACCCCAATAAAGCACAATCTTGCAAATTGCTCGCCCAATTCACCCAAGGACTCTCAAATGGAAGAAAACCTGCTTTTAAAAGGCACGCAATGGGATCGATACCGTGATCCAATTTTCACGTAATGCAAATACATTAAACGACAATGAAAGCCATTATGGCTTTATTTTATCAAACGAAACAAGGACGTTCTTAAAAGAAAAGTGACAAAGTAATACGTAAATACATGATTATTTGAACAAAATCTCTCGAAGTCATATAACTGAATATTCGGCGAACTTACGGATCAAGGCATTTTCCAGAGGAATTCTGCAAAGCATAGAGGGGCGAACCGATAACCCGAGGATTTTCTTTATATTGAGCTAGTTCTGAATATGATTTATACTAGCAGCATACCCGTTCTTCGGCGTATATAATATAAAGAAACTTAAAATTCACAATCATGTGCAAATTCCTATAGTATATTAAATGATATTTTTAATCAAAATATTCAGTTAAAATATTTAATACAATGGACCTAAAAAGAAGTTTAAGAATCGAATCTCTGTTCTCGCTATACAAAATTATCTTCATGGGTAGATCTGAAGAATAAAATATCCTGGCCCCCTTTTGTACGTAAATTTACAATTAAAAAAAAAAAAAAAAAAAAAAATCAATATATGCAAAATGAAAGCATTAAAATTGTATGGGACCCGTACTACTTATATACGTGAATATTAGAAGATATAACTCGTATTAGTACATTACATGTATAAATTGAAAATATCAATAAACCCGTAATTGACTCCAATATATACCTGAATGAAAACACTAAAATTATATGGGAATATATATATATATATATATATATATATATATATATATATATATATATATATAAATATATATATATCCCCGTGCTACTTATATTGTCGCAGATTAGAGAATATGCCAGCGTGTTAGTAGAATATTACCCGTATTACAATATGAGTCTCAAAAATCTTTGCCAAAATAAAACAGATGACGTAATAAATGCAATGGCAAAAATGCAATGTCAATGAAATTTATTTTATATACATGTATGTCTTTATTATTCAAATCGGAAAAGATTTAATAAAAATCGTGAGTCGCATAGCACATTGGATTTACATCCGTTGCTAAACCAAACGACATGATATCATTTTCTTCAAGTAAATTGATGGAAATCATATCTGAATAATGCGATTTCCATGGAAGGTTTGGCGACATTTTCGTCAATTTAGCGATAATTTAAAAAATCGCCAAATTTATCGCCAAGTGGGACTGTAGAACTGACGAAACATCTTCACAATACTATCCCCTAACAAAACACAAGTAATTTCATTTATTAAGCTCAATTTTATCAATTTCATGATATTTTTATGGATTTAAAAACATTTTTATCAGTTTGGTGATATTTTAAAAATTCGCTAAATGTGTTACTAAATAGGATGGATGGACTGACCGACAAATGCTACCGAAGCATAATTTCAGTACTCTCTTCTAAAAAAACAAATTTGGCGACATTTCCGTCAATTTGGTAAAGTTTAAGAAAAGTTGCCAAGTTAATGATATCCCGCCAAATTCGTAGCTCTGAATTTGCAGATCTGAAGAATAAAACATTCTGATCCCGTTTGTATATACTAAATGAAAACACTAAAATTGTATTAGAAGATATACCCGTTCTACTTTTTTTCTGTTTCAACAATCGGATAAATGAATTTATTGGGTAAACACAATATATGAGCTTATTAGCTAAACACAATATATGAGCTTTACACCTCTTTGCTAAAATAAATGAAAGTGATGTACGCAGTCCGCAATTTACATAATTAAAAGAACAATCAAACCGTTCATTTATAAAATATATTTTTTCATCCATTTATTTATTATTCAAATAGAAAAAATAATAATAAATATTAACCACACATTTAATTTCATTCCGTTGCCGAGCAACATGATATAAGATAGAATCTTCTTCATAAAATGCGAAATTAAATAGTCATTTTGATTTCTTCATACTTTTCATTGTTGAGTAAAAGCTTGTGAAAGATGAACCATGGAGGTAGATTTTTCCATTTAAATTCATGTTTCAAACAATTCATGTTTTCCGATAGTGACTAATTAATGCAAAAATCCTGCACCAAACTCGGAAATAAAGTTTTATTTCATTTTGATGTTTTAAACAAACGATTTTCATCCTTTCCGTCTGGATAAACCACGGAGTTGGAGAGTAGAACTCCTACGAAAAAGTCCCGTTTTTCATTAATATCTCGACAACCCCTGGTCTTAGAAACACGAAACTTGGACTACATTTATGGGAGGCTATTTCAAGGCTACCCACAAAATTTCATTAAATTCGGATCAGCCGTTTTCCCGTGATGATGAGACAAACGAAAATTTCGTTTTTTACTAATATCTCGAGAACCACTTTTAAGTGGGGCTATTTCTAGGAGGCTACCCACAAAATTTCATCAAATTCGGTTCAGCCGTTCTCCCGTGATGACGGGATAAACAGACAGACAGACAGATTTTGAATTTTTTTTATATAGATTACGTTATGTTGCTATCCTGTTTACTGTACGTGCTCTAGAGGTCTCCACGGGTTCGAGCCTGGCCCACGGGAGTAGGTTGGGTCAGGCTTGAATTTTCAAACACTGTTTCGGCCCGTGCAGGACTCGAGCTTAGATTTCAGAAAAATCCGGCTGGGCCGGGCCCGGCCGATCATATGAAATTCTTTTTAATGAATTTTAATTTAGTATACATGGAATTATGATGTTGATTTCAGCTATGTAAGGATAAATGTTTAAAGAAAATGTAATCCTTTGGAAAGAAAATGGAATCCTTTGTTTTTAATACATTTGAGTGTAAATCATTTCCTGCCGGACAGGACTGAGACTCGATGGTCTTCGGGCAGGTCAAGAATTTGATTCTACATATGTAAATTTGTTCGGGTTCGGGCAGGGCTTAAGTACTGGTTCTCTTGGGTCGGGTCGGGTAAAAGTCTGAAATTTCGACAGTGCAAACCGTGCTTATAGCGATGAGAACATCTAACTTTTTTTTGTGTATATTTGAATATATAATTTTTGTCTGACAATTCTTCAATTCTCGTCTTTGATTCGTGTCTTTACCTCCAGAGTGCGACAAGCGTAGTTCTAATTATTATTTCTCCCATCGTTGAATTAATACCACAGAAATTATCACATTTCTCCGAAAATGGCCAAATATTCATATATTTTGGCTTGGCATGGCTTTATTTTACAAGGATGAAGTACATTTTAAACTACACCAAATTATAAATATTTAAATATTTTTTTTTTCTTTCATTTGGAGATTCGGCTCTTTAAATGACGCTAAATCGTCCAAAATTAATAAGAAACAAGAAAGATCAATTATACATAAAGCATTGATTATGAAGCACTTTCCAACTGCAATGCAATTTTATTTAAACATCTCTAAAATGCGATACATTCAGTGGTGATATTTTTTAAATTATCACAGTACTAGAATGATTTATTTTACTTGAAAACTTAAAACCATGGAGGTAAAAGTACTTTCTAACTCCATGTTTAAAACTTCATAGAAGATAATGCTATAAAATCGTCTGCTTCTCTATGTAAAATCAATGAGTATTTCATTCATATCACCTATATTTCAGACTCCAGATTATAATTTAAATAATTTTGCGTTAAAAAAATTCAGCAATTCTTATACAACTCATCTTATAGTTTGATTTGTTTACATTCTGTATACGTTAAAATTAGGTTTCGTTGTAGAAATAATCAAAGTTTGATGATTATTTAAACTGAAATATTGTAATTGCGTTGGCGCAATATACAGTATTGTGGCAATTAATTGAGAAATGCAGTTTTTTTTTTATAAAATTCAGTTTTATTCAAGTTTTCTATGGATACATTTAAAACTAATAAGTGATATGACCTCCCCGAGACTTTATAACATCACAGACACGTTTCGGCATGGAATGTACTAGACTAGCACATGTAGTTTTAATTTCAACGTCTCTGAACCATATGTCAATAACGGCCGAAATTAGCTTGTCCATCGTCGTACAGTCAAATTTGTGAAGCCGGTTTTTGACAATAGCCCACAAATTTTCTATGGGTTTCAAGTCTGGTGAATTCCCGGGCCAATCCAGTACGGAAATATTTTTTTTGAGCAGAAATTTTTTATTCGCTTCGAAGTGTGACATGGCGCGCTGTCTTGTTGGAAAACGCAATCTCCGTTCGGCCACAGTCTAGCCATGGTTGGAAGCACTTTTCGGGTCAATATGACTTCGTAACTGGCACTGTTCATCATTCTCTCTACGGGAACAAGAGATTCTGTCCCCAAAACGCTAAAACAACCCCAAAACATCTTTTTGGGCGGATGCTTGATTGATGTGGTGCTGATTGAGAGGTTCTCCTTGGCTCCTTTTCACGAACATAGATCTAAATCCCTGAACCACAAAATGTGTTTCGTCAGAAAAGAGAACTTTCTCCCAGTCCTTCTCAGTCCATGTTTTGTATTTCCGTGCCCATTCCAACCTTTTTTTCTTCATGCGAAGCGTCAGAAGCTGCTTCTTGTACGGTCGACGTGCTCTCCGTCCGCGTTCTAACAGCCTGTATCGCACTGTTGAAGGTGCAATATCAACACCAGCTGCCACCATGGACTTAGACAGGTCAAAACTGGTTAATCGAGGATTTTTAACACTCATTCGATGTAAAGTTTTGTCGTCCCGAGTCGAAGTTGATCTTTTTCGGCCGCACCTTCCAGAGCGGTTGGTTCCAGCATTTCCTGTTTCCTGAAACCGCTTCCAGATCCTCCCGACACTTGCTGTACTCACTCCACATATTTTACCTATTTCCTTGAACGTTTTAGAAGTGTGTTCTCTAAGCGCAATCACTTTAGCACGTGTTTCCGCGCTGATATCCATGACGCTAATGAGCCCCGCAACAACTGAGAATCTACCACTGCGGAATACCTGCCACCTGGCGGAGGAATTTGAACACCTGCTACTTACCAGGTGCATACGAACACCTGCTACTTTGATAATAACTGCAATTTGAACTCTGAGCTAATTTGGAGTGCTTCTTCCTAAGCTTACGTGTGATAAAACGAAAAAAATGACATTTCTCAATTAATTGCCACAATACTGTAGATGCACAGAAAATATGCAAAAATAATGCGGTTTTAGGACGGATGCAACACTAAATATAAATTTAAAAGAACTTTAAAAATCACGATTTTGACACTGGGAAAAAGATGGTTGCCATATTTTATTTTGAGGTGGGTCACGTGATCTTTACATATAATGGTCACGTGATATATTCATATAAAGGGTGTCATTATTATTTTAATTTTTATTTAAAAAACTACCAAACATATTTTGCTGAAACTTTTTATATATTTTATGGGATAATTTGAATATGTTCTAAAATTTTCGTAGCAATTTGGGAATTTTAACTTCGCTTAAAAAATGTTTGAAAAATTAGGTCCTATAGGGTTCAATGTACTTCCCTTTTTCCACCCGGATTCAATCCCAAACTTATTGGGTGATATTATTCATTTACGTTCCCATATGTCCCATAGACCCTCTAAAAAACATACTAGAATTCCATTTTGTTAGTCATTTTTAAGGCAGTTATCGTGCGAACGGACATATAGACAGATAGAATGACCAAAGTCATAAACACTTTTCAACTATGTTGTAAAGTGTTAAAAATGGTTGCCATTTTGATAGGATAGGCAGTTTTTTTCACTGGGAACATACTTCAAAATTTTTAATACCCCTAAAGTATAAAAAAAGTTAACCTCGAATGATCGGAGGGGTGTGTACGTTACGTGTAGCTTTCCTACTAATTAGAATGCTGTCAATCAGGTTGGGAATTGAAATTAGGCTGAAGTCTTAATCGACCGTTTATTCTGCCTTGTCTGAAAATTGAAAATTTCCTAACCTGAATTCCCTATATTTAAAACTTTGTCCGGGATTTCATTATATATAACACAACGAATACTTCTTTTACACTCTTGTAAATAAAATAATCATGATTTCATAAAATTAAAGTATTACGAAAACTGGTTTGTAATTCTCCCCTGGTAGCACACCAATATTATATATCTTTGCGTTTCACTGGAAATATATCCAATGTAACTCCAAAATTGGGCTTATATTGGCTACCAATGCATTCCAATATTGTGGATATAGTGTACGCCAATACTGACATTCCGATATTGGTCCATTATTGGCTTCACATTGGGAATGACTCTAATGAAAAGCCACCAATAATGGGTTTATATTGACTACAATATTGGAGTTAAATTCTCCGTCAATATTGACATTTCGATATTGGATCAATATTGATTTATATTAAAAATACTACCAATGTAACGGCAATACTGGGGGTACATTGACTAAAGTTTGGCGTTACATTGAAAATATTCCCAATGGGCCAGTACTAGTTCTTTTCATGCATATTTATATTAACCTTTTGCTTACGGGTGGGACAGCGTCCATCCCAAACGAAGAACCTCCCCAAAAAGACAGGTATTTGACATACCCTATCCCAAACAGTTCGATCCCCCCTTTGCACGCCAATGTCTGCAAAAGGGGATCGAACTGTATTCTTTATTGTTTCAGTTCTACTTCGCATCGCGCTAATAATTTAGTTTTACAAAAATGACAGTTTAAATAAATATTTTAGAACTTTCACCAAAAAAAAAAAGAAATGCATGCAATACTGAGCCAACTGAATGATTGTCTCAAACGATATTGGCGTTTTCTTAATATGAAATTTTAACTCCTTACTTTTACCTCCATGGTTCAGCCATTTCTGTAACTGTCACGTGATCACTCCCTTCACGCTGGACCAACCCAAACCCATTCAGCGAGCGAATAGGATTTGCATGTTTGACCGATGCGAAAGGTCGTTCCTCGGACAGGCTTATGGAAAAATCCTAGAAATAAACCCAGAAAATGGGGATTACTCACGTGGACCACAATCTGCTTCGTATTCAGCTCCCTCAGTTTCTGGATGCCTTCGTGGATGTCGCGGATTCGCCGCAGATTGTCCTCTGAAAGTAAAAGAAAAGAGAAGTTCAATATTTGAATCACATATATTGCATCTAAATATTCAAAAGGAATAGATACCAGATCCGGATATTCCCAATAGAGAGCAATAAATAAAGATAAGGGGGACTGACTTATATTATACATACCACAATACGATGGCGTTTATGCTAATTTATTATATGACACGATATCAAATAAATAGTAATAGAGACAAACAAATAAACATATTCGAAAAACAAATTGCCCCTAGCTGGTGGACTCGAAGAAGGACACCACGGTTAGAAGATTGCTGGTTTGAGTCGGACCAGTAATATATGAGAGATATTACAGGATCATATAGTACAATCTCAGATTAATTACATGATTATATAGTGCTATTTCAAATTAACTACAGAATTATATAAAACAATCTCAAATTAATTACAGGATTATATAGTACAATCTCAAATTTATTATATAACTTTCTCAAAAAGAAAAAAAAAACTACAAATATGTAATGATAATTTTTACAATAAATGCACCCAAAAAATCAATTTGACTTTAAGTTAAAAATATATTTACTATCAAAATTAAGTTACTTGTCCGAAATTTTATATAATACATAAATAATTTGACGGGAATCACGCTTATGGTCAAGGTAGCCAACTGAAATCGGAGCGTTACGACTGCAAACACTTTAGACGCTTATATCTCCGAACGCAATAAATACAAATGCAAACAATTTATTCTTGTTTAGTTGGAAACAAAGAATCATTTATGAATAAACAAAAATAATTTCAATATTTTAATAACTTCTTTTTCCTAAAAACATAAAAAATATTTTGTTCGAGCGAGTTTTCGCTTCACTTTGATTACTTTCACTCAAAATATTCTATAAATTTTAAAAGATAGATATAAACAATAGACAACAAAAATGGTCAGTATACGAAGTCCAGTTTCTAGATCAGTCATTCGTTCTCACAAAGCGTTCAAGTTTTTGAGCTATTGTCTTGTCAAGTGAAAACAGATAGAAAATGTTTAGTTAGTTTATAATATTTGTGTCTCGAAAACTAAAAGTGATAGCTATAAACAATAAGCAAGTAATTTGCAGAGTATAATATTCTGGTAATAATATTCGCCCCATAACTTAAAAATGTTAAATTGTTTCCATCGGGTATCTTACTTTGGTTATCATAGGTCCATATTATCAGTAGTAAACGAAACGAAAGGGACTGAAAACAACGAATAAACTTTTCGAACTTTATTGGAGTTTTATTTTACAAGACGTAATTCAGGTAAAACCAATTCGGCTTCATTGGACTGCAGCCACCGACAATTTTTGATGTCAATAACATGTATGGTTGAGAGTTTCTCTGGCGGAAAGATTAATAATCGTAAATAGGGTCTAGATTATGAATATATAAAAATAATTTTAACATTTTGAACTTTTTTTTTTTTTGGTTAAAAATAAAAAGTAACTATCGAAAGGAGTTCTTTTTTTTTTTTTTTTAACTTTCACTCGAAATATATAATAAACTATAAAAGATAAATAGTAAACGACAAAAATGTGTATTAGGAAATTTAGTATTAAAATCTATATTTATTTTTAAAAATAATTCTTATAGATTTCGAGTAATCGTTTTGTAAAGTTAAAGAAGATTGAAAAATTTTCCGTTTTACAAGTTTGTAAGGCTTATATCTCAAAAGCTAAAAGAGTTAGCTTTGAACAATGAGCAAGAATTTGTAGCTCTTTGAAAGCCCTGTAAGTGTATATAATTGGATTTTGGATCGAACTCTATCTTTTAGAAAAAGTTAAATATCTGTCAGGACGCGGTAATACTTTTATTCGAATTATCTTTGGAAGTATAATCGAATTATCTTTGAAGGTATAAAAGATAGATATAAATAGTATACGATAAAAAACGTATGAGGAAATTTAGTTTCTAAATCTATATTTATTTTAAAAAATAAAGCTTTTAAGGAGAGAACACGTTTCAAGCATCCCCGAACTTGAATTGAACGTTTCTGAGGTGATGTCTGTATGTTAGTGTGTGTGTTTATGAGTCTATGGAAGCAATACCTCACGAACGAATGTAGCGATTTAAAAAAACAAATGGGTGCGATTATCACAATCCTGGAACATTATTGATGTTAAAAGTGATAGAATGTTAGGAAGACCCCACAATTATTCAATGAATTTTTTGAAAAAATAAGGAGCTACAATAATGTTAAAGAAATAATCATTTCTTAGGTAATTTATCATTAGAAAAAATATGGTACCATCTTTAGAACGTTAGCACAAACCGTTTACGAGATATAGCTTATTTTTACGTAAATTTATCAAAAAAGTTACATAAAATTAAAATAAATAGCAAGCATTCTTAACAAATAGGCTGCCTTTGACGATACATTTTGCGAAATACTGTTACTTTGGAGACGTTTTGAAAATGCTGCCAAATAGACGAAAATGTCGCCAAATTGGAAAAAAAAATGACGCTTAATTTATGATAATGACCTTAAAATGGATGAAAATTCTATTTCTAATGATCAAAAGCGTTTAATATAAGGTCTCTATTGCTTAGTGGATGCTAAAGCAATCTTTTTAATTGTCAAGTTAGATTTGTGCGAAATAGCTTTACATCTCAAGCAGCATCGGGCGCGGTTAGTACTTGGGTGGGTGACCACCTGGGAACACCACGTGCTGTTGGCACATTTCGGGCGCGGTAGCCCGGTGGTTTGCGCGCTGCCACAACTGCCGCCGTGTTTATGCGGAGTACGATCACGTTAAACATGTGGGTCCGTAAGTCCTTCCGAGAGGTTGGTAGTAGGGGAAGGAGGGTACGGTCCCTGTGGATACCTCCCCCACTGGGTTCCGGTCTAAATTGGGTGGCACTTCCCGGCCATCCAAACGGTTACCCTACACCTTTCTGGTAGGTCGGACGGTCTGGGTCTCAACAACAACACCTTGTCATCCAGAAAAGCGTCCAATGTTAATGAATAAAGTTCCTTGACAGATTATGGGCGTAACCACCCCACCCCCACCCCCAGGTCGTCCTTGCCAGTGGAAATTAATTTGTTAATGAACAAATCGTAGTTAAAATCATTGTGCTCTTTATCTTGTACATCATCAGTTTCTGTGAAACAATTGAAGTCATTGGCTCATATAGAGAAAATCATGTGCTGCACACCTCCCCCCCTTCCCTCCAAAGATATTCAGGTGCTGCATTACACCAAGTAAATTCAAATAAAAGCACCGCTTCCTAATGAACCACTAAAAAACTAGGAATTTCTAGGTTTGTGGATATGCAACGCTTCTGAAATTCATTTTTTATTGACATTCCGATTACAAACTCAGTTTTAGAGAGATTTCACTTTTATAAACATTTGAATATGATATCGGGGCCCCAGGCTACGATAATGCATGGCCACATTATTCCATTCCCTACTTTTAATCCTATTTGCAAATACCGAAATATCAAAATATTCGGGTAAGGTTTCTAACTGTGCAATCTCGTTGAACATTCTGTTCTCGTTAGTGCATGAATATTTTATACACAACTTCCATTAATAGCTTTCTGAAAAAGAACGAGATCAATACATTCTTATTCAAGCATCCACAGACATTACGAGTCCACAATTTTCAGAATTCTCTCCTTTAGACCCATTCGTTGCATTTAGACATATTACAATTTTATAAAAAAATAGCTCATATTACTTTCCCTATATACATATTATAATGTATAGGGAAAGTATTGCAACGGGGTACAAAATTCGAAATCGATTTTTTAAAGGAAGACCCCGTTTCAAGCATTCGTGAACCCGAATCGAATGATTTTGAGGTGATGTCTGTGTGTGTGTCCGAAATTTGGTACAAACATTAAAGTCGGTGAATGCTGGAACTCTATTGATTTTAAACGCAATCGAATGCAGGAAAGACCCCAGATTTTTGAATGAAATTTTGAAAAAAAAGAAAAAAAAAATCATTAAAAAATTAAAACCTTCAATGATGTTACACAAATGATCATTTCTTATGCAATGTTTCATTAGCAAATGAATGACACAAACTTTATAACTGTAGCATGTACAGTTCTCGAGATACGGCACGTTTCTCAAATAAATGTATAAAAAAAAATTACGTAAAATTAAAAATGTATTAACTATGTAAAGAGCCTTGCTGCCCCTACTGAGAATCGAACGCTGGATCTTCGAACTGGCCAGCCGACGCTCTACCGTTGAGCTACTGGGACAAAATTGCAAGCTCTTATAGTCGAAGTGGACTATGCATTCTCCTCCCTCTAATGTCAAATTGGCGGTAACTATAAGAATCAGACTGACCATCTCCTGCTATTTTTACCTCGCAGGTGAGCCTCCTGCTACTACTATTTTTATCCAGGTTAGTATCCTGCGGATAACTCTCGTCCTCATGCCGCTGCTGTCACCCAACGTGCTCTACATGTTACTTTGGCCTGAAAAGGATCCCCAGATCTTTCTCCCATCGAACACGTATGGGACATTATTGGAAAACAAATCCACCGTCATCCACAACCAGCATTAACCGTTGCTGATTTGACTGACCAAGTGCAACAGGCACAGAACTCCATCCCATAAAATGACATACGGCATCTGACGAAGCAATGCATGCACGTTTGCATGCTTGCATTCAAAATCGTGGCGACTACAGCGGTTATTAATGTACCACCATTCCACATTTGAAATGGCTCTTGTCGCGCATACTTTAACCTGTGACCTTGAAAGTTTAATCAAATAAACATGTTACCTACACAACTGCTTTGTCTAAATTTCATTCCTCTAAATTAATTTCTTACTTGGTGTTGGGATTTTATTTTCCGCCAGTGTATATCAATTTCAAATCTCAGGGACAAATTCTAATACTTTTTAACGATTTTAAAACAAAAGTTACTTTCGGCTAAAAAAAAACGAACTTTCGTTTATAAATCCTCGCGTCGGGAAAAGTACCGACAATTTCGACTAATAATTTACATTTTAAAAAAGTTCAAAGATCAGGTTTTCTTACAAACCCAATTTGGTCGAGAAATAAGAAAAGGTAGCCGCACGATCCGGATTTTAAGAAAGTACTGATTTTCAATTTCTCGACCAAATCGCGAAAGAAGGGATCGATTTTTCACCTACATGGGCGCGCAGACGCACGGTGTTTCTATGGTGGAGGGGAGGTGGGCGAGGTTCTGACGTCACGGTTCGGACGAGGTTGCATCAGATACGCATAACGAAATCGAATGGAACATTCGATATTTGTGCCTGCCAAATAATGAATGTACGTCATTAATTTCAATTTCCTTAAAATGCATTTATTAATTTTTTAAAAACGTCACTTTTTCTTACAACTCAACCCAAACCTTTCACTTTGTTGTGTTAGCAGTTTCTTTGGAGCGGTTTATCCGTATCAAGATAAGAATTTATTTTACTTCATTATTGTTCTTTTAAGAACATAAACTTCTCTTTTTATAACACTACGTATAAAGTGTATTTACACGTTTATAGTGTATTTTATTTATATTGTTTTAAAATTGCTTTGATTTAAACAGGGGCTATATATTGTTCTGATTTAACAGGTTTTCGACTTCTATTCTAGAATTGTATTTAGATTTTTGTTAAATTTGTAACATTGTATTCAGTTTAGAGTTTATTTTAACAGTGGACTATTGGTATTATGAGTGTTTATAATTTTGTTTCATGTTTTTAATAAAACCAAAAAAGCTTTTAATATATACAATCTTAAATAATGAATGTTTTTGTTTTTGGAATACATTATTTTTCATCTTAAAATTTAATTATTAGTGTGGACGTCATTAAAACAAACCATCCATTTTATTGGAATAAATTATTCATCTATTTTATTGGAATAAAAATTATTCATCCATTTTATTGGCGTCAGCGAGTTTGCTACGGTCAGAATTTTCAAGGGTAGCGAACAGGCTGGTCACCGAAGGCGGCTAGTCATGAAATATGATCCTTTTTCATGTGTAATATTATAGGACAAATTTGTTAACACAATTCCCTTGGATTCAGTTTGTTACTTCCTATATGGGAAACAATGCCCATTCTTGGAACAATGACGACATCATGCATGCCTAAAGTCCTAATTCAGCTAAATAACTTTGAGACAAACACAGAGACACATTTGGAAGTTAGATAATGGTATAGTAAAATAACCATGCTCTATAAGATAAGAATAACCGCAGCACCCCTACTGGCAGAACTTGGAACTTAGGACTCTCATCTTGGAAACTATGAAAGATACACTAAATTTGAAACTTGTAGAGAATCCACGAATGAGTTGGAAATAACATATAGTACAGAAAGATGGCGTAATTATAAGACTGTAAACGCTAATTAACGATTATTGTCATTGTCGCAGCAAAAATGTAGCAGACAAACCTCATACTACAGGGAGAAATTTACATCTGATTAAAAGTTATGCAAGTACCGCTGTTGCATTAAATACTACAATGTACTCAATTTTCGTCACGGCTGCGTATGATAAATCTTATGTTTCCCTTAAGTTTACAGTCTTCTAATGACACCATCCTTTTGCATACCATTTCTAACTAATTCGTAGATGCTCTGCAAGTTGTTAATTTAATTTGTTTCACGTATTTCTCATAGTTTTCAAAATAATAGTGCCAAGTTCAAAAATTTTGCCATTAGGAACGCTGCAGTCACTCATCTGATAGCGCATGATTATTTTACTACACCAATATCTAACTTCCATAGCTGTAGCTGTGTTCACTCCAAAGTTATTTTGTTGAATTAGGACTTCGGGAATCAACTTGTATAGGACATTGTAAAATGGATAATTTGAATTAATGGATATCAGTGGCATTGAAATGGTTTGTATTAACACAGATAAGCTAAATACATCCTACTCATTGACGTCACGAAGCTGTTGCCGATTAAAATATCATAAAAAAGAAATGTAAGAAAATTTTAAAAAGAATAACTTTGAAATAAAGCTTATAAAATAGTATGATTTGTTTCTTATTCTGATATTGATTGCTATACAAATGGACTATATACACTCATTGTCATAAAAATTTGCGCACCAAGAAGTAATAGTGTGATCGTAACGAAACTTTGCATGAAGGTACGTGTCAGGCAGATATGCAACTGATTAGAAATACAGCGTGATTGCGCAATGCGTAATGCCACCAGAGGGCGTTGACCTTCGTTCTCCCTGGCGCAGAAAAAGGTACGCAGAGGCTTTTGCCTGTACTTCTCTGCTGCAGAGGGACGCTTTTTCATTAGGGATGCCGTTACGCCGCCATCGAAGACAATAGGATCAGCTGTCGGAGTTCGAGAGGGGAAGAATCATAGGGATGATGGAAGCAGGGTGGTCAGCTCGGCCAGTAGCCAGTCACCTAGGCTGTTCTAACTTTACTGAAGAAGTGTTGGGATTAGTGGACGAGAGAGAAGTCGCACACATCGGCCAGGCTCAGGACAGTTCCTTCGGCAGACCAATAGCTGAGAAAACTGTCACATCACCCGACACGCACACACAGCGCCAACTGCATCATTGTCCGCCATCCGGACACAGGTAGCAACTTCACTACGGGCCCCTGTGTCTGTCCTTACCATTGCGAGGTGCCTGGCTGAAGGACATTTGGTATCGCGGCACCTATTACGGGTGATGTCAATGACACCCACCCACCGTCGCCTCCGTTTGGAGTGGTGTCGCCTGATTTGGAGTGGTGTGCCTGAATTGAAATGAGCCAATTTGATTGTGTAATTAACGCATTTAAACTTTTATTTTCATTTATTTATGTTTTATTAATGTATGCATTTTCTTTCTTCACGTTCTTCTGACAAGCCTGTACGTTCAAATCGAGAAAAAAAATATCGTGCCAAAACGGTAGCATTTTTTTCTTTTTAAGTTCGCCAACGGGATGGGTGAGGGTCGAAAGCCCAGACCACCCGGTGATGTCCCATTTGATCTCTTCCCATTTTATCCTGCGTCTCTTGTTATTCCCATTTCGTCCTGTCTGCACCCCTCCTAATTACCTTGAGGTCCTCACCTATTGGTAGAGGGGAAAACTGTGTGCGTTCCCCAATAGTCTCTTCTCTTCACAGCCTGTTGGAGGGATTGAGATTTGTTCCCCTTGCGGCCGTTCCATTTGGAAGGACTTTACTTTGTTAAAAAAATATACAGTAAAGATAATTTCCCTTTGGGAAGATTTATGTTCGTTTATATCTATTTTATACATAACTAGCAGTATTCCCGTTTTCGTATTGAAAATGCATTATAAAGAAACTTAAAATTCACCATCAGGTGCACATTCCTATAGTATTCTAAATGGCATTGTTATTCAAAACATTCTATTACAATAATTAAATTAAAGCTCCAAAAAGGAAGTTCTCTATTTTCGCTATACAAAACTCAATATTTAGTGTAGTAAAATGAAGGTCGCGTATACTGCACCCTATTTAAAATGACTGATGGGTAGGTCCCATAATTTTTTTTTTTTTATTGTTAATATTGTTAATGAAGACAACATAGAATGAAAATCTCGAAAAATGAACAAACTGAAAATTTTTCTCACGAAGATGGTTAACAATTATTGACATATTTTTCTAATTGTCCGAATAAACATTTTTCATTTCTATTTAGAATAATTTACTTGCAATTTCCCAATCTGCCTTCGATTCGACAATATCTTTGACATTTAGGTCATTTTTCATTACAAACAAATTTGCCTCCTTCTCAAAGAAACGTTAAGAGTTCTTTCAAAAATGCCATGAGTGACATATTATTTTAAAGAATTAGCTAATTGCCATAACATTAAGAATTGATAAGTGATAAAAAAGCTCAACATTATTTTCTTTGGACATTAAATTGTGCAGATTTATTTTACGAGATTATATTACTCCAGAACAGTATTATAGTTTTTATTTTTAAAATACTAGATATCTTAATCGAAGCGGTACGATAAATATAAATCCTTTGGACGTTTATATCTCCAAACCTAATAGTTAAATATGTAAACAATTTTTTTTTTCTTATTTCGTTGAAAAGGAAAATAAAGTGCATATTATGATTATATAAAATTATTTCAATATTTAAATAATTTAAATATTTTTTCGAAAAGATCAAAGTTTTTGTCCGAGCAATGATTTGCTTCACTTTGCTTATTTTCACTCGAAATATATTTGTAAATATAAGAGATAAATGTAAATAGTAAGCGACAAAATGTTCAGTAGGAAATCTAGTTTCTAGATTTATAATTTGTTTTATTCAGTTTTTCAGGACATCCTAAAAATGTCACTTACCTTAAAGCACTTAAATACTTTTGATGCAATTTTAAATTCCCTTCCCTACTTGATCATTCTAGAATTTTTCAGGTTTTATTTTTTACTGAAATCACCAATTATTTCCGATTTTGCGTGTCATTTTCTTTGTTTCAAATTTTTTGATATTGGCATTTCATTTTTTTGTATTTCTAAGTTGAATGACCATTTGATATAAAATTTTGCTTTTATTATTATTAAGACTGCAGGCTACTAATTTTTCTTTAATTTAAGCTTAATTTAATTTAATTTAACTTTAGGTGATTTTTTATTCATTTAAATTTCTGTTTTAATAACTACTAAATTCTTTATTTTTTTACTTTTCTGAATTTAAAAGTTTCAATATGGAATTTCGTGTAAAAATGGCTAAAAAAATCGGATGAAATATTTTTTTAATTACACGCATGGGCTAAAATTTCAGATTTTTACTGGTTTGGCTCGCAAGTTCCAGTTCCCGAACTTGGTCTGAGTTTGAAGAAAATTTTGAAAACTAGTTACATTATTAATTACTTTTACAAATTTACACTCAACATTTTCCACAAATGTTCCCCAGCTTTCACTAGTAAATGATCAATTTAGGTACAACATATATGAGGAAATCAAAGTTTAAGAGTTTCTGGAAAATACCCACTAAAGCCCAATAAAATTCGGGTGGGTTGTGTTTTAAAAAATTTCTGCGTTTTTCAAACCTTTCAAATTCAGATGTTTAGCACATTTGAATATAAATTATTTCGGGCCGGACCGGGCCGAGATTCAATGGTCTTTGAACATAGCTAGGCCGGGCTCGGGTTCTACACCTGTAAAGTTCTTCGAGCTCGGGCCGGGTTTAAGCATTGACTCTGTCGGGTAGGGTGAAAGTGAAACTGAATTTTCGACTCGTGCAGACCTTTGACACACTGCCTTTACGTATGTCTATGCGTGTGTAAAGGTGTCCTGGCTATGACTATGTGTGTGTAAAGGCCTTTTGTAAGGCCTTTACACACACATACACATGATCTCCGACACGGTTTAGCATTGTTTAGACGCTTTTTTCGAGCTCTGGTGTTTTGAGCCGTGGTGGCGTGATTTCTTGTGTTGTGTGTTTTGAGTCTGCGTATTATTTGTTGCCCCTCACCGTAGCTTCATTTTCATACCGGTGGCTTGTCTGTACGTCTACTCATTGGTGAGATAATACAATTTATAAATTATAAATATTCCATTGGTTCCAGTATGCAATTGTAATGGAGATCCTGCCTTGAACGGTCCAAATTGGACCGTTTATACAACTGTAAATCCTATAGTAATCTATGTAATTTGTTAATTTAAAGTATATATATTCATATGATTTGAAGTTTTAACTCTGTTTATTGTAAAAATTTTAGAACCTGGGAGCATTTTTTCGATATGTATTATGTATTTTAAAATTGGTTGTTTTCATGCTTCACACTTTTGATTTCATTTTCCCCCCCTTCCCTGTATTTTGCTCGTTCCTTGTAGTGGTATTTCGGCGAATCACCCCTTCGCCCGGCTTTGGTTTCTCCCTGCCTTCGTAGCTTGCTGCGCTCTTCCTCTTCTTCGTTTTTCAGCCCTTTTGTAAAATTCATATTGTACTTTCCTATTGAATCTCATGCTATGGATAACATTGATATCTTTTTAAATCTAATTTTAATTCTAATTAGCATATTGTCCCAGTGGGACTTGTAATTTTTAACAGTATTCATTTTTTTCTTTATATCTTGTGTCCCATAGGTGCTAGAGCTCCAATTTTTGCGGTTGCACTCTTTTGTTTTTTATTTTCTTTTGATTTATAAATTTTATTTTGCTCTTTTCTGCTCCCCATCCCCTTTTTTCATTTATTCTCATTTTCTCCGGTTATTCTTTTGCTATCGTCTCAAAATTTGGTTGTTTTGTTTATCATGGATTTTTTTACAGTTTTTTGGATTTGGGATTTTCCCGCTGACCGGTTTCGTCTTTAGTTTGTTTTAGCTTTTTTTTTTATTATTATTGTTTTCACCCGTCGCATCATTTTGCCTTCGTTCCTGTAATTGATATTAAATACAACTTGTCGTACCCTTCACTTTTGTAAATTATATGACAGAAAATGGACAATCTATATATTATTATATGTTATTTTGGTGATTTTTGTGATACTGTATATACATATTGTATTAAAATTAATGTTATGTTTGAAACAGTGTATTACTCAGTGTCTTAAGATTATTAGTGAAATTCGATACTATATACTCACGAATTATCAGAAATATTGCATTTTATATTATCAACAAGAAACTTTTTAAGAGATACCAGTTTTTCACTACCTCTATCATGGATACTAATGACATATACTCATCTCCGATCCCAGATTTCCCTCCTCTTGTTTCCCAACATCTTTCTCCTCGAACATCTCCTGACAATGCATCAACTTCTTCTGCCTCCAACTATAACAGAAACTCTCCTAATCATCCTTCAAATCCCACAACTGATTCTCTCAGTGACCTATCTCATCAATCCCGTACTATGGCATCAAACTATAATAGAAGGTCTCAAACATCGAATTACTCCTGTGCTCAGGCTCAGCCTGGTGACCCCTCTACTTCATCAACTCTGCCTTCTACCATCATATCATCTTCATTCAATCCACTACTGCAACCCACTGCTAAACTGATTGATTTAAAAGCTTCTGCTTCTTCAACAACTCCATCATTCTCAACAGTGCTTTCCCGCTCTTCTCCATCGAATTTCCCTCTTCCTCTTCGCTCATCAGTCCTCTCAACACCGAAAACGCAGTTTACTGTATTCTCCAACCCTCCTTTGGCTATGTCTCGATCCAGTAAACCAACTCTACCAGAACCAACATCAAATACGGACGAACCAGATGATACCACTTCAGTTGCAACCACAGACATGACTGAGGAGAAATCAGAATTCTGCAACACCTTCCTCCTTAAAGTACAGCGTCATTGTAACCAGGTCCAGAATTACCTAACTAGATATGTAAAACCTAATGCAACGCAAACGAAATACTTGGACGATAAATTTGAAGCATTGAAAGCAGCTTGCCTGAACTTTGAAAACCAGATCCCTTCAGTCATATTCTCTCAAAACCAGGAAGCTTCAAATACCCTGCAAAATATCAGAACGTCATTTAACGAAGACCTCAACCAACTGAAAAATGCAATCGCCACAAATCTAGAAAACTTCTCCAAGAACTTGACGCAGGATCTGCCTTCCCTGGTCGATGAGGCAGTAAAGAAAAACCTGGAACATCTGACTCAATCAACCAATCTACCACCTCCTGCTCCCCCCAAACCATCTTTTGCCAGTGTCCTGCTACAGGGAAAGGACCGTACTAGAAATATGGAACAACTGCATAAAGACCTTCTCTCTTTCCAGTGTCCTCCGGGCATCCGCATCCAAAACGTCTCATCTCAAAGAAATGGAACACTCAAGATAACATGCAGAGATAAAGATGCAGACAATCTTATCCCCAAATTTACAAACTCCGAAATTGGTCAGAAATTCACTATCTTTAAGCCACCAATACGTAAGCAAGCACTGATCCTGTTCAATATTCCAGAAACTCTCCGGGAACAGGATATAAAAGACCTTCTGACTAAAAACCTTCCATCCGAACCTCAGGAGTTCAAAATCATCAAAAACTTCAGAAACAGAGCGGGATCAATCAACTGGGTTATACTTGTGGACATCTCTTCTGCTAAAATCCTCATCAACACCAAAAAACTATATCATCATTTCCAGTACTATTTCATTAAAAAATACATCTCAATCCAAATATGCTACAAATGCCAAGGTTTTGGTCACTCGGCTGCAGCCTGTCACTGGGTTACTGGTAACTGTTCGCAATGTGGCGATGATGATCATACCTTCAAGACTTGTAAGGTAAAAACTCCATCATGCATTAACTGCTCAACGGCAAACGTCAAGAACGCTAATCTAAACTGGAAAACTAATCACAATGCCAGAGACCGGGCTAATTGCCCTTCGATGCAAAGTGAACTAAATAGAATAAGGGAACTTCAAAAATCAATCTGAACTCACCATTATGGTAAATATTGTAAATATTGTAAATATTAAATTGTTATTGTATATTATATATCTGTTTATTTTTATCCTTGCTTTCCCCACTTCTGCTCCCGGGCATTGATCCTCCCGCGATGGTTCTGAAAATTCTACAAACAAATACTAATCATTCGCTTTCTGCACACAATAATGTTCTTCAGTTTGCAGTTGAGAAATCCTTGGACATTATAAGCTTACAAGAACCTTTCCTTTCCGAGGGGTCGGTACTTCGCCCTCCTCTCGGAATTAAACAATTTAATTCATTGTCCAATAAAGCTTCCCTTTTAATCCTGAACTCGTCTTTTCCCGTCTCCCTTAAATTTCAATCCAACTCATTTGTGGTGGTTGAAATTTTTCTTCCAAATAATAAATCCCTTAACTTGATTTCTATTTACTGTCCCCCCCATGATCCTATCGTAGATATTTTAAACGAACTCTCAAATCTGAATTTTTTTGCAACAGAATCATTGATACTTGGAGATTTTAATGCCAGGGCCCTGATGTGGGGTTACTCCTTCATAGATCACCGGGGATACAGTGTGATTGACTTCTGTATGAATAATAACTTAATTGTGGTAAATGATCCTTCACTTGGTCCAACATTCGTCTCCCACTCAGGTAAAGGATTCCCCGACTTAACTCTTGTCTCTTTTGGACTTTATGATCTTATTCAAAAATGGGAGATTCTCTCCTGTGATACATTCAGTGACCACAAATACATAAAATTAACCCTTGGACTTGATCCTCCTTCAGACAACTCCTTTTTCTTTAAAACGAACTATAGTTTAGGTAAATTTCTATTTAATTTCAGATCTCATATTCCTTCCCTTTCCCGCTCCCTTGATCAAATTTCTGATTCCACCTCCCTTAACAACTTCGTAAAATCCTTCATTGATACCACCCAATCATGTGCTTTCAAATTTATCAGGAAAAAGAAAACTTCTACTCGCTCTGGCTTTAAATGGTGGAATCCTAATTTAGCAAAATTCCGAAACTTCGTAACAGCCCTCGGCAAACGAATAAAATCACTCGAGAGAAACTCCGCCTCTTCAGAAACTATTACAGAGGCAAAGATTAAATATAAATTAAATCGTGCCAAATACAAAAAATTAATTAATAAATCTAAAACGGAATCCTGGCGTAAATTTTGTACTAACTGTTCTTCTAAATTCGGCACACTATTCAAATTTGCTTTTCAGAAACAAAACAAATTTAATCATATTAATTTGCATTTCTCTGATGATATTAACTTAGACTATAAAACAAAAATTCAACGTCTTTTGGACCACTGTTTCAAAGATGATCCCACATTTACCAGCTTTCCTTGTTTTTCACCTCCTTCTGATGGGTTGGGCTCGGTCTCTGATGAAGAGCTTTCATTGGTTATTAACAATCTCCCAAACGGTAAAGCCCCTGGTCTCGACTCTATTGATTTTAAAATCTGGAAATCACTTTTTACTTCATTCCCCTTCATCTTTTCAAAAATTGCTAACCTATGTTTTAAATATTGCTACTTCCCCGCTTGTCTTCGAAACGCTAAAATTCTATTTCTTAATAAACCTGGTAAAGATCCTGCCCTTTGCTCCTCCTACCGTCCCATTTGTCTTTTACCTACTTTCGGAAAAATACTCGAAAAATTATTTGCTAATAAACTTAATTTTTGGATTAAAACCAATGACGCCCTTCATCAGCTCCAATTCGGTTTTCGGGAAATGGTCAGTTGCGAAGATGCTACTCACAAACTTGTCTCCTCTATTAGAGACTTTAGACCAGGTCATTTTGTTTCACTCACCACTGTGGACATCTGTGGAGCCTTCGACTCCCTTAATTGGCATATCCTTCCTTCATCACTGGAAAGCATTCATCTTCCCGTCGAATTTCAAGTTTTTATATTTTCTTACCTCAGTTCACGGTCCATTACCTTTTCAAACGATATCCATTCCTCCTCTAAAGTCATTTCCTTCGGTGCTCCACAGGGATCGGTCTTGTCACCTATCCTGTGGAACATTTACTTCAACCGAGTTCTCCTCCTTAATAATGACCTTTTCTATCTTCAGGCCTTTGCAGATGATCTTGCAGTGGTGACATTTGGTGATTCCCTCTCACAACTTACACTCCGAACCAATTCCCTCCTGGACTCCCTTCAATCCTCCTTGTCCTCCCTTCAACTTTCTCCTTCACCCGAAAAATCACAATGTATTATCTTCAATAAAACTCGTTCCAAGAGAAAACAAAACCCAAGATTTAAAATGTTAAACAAACCCCTTAAAATTACCCGCCATCTTAAATATCTCGGAATTATAATAGATGACAACTTAACCTGGAGTCCTCATGTATTTTATCTTAAAGAGAAATGCTTCAAGCTCTCTTCTACTTTCGGGAAAATCGCGGGTAAAAATTGGGGGGTTAACAGGTCTTTCCTTAAAATCTGGTACCTTACAGTTATAGAAAAAATTATCACTTTCAGCTCAGGAATATGGGGTAAATGTCTTACGGGGGATCAAACTTCACGTCTCATTTCTCTCCAAAGGATTTTCCTTTTGAAGATTTCTTCCGGTTTTAGAACAACTTCGAGCATTTCTCTATACTCAATTACTGGTATCCCCCCTGTTCAATTTGTTATACAGACCCTTTACAAAAAATTTCATTTCTGGCGCCTTAAAACTGACCTTTTTTCATCCCCGTCCCTTCCTGACCCTTCCAGCTTTGATACAAACGTTCCCTTTTCCAGTCTCCCTCCCTCGCATCGTATTGTTAATCTTCCCTCCTTTGACCCTGATTCATTCTCCCCTTTTAATATCTACACAGATGGCTCTAAAACTGACGAAAATATTGGATTTGCAGTTTGCATTTTTAAAAAAGATGACCTGGTCGAATCGTTCTCTTTTAAGCTCTCTCATGGAAACACGGTCTTTCAAGCGGAAATCTCTGCCATTAAAGTCGCTATTCAATGGGCGTTGGACAACAATACAAAGGTCAATATTTTTTCGGACAGTTTGTCCTCCATTCTGGCTCTAAAATCTGTTAAAAATAGATCCAAATACTTATGTGATATTAAACTCTTGGCCCTTTCGGCATCTAAATTAATTAACATTCAATGGGTTAAAGCCCATGCTGGAATACTGGGAAACGAAGTTGCTGACTCTCATGCCAAAGCTGCCTCCCTTTCTGGTTCCCCTTTTACGGTCCCTTTCCCTTATTCTCTTCTCACTCGTCATTGTAAAATATTCCTAAATAATCTGTGGCAAACTTACTTAAACGACTATATCTCTCCCCGTAATCACGACCCGGCCCGTATTCTTTCTTTCCTCCCTTTGGTTGACCCTTCTCTTCTTATTTGTAACAGATTTCTTGTTTATTTTATTACCGGACACGGCCCGTTCCTTGATTACCTCAATTTCTTTAAGCACAAAACCTCTTCTAACTGTCCCTGTAATGCTTTTGGTGACGCTGATCACTATGTTTTTTCCTGTCCCTTTTCTAAAAAATTCCACCTCGTCAAACCTTCCCCTGCCCACTCTGCAGCTTGGTTTTCCGGTGTCCGCAGAAATAAAGTATTAATAAACAAACTGAAGGACTGTATTCAAACTGCGAGAGAGATTTCAAATTCTGTTAAGTGACACTTCTGTGAGTATTCTCTGCTCTTAATTTTTGGTGATCTATGAATTTCTTAATCCTGTTTTTGCTCCTGGGTTCTCCCCCTTTGGTGTAAGACTCCTTGAATTTCTTGTGCATTACTTGATTTTAAGTATGTCAGTCTGTCGGATGTTAGTTGTGTGTGATGACCATTGTATTGTGTAAGGATTGTTTGTTGTGTAGGGTTTTACACACAGATTAATACGCTTCCCGACCGTCCAAACAGTTACCTTACACCTTTCTGGTAGGTCGGACGGTCTGGGTTTCAACAACAACAACACACATACACATAGGGCGCGGTAGCCCATTGGTTAGCGTGCTGGAGTTGCACTCGGTAAGCCCGGGTTCGATTCCAGCCACTGCCAAAACTGCCGCCGTGTTCATGCGGAGTACGATCACGTTAAACATGTGGGTCCGAAAGTCCTTCCGAGAGGTTGGTGGTAGAGGAAGGAGGGTACTGTCCCTGTGGATGCCTCCCCCACTGGGTTCCGGTCTAAATTGGGTGGCACTTCCCGACCGTCCAAACAGTTACCTTACACCTTTCTGGTAGGTCGGACGGTCTGGGTTTCAACAACAACACACATACACATAGCCAGGATCTTGGGATGTTGAAAATACTAAGTTTCGTTTATGTAATTTTTCAAGCAAGAAAAGGTTTGACTCTTAACATCCCCCCCCCCCTTTGCCTATGCTACTGTACACACTTACTGATATATACAAATATATGACCCTAAAAACGTTATATTGAAATTCAAACTTGTAAAGCGGTCAAAAATTTGAATTATAATGTTTGACTAAGTTATAATACTTTTGCTACTAGAGAGTACTTTACAATACTAGAGAAAGTGATAGGTTAAAAAGTTTTGGACTCTGTTCGTCAATTAAGGGTTTACACAAGAACCACTACATAAACATATATATTCATGGTACTACAAAACAATTATAAGTATCCATTTCATAGGGATATCTGACAAGACAGGATTTACTCTATCTAAATTATTTAAATAACGCCAAACAACATATTTACAAGCAATATTTTTAATTTGTTCTCCTCGGAACTCATCCCCTAGGGAGTCATTTGCACCCCTCTCAGTTGGGAGAAAGGGTGAGAAACAGGTGTACATTGGATAAGGGATGAAATGTAACTATTTTAAAAAAGGGTAGCGCAAGGGACGAAATGGGAAGAGATGAAGTGGGAATAAACCGACCACCCGACTCATCCGACCGAGGACGGTTTATTCCCACTTCATCTCTTCCCATTTCGTCCCTTGCGCTACCCTTTTTTAAAATAGTTGCATTTCATCCCTTATCCAATGGGTTTATTCCCACTTCATCTCTTCCCATTTCGTCCCTTGCGCTACCCTTTTTTAAAATAGTTGCATTTCATCCCTTATCCAATGTACACCTGTTTCTCACCCTTTCTCCCAACTGAGAGGGGTGCAAATGACTCCCTAGGGGATGAGTTCCGAGGAGAACAAATTAAAAATATTGCTTGTAAATATGCTGTTTGGCGTTATTTAAATAATTTAGATAGAGTAAATCCTGTCTTGTCAGATATCCCTATGAAATGGATACTTATAATTGTTTTGTAGTACCATGAATATATATGTTTATGTAGTGGTTCTTGTGTAAACCCTTAATTGACGAACAGAGTCCAAAACTTTTTAACCTATCACTTTCTCTAGTATTGTAAAGTACTCTCTAGTAGCAAAAGTATTATAACTTAGTCAAACATTATAATTCAAATTTTTGACCGCTTTACAAGTTTGAATTTCAATATAACGTTTTTAGGGTCATATATTTGTATATATCAGTAAGTGTGTACAGTAGCATAGGCAAAGGGGGGGGGGGATGTTAAGAGTCAAACCTTTTCTTGCTTGAAAAATTACATAAACGAAACTTAGTATTTTCAACATCCCAAGATCCTGGCTATGTGTATGTGTGTTGTTGTTGAAACCCAGACCGTCCGACCTACCAGAAAGGTGTAAGGTAACTGTTTGGACGGTCGGGAAGTGCCACCCAATTTAGACCGGAACCCAGTGGGGGAGGCATCCACAGGGACCGTACCCTCCTTCCTCTACCACCAACCTCTCGGAAGGACTTTCGGACCCACATGTTTAACGTGATCGTACTCCGCATGAACACGGCGGCAGTTTTGGCAGTGGCTGGAATCGAACCCGGGCTTACCGAGTGCAACTCCAGCACGCTAACCAATGGGCTACCGCGCCCTATGTGTATGTGTGTGTAAAGGCCTTACAAAAGGCCTTTACACACACATAGTCATAGCCAGGACACCTTTACACACGCATAGACATACGTAAAGGCAGTGTGTCAAAGGTCTGCACGAGTCGAAAATTCAGTTTCACTTTCACCCTACCCGACAGAGTCAATGCTTAAACCCGGCCCGAGCTCGAAGAACTTTACAGGTGTAGAACCCGAGCCCGGCCTAGCTATGTTCAAAGACCATTGAATCTCGGCCCGGTCCGGCCCGAAATAATTTATATTCAAATGTGCTAAACATCTGAATTTGAAAGGTTTGAAAAACGCAGAATTTTTTTAAAACACAACCCACCCGAATTTTATTGGGCTTTAGTGGGTATTTTCCAGAAACTCTTAAACTTTGATTTCCTCATATATGTTGTACCTAAATTGATCATTTACTAGTGAAAGCTGGGGAACATTTGTGGAAAATGTTGAGTGTAAATTTGTAAAAGTAATTAATAATGTAACTAGTTTTCAAAATTTTCTTCAAACTCAGACCAAGTTCGGGAACTGGAACTTGCGAGCCAAACCAGTAAAAATCTGAAATTTTAGCCCATGCGTGTAATTAAAAAAATATTTCATCCGATTTTTTTAGCCATTTTTACACGAAATTCCATATTGAAACTTTTAAATTCAGAAAAGTAAAAAAATAAAGAATTTAGTAGTTATTAAAACAGAAATTTAAATGAATAAAAAATCACCTAAAGTTAAATTAAATTAAATTAAGCTTAAATTAAAGAAAAATTAGTAGCCTGCAGTCTTAATAATAATAAAAGCAAAATTTTATATCAAATGGTCATTCAACTTAGAAATACAAAAAAATGAAATGCCAATATCAAAAAATTTGAAACAAAGAAAATGACACGCAAAATCGGAAATAATTGGTGATTTCAGTAAAAAATAAAACCTGAAAAATTCTAGAATGATCAAGTAGGGAAGGGAATTTAAAATTGCATCAAAAGTATTTAAGTGCTTTAAGGTAAGTGACATTTTTAGGATGTCCTGAAAAACTGAATAAAACAAATTATAAATCTAGAAACTAGATTTCCTACTGAACATTTTGTCGCTTACTATTTACATTTATCTCTTATATTTACAAATATATTTCGAGTGAAAATAAGCAAAGTGAAGCAAATCATTGCTCGGACAAAAACTTTGATCTTTTCGAAAAAATATTTAAATTATTTAAATATTGAAATAATTTTATATAATCATAATATGCACTTTATTTTCCTTTTCAACGAAATAAGAAAAAAAAAATTGTTTACATATTTAACTATTAGGTTTGGAGATATAAACGTCCAAAGGATTTATATTTATCGTACCGCTTCGATTAAGATATCTAGTATTTTAAAAATAAAAACTATAATACTGTTCTGGAGTAATATAATCTCGTAAAATAAATCTGCACAATTTAATGTCCAAAGAAAATAATGTTGAGCTTTTTTATCACTTATCAATTCTTAATGTTATGGCAATTAGCTAATTCTTTAAAATAATATGTCACTCATGGCATTTTTGAAAGAACTCTTAACGTTTCTTTGAGAAGGAGGCAAATTTGTTTGTAATGAAAAATGACCTAAATGTCAAAGATATTGTCGAATCGAAGGCAGATTGGGAAATTGCAAGTAAATTATTCTAAATAGAAATGAAAAATGTTTATTCGGACAATTAGAAAAATATGTCAATAATTGTTAACCATCTTCGTGAGAAAAATTTTCAGTTTGTTCATTTTTCGAGATTTTCATTCTATGTTGTCTTCATTAACAATATTAACAATAAAAAAAAAAAAATTATGGGACCTACCCATCAGTCATTTTAAATAGGGTGCAGTATACGCGACCTTCATTTTACTACACTAAATATTGAGTTTTGTATAGCGAAAATAGAGAACTTCCTTTTTGGAGCTTTAATTTAATTATTGTAATAGAATGTTTTGAATAACAATGTCATTTAGAATACTATAGGAATGTGCACCTGATGGTAAATTTTAAGTTTCTTTATAATGCATTTTCAATACGAAAACGGGAATACTGCTAGTTATGTATAAAATAGATATAAACGAACATAAATCTTCCCAAAGGGAAATTATCTTTACTGTATATTTTTTTAACAAAGTAAAGTCCTTCCAAATGGAACGGCCGCAAGGGGAACAAATCTCAATCCCTCCAACAGGCTGTGAAGAGAAGAGACTATTGGGGAACGCACACAGTTTTCCCCTCTACCAATAGGTGAGGACCTCAAGGTAATTAGGAGGGGTGCAGACAGGACGAAATGGGAATAACAAGAGACGCAGGATAAAATGGGAAGAGATCAAATGGGACATCACCACCGAGGACATGGAGCAACTTAATGGATGGCCGGGGGGGGGGGGGGGGGGTAAACTGCGTAAGTATGCATTTGTGCGTATGTGAAAAAGAAAGTAAGGGAAAAAGGAAATTGTCCTAAATAACTTTCTTGCACTGAAAGAGAGAGGGAAAATAGAATTGCATTAAAAATTTATTACTCAATTTATTACTAATGTTGATCTGTTATAACAAAATCTTTTCTGATGATATTAAACATTAACCAAGATCAGAACATTTTGACATTTTCTTATTAAACAAATTATGGCAATAACCGAAATGAATTTTCTTTCCCTTTTCGCTTTGCTGTGCGACTCCCCACCTCTTGGTGGGGTGAGTGCTTGAAAAGGCTATCAGCTGAACAAAAACAAGTTGATAGAACAGAGAGAAAAAGCAAGAGCTAAAAGCAAGAGCTAAAAGCATGACTTATTTATCTTATTTTATTTTTCGTTGTTTGTATATTAGTTTTATTGAATACAGAAAAGCAGACGCAAGAGGGGAAAAAAACTTTTATGGACATATAAAATAAAGACAAAGCAAAATAATAAAAAATATCTGCACACACATGAAAAACTGGCAATATCTTTGATGCCCAAAGCAGAATAATTTAATATTCGTTGTTAATGTGTTCGTTATTTATTATATATTTCTAACTACGCATTTTTCTTCTGACTCATAAATTCCATTCAAATGGTATTAGCAAGGGACAGCAAAAAACCTGCGTTAACCAATTGAAATATTTTTCAATATAAAACACATACACACACAAAGTCATTTAAATAAAACTACCCAAGTCCATAACAGTTTATAAGCTATTAGTGCATTAAGTTAAAAAACAATCGCCCTTTTCAAACACACAATTACAGAATTTCCGTTTTCACTATATAAGAGTTTAATTCAAGTTTTATTTTTATATCATTTAATACACAGTTATTATATAAATAAATTTTAACTATTATATTGGATTGTATTTTTAAAGCGTCAACTTAAAATCCTATTTTAATTAAACACACACACACACATTTTATTAATTTACATACAAAACAAGACTTATGAACATATTGTGAACAAGGTGGCATATAGACCTTATTGTCAGCGCTAAAAAAAATTCGGAGCTATCGTAAAACAGTTTGAAGTAATTAACAAACTTAATAACCGACAAGACATTCATGATACGCTGAAAAATTTTTTTAGCATAAAATTCGCCCCAATTCCACCAAGCTATTCAGAGTTGAGTAGTATTTATGTAATAGTAATGACCTTACCTGAATTCGTTATTTTTCTTATCCAACCTTGTTACTTTTTAAGAAAAAGTAGTAACTGGAACTGGAACGGTACTCCAAAGAGAATATAAAGTTACTCATTACTTTTCAATACCGGCTACTTTCTAAATACTCGATAATTTTTATATTAAAAAGTTGTTAGCATTTCGTTTCTTTACCGAATTTTTTCTTAATTTAAGTTAATTCTGGAATGAGTATAAATGCACATATATATTATGCACGCGTATATTATTCTGTATTCATCATTTTGCTGCCTATGAAATCTGATTAAAGTATCTGAAGATCAGAAACCACTGGAATTTCCTCGTTTCTTGATCGAAGAGATTAGCCCTCTCTGGCGAATGGAATCAGTGGAGATATCAAATTTTTAAAGCTGAATATTTAATTTCTTGTCTGTTTTTTTTTTTCAACCTATCATCAGTCTGACCAATCATCACCTTTGACCCTTCACCACAAGTATCCAAAAGATAATTTCTTTTTAAGGAGAAGAATATTAGCAATTTAAAAATTATAACTTTAACCATTTCGATAAGTTGTTTAAAAATATTGCACAACGAAATATCTCTTGTATGATTAGTCACAGACCTATAGTTCCTATCTAGAAAATGCTTTGAATAAGGTTTTGATCACGTGACACGTTTTACTAAAAAGAGTACACAATTTAGCTTTTTATACGGGCCCTCTAATAAAAGAAGTTCCAATTAAAAATTTATCCTTTATTCATTTAAATATCTTTTAAGATTTTTAATATGCAAAATTGACTGCGAAAAATTTGCCAAGGTTACGGGACTTAAACCACTTTCACCCGATCCAAACAAACGGCGAAAACATAGTTTTAGGGGTCGTACAAAAAATGAAATTTCACTTGACAAAATTGGCATTTGAAAACTTACGTGCGTACCCATCCTAACCAAAAGTTTTATATAGTTCCTAATTAATTACCCGTCTAAAACTTAAATAATATATCTGGTAATTTTGATTGCATGACAATAGAATTTTTCTTTGACACACAATGGAAACATTTTTATAATCGAAAATTTTTTTCTAGAGATCCCGCATAAAAATTTACATTTTGGACTTCTTAACTAACAGGTGCCATATTATCAAAAACTGTTTAAGATGATAGTTTACCTTAATTAAAGCATTGCTTAAATTGGAACTATGGTCTGTGGCCAAGGGATATTTAATTGTATACAATCTTTTTTAAACACTCTGTATAAGATTTTAAATATTTATCTTACAAACATAATAGAACCCCATAATATAACTCGATTAGATTAGAAAAATATATAACAAAATGTTAAGTTATCGACTGTTGTGTGTTTAAAATAACTTTCAGTAACTTAGAAAGTAACTTTAGTGAAAAATGTACAAAAACTTCTAATTGTAACGCCTAATTACTCTTACTAATTACCTAATTACTCTCTATCACGAGTAAAGGTACTCCAGTTATTCAGTAACAAATTAACAGTGATTTACGCGTTACTCTGTCAAAGGAACTTTATACTACCCTAATGCTATTCATGGTAAATCCTAGAATTAATAATCACGTTGAAATTTACTGAATTCTGACTTATATTGACAACTGTGACAGGCTACATCATCTTGAGTTGCATTATTAACTAATGAAATACATTTTACAACTATTAAACTAACGACTTAAATTAACTGAAATGTGAAAGACTATAACATCTTGAGTTGTGCTACGAAAGACATTTTGAGACAGCTACTAAACTAACGATTTATATTGACTGGGCTGTGATAGGCTATATCATTTTGAGTTGTGCTACTGACTAACGAAAAACATTTTGAGACAGCTATTAAACTAACTAACATTGTCCGAACTGTGATAGGCTACCCTACATCATTTTGAGTTGTGTTATTGACTAAGGAAAAATATTTTAAGACAGCTATTAAACTAATGACTTATATTGACCGAAATGTGATAGGTTATATCATTTTGAGTTGTATTATTAACTAACGAAAGACATTTTAAGACAGCTATTAAAAAACACTTATATTGACTGAACTGTGATAGGCTACATCATCTTGAGGTGTGCTATTAACTAACGAAATACATTTTGAGTTGTGTTACGAAAGACATTTTGAGACAGCTACTAAACTAACGAATTTAATAAAGCTCACAACGCGATTAATGATTTAAGGACACCCATGTATATAAGGTTTTTAGGAAAATTCTTAAACACCACAATAGCTATGTACAGAAAGGTCCATGAATACACCTATGGTAAAGTAACCACCCCCAATCAAATAAAAGTGATTGCAGCGCGCTTAGCGGATAATCTTAAAAGTTAGGTTAAAAAACTCTGAAACAAAGCTATATAGTAAAAAAAAAGTCAGTTACAAAATTGTATTGCCTAATGAATAGGAATCGACACCAAGAACGAACAAAACGCGTATACGAAAAGCAATAAATACCTGTCAAAAAGCCGCTGTAACACGGTAAGTGTTGTTTATCATTCTTGAATAGGACAGCCATTCACTCAATAACTATACTGTGTCAAACAACAATTTTACTGTCAATTCCTATTAATACTTCCCTGTATATTTGACTATGTAAATTAAGTTTGTCCAGTTGAAAAAGCATAGCGTTCTATTGCTGCATTACATTTTCCTTTGCTGTAATACAAGATCCTGAATAACGTTTCACCAAAGCATGCAGATTAGAATGACGATAATTATAAAATCTATAGTTCTTGTTTGTAACACAATATTTTTGAAAATAACATGTCCTGCCGATATTACATATGTACAAGGATGATATTAAATTGGTTGTTATAAATGTTAACATCTTTCCTTTTAAATTATATTGGAAAACTAGATATTTTTCCAGACCTACGTTGCATACATCCCCAAGTTCATTGTGCTGTTACCATGGAAACTGAAAAACTATCTACGTGTTGCCGAAGCTAACAAGAGACATAATAAATCTGGCAGGTTAACAAGGGTTTAAAAATATCTATGAGCAAACATATGACAAACAAGTTGCATGCGTCTAACACGTCGTTTTCTCTATAGATTAGTAATTTCAATAGTGTGAGGAAATAATACCATAAATAAGGAATTTATAAAAGAAGCTTTAACATCTTATCTGAACTCTAACTACAGTCAATCTGGAGAGTTATATGTTTCAAGTAAAATGAACATTTTTGAGAGGGGGGGGGGGGGGAAGCCAAAAGTGGACATGAACCACCTACGTCTTCCAGAATTTGATACTGAATCTATATCAGTCATCACCTAAGTTCTATCTATAGTCCGAAGTATTTTTCTTCCAAAAACAGCTATACATTTTTCATTACTATTTGTGAGAATCCATGTTTCTGAATCATAAGTCAAGACAGGCTTTATAATAATTCTACAAAGAAGTAATTTAGCTTTTCTATATATGAATTGTGCTTTTAAAAGGTTCTTAAGGGTTTCCGTTACCTAAGGAAGTACAAGTCTGTTCAAAACTGATCACGGTCCAAAGAAATCAAGCTGCTATTTTATGCACACCAAACTATCGACGTATAACAAAATTGAAACACTTTCAGGGATTGACAACAACTGTTTTTCAGAATACAAAATTCTTCGCAGAATCAGACAGGATAAATCATAATTGTTTCAAGGGTGGTGTGAGCTCTCTTCATCAGCTCAGAAACAATAGGCACATATCAAAAGACTATTTATTATACACTAGTAATTCAGGCATCTGTATTTAATCTTTCGATTAGCAAACACAATTTCTACTCTGGAGTAAGCTCGCTTTTGAAACATTTGAAGTCAAATGATTCTTATAACATGTCTGTTTCTGAGTACGAAAGTACAAAGATTTGAGACTTTAGGGATATAGAACTGTTAAACCTTAATAAAAATACAATTAAAAAAAATATATATATATATATATATGTAAATATATATATGAAAATATATATATATATATATATATATATATATATATATATATATATATATATATATATATATATATGAATATATATATAAATATATGTATGAAAATATAGTATTTTCTGAGCATTTTAAAACAATACGCATGAAAAATTTCCTGTAATTATATGAGCTACAGCCCAAAATATTTTATGTCAAACATGGGAAAATTTATTATGAAACAGCTTTAAAGACTTTTCTCATAAAATGTGATTTTTTTGACGTTGCGCGCAAGATTACTTTGAAACCTCTAATTATTTATCATGGAATTTTCAGAATACTGCAGGTTAATTAATCTCTATAAAATAAACCTAAATATTTTACATGTTTTCTTGTTGCAAAAATATTATTTTAAGAAGTTGTAGTGTAAAAATTTCTAAAATTTTGTAAAAGCTAAGTACAACATTGCATGAAATAGAAATATACTGCAAATACAAATTATTTTAGGTTCAAAATAAACAATTGTTCCTAATAGAAAATTTTGTTTCGGATGCATCATTTTCTGATTAATGTTTTTGCAAGTAATCATACCAATTTCTTGTTCGAAAGATGGCCCATAGTTTAACTATTTATAAAATTATTTCTTTATATTTAAAAAAAAAAAAAATTGTACATAAAAAGAAAATATATGATTTTATAATGTATGCTTATTGGATATAAAATGAACTTTTTTCCCTTTTTAATTTTTTAAAAGTCCCATGATCCCTTAAGAGCTTATATGAAATTAAGAGCCTTTAAGAGATTTGGAAACTAAAGCAAAAATAAAGTACCCTTTAAGGATTTTGGAAATCTCATCACAACCATCCAAACTTTCCATCGCTACAGTTAACATTCTTTTGATAATAAAGCAATTTATAACTAAAACTTTTTCTCCAAAATTCATTTAAAAAGAATTCCTGAGTAAATGGCTTCCGTTGCCACTCACTTCTTTAGTTTTCCATAAAACAAAATCTTCTTAAAGGGGGGGGGGGGGACTGGGATCCGACACACGAAATCTATATCAAATAACGCAAAGCATTTCGAAACTGAAATGGTGGAGAAAATAAAAATTAAGCAGAAAATTGTGTTGAGATATATCTCTTTTGCTATTTAACTTGCTGCAAAAACATTTTTGCTGCCATGGCAACGTGGCGGCGGGCGGCCATTTAATGGTTCCAACGGAACGAATAAATACTGGGAGCGCTTTACTCTATTTTTTTTTTCTTCGGCAATTATTTCAAAATTTTTTGGAAGCCAACAGCTTGCTTGCTAAAAGAGAATGCGACAGTTTGCTATTTGTTTTACGAGATGAATTTTTAAAAAAAAAATAACAGGTTTTTTCAATCAATGTGAAGTTTCCAAAAGTAAGGCAGGTAGACGAATAACGGGAAAACTTTTAGTACTGAAAGATTCGTCAAGAGAAAATATACACCACAAATGGGATTTTTAATGAAAACAATGTTTCACTTATATTGATGTCAGGGAAAGTGATGGATCAGGCCAATAACCCCAGAAGCATTAAGGTCGTGTGGGGGCTCTTACGCCACTCTTACGAATCACATCCCCGGTTATTCGCTGGGACCCGAACATATCTTTTGGTGCAAGCAGTATAGCACGGGTCTACCATATTCTTGGTCTCGAGTTCTGTCTTCTAAACGAATGAACGGGAACCTGCTGGACTCCCAGGGTTATCGTATATTTTTATGCAGGTGTATAGAAAACCCCAATGGCGCTACACAATGACGGGTGGGGGAGTGTTTGAAAAAATAGGCTGTTTATTCCCAAGGTATTTAGAAAGAAGGTAGGTCAAACAGCGCAGGAGAATGCCATTGGTTCCCGCTCCGTGACGTCATATCGGGACTGAAGGGAATTTCTTCAATAGTTTCTATGCGTTTTTGAGCTCTTGTACGCTTTTCAAATGATTGCAAATTTCAATTATTATTGAACTTTTAGAAAATGATTTTATATTATAACAGATTTATGAATAATTTTAGCCTATGTTTTAATGAATTATCACAAACTTGCATGTTTAAGATACAATAAACGCGATTGCTCTATTTGGAAATGATAGAACAAAAATAATTAATAATTAATTAAAAAAAGCTTAAATAAAAATTCCTTCTCCGTAATTGGAATTGATTGAACAATAATTGTAAAATAGAGCATAACGGTATTACCGTGTATTTCTTATTTTCAATGAAGTACAGGGTTTAATACTAAAATAATGTATTTAATATATAAATTTCTGCTGTCACTTTTTGAATTTACAGGGTTCACATCCTATTAGAACATAATAATATCATCCCACTAGCTTAATGAAAAGCACTCTATACGGCTATCGACTCATCATAACTTTTGTTATACGGCTAATTTTAACTCCAGTCTAATATTCATTTTCTAACTAATCTGTCATACGAATCACTGAAGCTTGAGTATTTTTATAAATTACATCTAATATGAGAACAAAATTTTCTGGCATTCGATTTAATAGTAAGAAAGTTTGTGATTAATTAGTAAAATGAATCCCATCATATATTGCATTACAATAAAAGTTTTATTACTTTCCTTATATAAACAGTATAATGTATAAGGAAAGTATTGTGATGGTGTCGAAAATTCAAATTCGAGTTTTCGACGGGAGAGCACGTTTCAAGCATCCCTGATTACGAATCGAACATTTTTGAGGTGATGTCTGTGCGTGTGTGTGCGTCAGTGAGTCTGTGGAGATGATATCTCACGAACAAATGAAGCGATTCGAATGAAATTTGGTATAAAAATTGCAATCCATGAATACTGGAAGCATACTGTTTTTAAATACAATCGAATGTTCAGATCCTCCTAAATTTTCGAGTGATATTTTGAAAAAATCATCAAAAAATCGAAACATTAAATAAAGTTACGCAAATAGACATTTATTATGTGATTTTTCCTTATAGAAAACAATTGACATAAACTTTAGAACCCTAGCATGAACCGTTCTCGAGATATTACACATTTTTCAAATAAATTTATCAACCCCCTCCCAGCCCTCCCCCCCAAAAAATGTTAACTCTTGAGAAACATGTTCACTTTCCATATGTAATATCATGCGACAAATTGGGTGACATCATTCTCGTGGATCTAGATCGTTCCATTCCTGAGAAAAGATACTAATTGAGTAATACTTTTGTATTTGAACGCCAACAATTATTTATCTGTTATAAGAATAAAATATTTCTCCATCCATAACGCTTGGTGAGATTTTGGAGACGAATTTGGCGGAATGTCGCCAACTTGGCGACTTTTTTATATCTTGGCAAATTAACTAAAATCTCTCCAAATGGATAAAAACGACGCTAAATCAATGAAACTGGACGACTAATTGACGAAAATTCAATATCTTGGCAAGAATACAAGTATCTACTATAAGAAAAACCTATTTTTTTTTACTGTAAAAGTAGTCAAATCATTGCATTATATAAGGTAAGTCATGTGCTGCCCACATCAGCTTTTTTTTTTTTTGCATTTATGATTGGCTTTCTTTTTTAGGAATCTAGTTTTTAATAGGTGACGTTACTACATTTTTAACATGTATAATTTTAATTTATATTTGCAATTAATTCATTAGTCCTGTTTTGGTATTTATGTTTTGTTTTGTAAAATAAAATATATTCAACTATTATTACTGTAACTTTTAAAGACAACTTTTTAAAAGAGTTATGTGTTACACGAGCGTATACTAAAATGAAAATTGTTTCGCTGGGAAAATATTTAGATATTGCTACAGTTTATGTAGATTCTAAATCGAACTGCAATAAGTTTGTATTATCCCCGTATGTCATTGATTTGTGGGCGCTTTAAAATTCTGCAGAACCAATAGTGGAATTCCTTGAGACTGAAGATCCCAGTAACTATTTAAATCAAAAGTATGATGTGACAGCACACAACTAGTCCTATATAATGAAATTAATTTAACTTTTTTACAGTGAAAAAATGATGTATAAGATCCACGGCACTGGTTTTTTAATACAAGATAATACAAATAAGTACATTTGACATTTTTCCAGATCACAGCTATTTCGCAATACCCAATTCACTTATATTTCACACAACTCTAAATTGGCAATTATCAATATTGATGGCATCAGCAATAAACAATGTACTCAATATATTTTAATATTTTAAGAATTAATCCATTAATTTGGCGTCATTTTTGCAATTTTTACGACAATGGCGATATTTCGCCAAATTGGGACCAAGTTCGCAAAATTTATCACCAAGTGTCAAAAACAGACGAAGTGAACAGCATTTCTTACATATGCTGTTGAATTGTTATACGTCAAAATGCAAAACTATAACTCAAAATACTTTCTCTCGCGAATAGAACGAACTAGATTCCCGAGAATGATGTTAACAAATTTATCGCATATTATTACATATGTAAATTGAACAATTTCACAATAATTTATACTTTTTAATTCTATTGGATTTTTTTGAAAAATTTATTTGAAACATGTGCGATATCTTGAGAACGATTCCAGCTAGAGTTTTAAAGTTTATGTGTCATTCGTTTTCTAATGAAAAATTATATAGGAAATGATCCTTTGTGTAACATTATTAAAAGTTCTAATTTTTAAATGATTCTTTCAAAATTTCATTCGAAAATTTGTGGGTGTTCTAAACATACAATTGCATTTAAAATCAATAGGGTTCCAGTATTCGCTAATTTTAATATTTGCACCAAATTTCGTTCGAAAAGCTCCGGTCTTTCGGGAGATATCGCACAGACTCACGGACACACACATGCAGACATCACCTCAAAAACTTTCGATTCGAGTTCAATTCAGCAATAATTGAAACTTGCTTTTTCCTCGAAAATTCGAATTCGAATTTTCAACCCCGTCACAATATTTCCCAATGCATTATACTATGTATATAGGGAAAGTGATGACTACATCCCCGTTTTATTTCCTACCAGAATTTTATTTTTGAAAGCTGAATTAATCATGGAATGGAAAATGCCCTGAGCATATTGTAGTACGATTAAAAGTAATTTTACCTTTCAACTTTTAATTAGCCATTCATTTTGTAACTTTGGAGCTTTATAAACTTATTCAAGCTTACATCCACTTCTTTGTTTTTCTTCGTATATCTATAACAGTAGTACCGCATAATTCATCATTGCTCCATCAATATTATAACTGTTATAAAAACTAATTAATTACTTGAAAATAATTGCAGCTCAATTAATTTTTCAAGGATAATAATATATATTATTACTGTATATTCAATCAAAGCTCTTAGACTAAAGCAATACTAAAAAATAACAGAATTATTTGACAAAATAAAGCCTTCAATTTCCATAGAATCCTCATATCTTCCTCTCTGCTTGTCCCGCTGTGACGTCAAAAAAGTCAAGACTCCTCCCACCCCTAAAAGCGGCTTTCGTGCGTTTGATGTTTGACCGTTTGGTTTATTCCCCTACCCCCATTGTAGGGGGTAGGGGGACATACCGTTTATTGTTAGAGATTAAGAGAAAGGAAAAAAATCAATTACAATGTTGCAGAGCGTTGCAAAATTAGTACTAATTATTTTTGTCCCCCGCAAAAGATGGAAAGGTACCCTGAAATCAAGTGTCTACATTAAAACTCCCCCATCTCATCCAAAAATGGAACATTTAGACAATGCGGCAAAATAATATTAACTTTATTATTATACACAAATTGCAAAGTGTTCACCCTCAGCAATGATACATGCTTGCACACGTGTAATAAGATCTTTCAGCGTTTTTTTTTTCAATGTCACCACGTTTACATCGTTACATGCAGATTAATAAAATTGTCTGTTTTAAAATCGTTATCGAGAGAGTTATTTTGCAGCTTTCGCTGTGGGTCAAAAATGTTTTACTAATTTTCAGAGTTCTACAACTGTGCATTTGACTTTTTCCTCTTATTTCTCTGTAATAGGAAGCGAGATATCCCACGTAACTTTCCTCTTATCTCATCGTGTAGCACTATAGAGAAAGCTAGGGAGCGCTATAGAGAAAGCTAGGGAGCGCTATAGGAAAGTTATCTCATCGTGTAGCGCTATAGGGATTCCCCTAAATACACCTGCCTAAAAATTATACGGTAACCCTAATAGAGTTTTTAGCATGGTCCAGGACTGCCCTTGAGGTCTTGTATATTTGAATTTTGATAAAATAACAAGAAAGATCAAGATCAATTATGCATAAAGCATGGATTATGAAACACTTTCCAACTTCAATGCAATTTTAGTTAAACATATCTAAAATGCGATATATTCCCGGGAATATTTTAAAAATTATCACAATACTGCATTAATTTATTATATTTGAAAACTTAAAACTTCATCGAAAAACAATGAACTTTATTCAAATGACGACATTGAAATATAAAATGCCTGGCTTAAACATCTCTAAAATGCGATACATTCCTCGGTAATATTTTTAAAATTATCATAATACTACAATAATTTATTATATTTGAAAACTAAATTGAAAACAAATTAACTTTATTCAAATGACGTTACTGAAATATAAATTGCTTGGCTCTCAATATAAAAGCAGCATTTCATTCATAAACTTGTTTCCATTCTTTTCATTAATCACAATACTATAACAATTTATTTTATTTAAAAACTTAAAATTATGGAGGTACAAGTAATTTAACTCTATGCTTAAAACTTCATCGAAAAAATCGTCTTCTTCTCTGTGTAAAATCAATGAATGTTTTATTCATATCAGCTATATTGCAGATTCCATGAGCTAAATAATTTTGCGTTAAAGAAATGCAGTAATTCTTATACAACTCATTCTACATCTATTGGTGTTAACATTCTCCATAAGTGAAAATTCGGCTTCGTTGTAGAAATAATCAAAGTTTGATGATCATTTAAACTCAAATATATTGTAATTGCGTTGTTTCAGTATGTACATGCACAGAAGTATGTAGATGTAGAAGCAAAAATAAAGCGGTTTTAGGACGGATGCAACACTAAATATGAATTAAAAAGAATTTTTAAAATCCCGATTTTGACACAAGATGGATGCCATATTTTACTTTGAAGTGGGTCACGTAATCTCTTCATATAATGATCACGTGATATCTTCATATAAAGAGTGTAATTATTATTTTAATTTTTATTTAAAAAACTACTGAATATATTTTACTGAAATTTTTTTTATTTATTTATGGGATAATTTGAATATTTCCTAAAACTTTCGAAGCAATTTGTGAATTTTAAATTCGCTTAAAAAATGTTTGAAGAATTAGGTCCTATAGGCTTCAATGTATTTCATTTTTCCCGGGTTCAATCCAAAACTAATTGGGTGATATTATTCATTTATATTCCCATAGGTACCACAGACCGTCTGAACAACATACTAAAATTTCATTTTGATAGAGTCATTTTTACGGCAGTTATCGTGCTTACGGACAGACAGACAGAATTAACAAAATCATAAACACTTTGAACTATGTTGTAAAGTGTTAAATAAACACTTTTAAACTATGTAAAGTGTTAAAAACTGCAAACACGAGAATTTCATCTCAAGGCACAAAAAAAAAACATTACATAAAGTAAAAAATGTGATGCATGGCAATGGCCTTCAACACAGACTTTCATTTTCCTTCATACATTTTGAAAAAAATAGATTTAAGATTGACCGCACAAAACAAGACATAAAATGGATACTTATTCAAAATTATAGCCAATTTGAAAATTTTCAACTATTTTCTCTTTCATTCGGCGATTTAGCGAATTTTAAAACGTAGCTAGGTCGCCAAAATAAATAAATAGAAAACTGAAATATCTCGTGAATAGTGTACAGTAATGGGCTCGTTTTATTCGTTTTGCCATAAATTACGTATAAAGCAAGAATTTAATGCATACATCGAAGCATATTGTTACGGCGTATCTTCTTGAATTGTGGGTATAATTTGGGGGTTTTATGGCTATTTTGAGAGGGGGGGGGGGGGAGAGAGGAAAGGACTGTTTAATTTTTCAAATCATATCAAGACATAATCAGCATCAGGGTAACGCATAAGTTACTGAACTACCAAATACTGTTCGAGAGTAGGTTCCTAAAACCAAATTAACGGGTGGAATTGGCACGGTTCGACAATAAAAATGGCTCTGTGTGATAGGACCTTACAAGAGTTAACATAACCAGAGTTACTCTGTATATAACTGCTATTAAAACTGTGTATAACTGTCGTTCTACTAGAGTCAGCATAAAAGAAATAAAAATCTCAAATTCGTTAATAGCGTTACTTTTCAAGGTGTTATAGCTTTATAGCTGTCATTTACTTCATTTTTCATAAAATAAAAACTTGAAAACGACTTAAAACGTGAAAGAATAAATATATATTTGTGGGATGAAGCCAAATTCAAATAATGCAAAGCGATCCTTAACTTAAATGACGGAAGAAATAAAAATTAAGGACAAAATGGTGTTGGAGGAATATCTCTTTTCCTACAGTTAACCTGCTACGAAAGCTCTTTTGTTGCCACGGCAACGCGGATTAGGCATGGCTGCAGGCGACCATTTAATGGTTAAAATGGAAGGAATAAATAAGGTGAAGCTTCTCCATTTATTTCAAGGCGCAATTATTTCAAAAATTGTTTTTACGGAGCTTCCAGTTTCCCAGAATAGAATATATAACAGTTTGGTGCTTATACATTATGAGAAAAAGATTTATAAAAAGTATAGGGTATATGAATGTAAGGCTTTGAAAAATGACGCTGAAAGACCAATAACGCAAAACTTTTAATGCTGATTGATACAATTATACTGACACTGGAAGTACACGATCAATGTTTTGTGGAAAATGGGGTTTCAATAAAATCAATATTTTGTTTCTATTTTTGAACGAGCGAGATTATTACTGCAAAATACGGCGGAAACTGTGTCAAACATTTAATGACGGAAGCGGTTATTTTGACCGCATAACTACTTTGAGAAATGATTCCTCCAAAACGGCTAATCCCAGCCCATTGAAATTTTATGACTTTTCTTGTTTTCTTAAAGTTATTGAAAACACAGAAGAAAATTATTCTAGGTTTTATAATAAAAGAACAAATCAACGCTGCCCGTCGTTTTGGGTAGTTTAAAATATCAGTCATTCTAATGTTAAATATCCTGGCTGAAGCAACCGCCATTTTGACTCCAATCAGTCGTCAGTCATCGTCTGCCTGAGCTGTTTCAATGGCGCACGCATGGTGCGCCGTTGTCCAAGTTTGCATGATATACATTGCTCAGGCACGGATGGTATACGTTGCTCAAGTTTTACTTACGCATGATACATGGCTGATATTTGATACGCAATCTAGCTGTAAAATACATGTTTTTGCTTTCAAAAAATTGTACCAATCATTCAAGAAAGTAGCTTAGAATGTTTCAATTTTCTCGAGATCCCGAGAAAAGAACGAAAAAGTAACCCTCTTTTCTTCATGTAGAGCCGTCGCTTCAACTGGAAGTTAAGATGGCTGCTGTTGCGCCAGCCTGTATGTTTAGCAGCCTTAGGTCTTAACAAGATAGTCACAACCATGGAGGTAAAAGTAAGGAGTTAAAACTTCATATTAAGAAAACGCCAATATCGTTTGAGACAATCATTCAGATGGAGCTGGGATAATATAATATAAGTAGCACTGCAATGTATGCATTTCTATGGCGAAAGACTTAAAATATTTATTTAAACTGTCAATTTTGTAAAAATAATTTATTAGCGCAATGTAAAGTAGATTTGAAACAATAAAGAATATTCCTACGTATTCAAAATAATTTATCCTTTTAATTTATTTTATCTCCCCATATTCTGTACCCTACCCTACAACTATGAAAAAATACTGGTTAATTATACTCATAATTAGCGAACTCTTAATTTAAAAATAATCAAAAATACATATACTAAATACCAAGCCTTTCTATAGTGTCAAGTAATAGTAGCAGCAACTTTACTAACACTAGCGTCACCTAGTTATAATTTTATGGCATTTTCAAACGTTTCATCCATAGGTGTTTTATCTCCTTCTTTTTAACTTCATGATCACAACCAAAGTTTGTGAAAGGTAAAATTCAACCTTGCAAGTATATCCTCCAAAACTTTTATTTCGTTATACATTGATTTATAACTGACACGCGATAAATATTATACAAGGATCCCCCTATAAGTAAGTCCTTATACATCCTTTTAAATTTCGATTGAAGTGTTTAGAGTTGCAAAAACAGAATATACTGATTGGAAAGTGAATATGGGCTATCTATTGAAATAGTTTAAAGCGCTTATAGCGGTGAATTGAAGAAGTTAGAATTTATATCTTGAAAACGACGCAAGATTTGTGTGTAATTTTTCAACTGCAAAGCTGTAGAGCTTTCTCTATTTAGTATGGGAATACGTGGGGTTTACACATAAAATGTACCCAGATGATAAAAAAGAGGTTAACGAAAAGGGATAATTATTTTATGTAACGTTTATTGTTTACTGCAAAAAAAGGACAAATTAGCTTATTACATGGATTAATACTTTTCGATGCGTATTTCTCGCCATTTCCTTTAAAAGTACTTCCGTAGTAAATGCCAGATTTACATAATTATCACTTTTAACGCCATATTTACATAAGTATCACATTAACCTCATTTTTTTTCATCCGTGTACACATATGTACAAACAACACATTTTTCCATACTAAAAAGAGAAAGCTCTACAATTTTGTAATTGGCAATTGTTGTCTATTCTGCTTAGCTTTCATGATAGAAATTCTAACTTCTCCAATTCCCCGCTAGAGAGAGAGCGTTAGAGAGAGAGAGTTAGAGAGTTAGAGAGAGAGTTAGAGAGAGAGAGAGAGAGAGAGAGAGAGAGAGAGAGAGAGAAAGGGAGGGAGAAGGGGGGGGGGGGCGTATGTGTATATGCTTTATTTTGAAAAAAAATGCATGAAAAGCAGAAGAGTTAAAACCAAAAGTGACATTTTACTCATTCTAAAAAAATAGCAGGGCAGTTTTAAGAAGCCTATTCTGTCAGTATTAAGTTCAGTGACATTTATTAAATTATGGAATGTTTTCGCTACTGAAGGAAAATGCTTTAATAGCACTAAATATCACATCTTCCACCAAATTGTTTCTTCTATATCATAATACTCACCCCTTCAATTACAAGTAGGTATTTTTTAAACAATTAATTTAAAACATAAAAATTTAATTTTAAGGTCTCAATTATAAGAATTTTATTAAAATTTATTTGTCTTATAATATTTTTACATATTTAATATTTTTTATACATATAATACTGAACAATTCACTTTTATTATTATTATTTTTTTTAAAGACAGTGGTAGAAAGATGTCCCCTTCATATCAGCAGGTATTTTCTACACATTTTATTTTGAATATATTTCATAATTTAATTATTAATCATAAATAGTTTTCCATTTTTCTTATAATATATTCAATAACGTATTTTTATACCTATAATAAACAGTAAATTATTTATGATTTTGACTAGGTTTAATAATGTGACATCATTTTGCATTTAATTATTATTCGTTTTAGGCAATGTTTTAAATTTGTGATTTAAGAACAAAAAAATGTTTATTACTAAAATAGAATTATTTTATAATCTTTCAAAAACACACGAAATTAATGAAAATGTTAAATTGAGTCTACAAACTGCAAAAGGAATTTTCATGCGTAAAATTTTTTATACATTTCTAATATTAAAAAAAAAAAAAAAAAAAAAAAAAAAAAAATAGCCGTGATGTGACTGTAGCTTTAATAAAAGGATAAATACTTTTAAAAGACTATATATTATTCCAGATAAAATATAATATTGAGAATAATTTCAAATTTTATTCGGAAAATCTACATTTCTAATTAAAAAACAACAATCTCCATAAAATTAACAAGAGTATGGTCCAACTAGAATTTCTCATACCACAATCCATTTTTAGTAGCTTGGTTCTCCCCCCCCCCCCCCCCTTAAATTTTACAAAAAAAAAAAGTATCACGGCTATCTTTTACAACAATGATTGAAACGATAAAGTCTCGCGATCATTGAGTTAAAAATAAACCCTTTATGCATGACTATATCAAATTCCGTCCTATGCTGTCATGTTAAAAAGAAAATATAAAATTCTCGCTCGAATTTAAACAAAAAAAAAATTCTATCTAGTTCTAGATTTTTTTATAACAAAGTTAGATAAAAAGTTTCGTGAAAATACATAAATATTTGTGGCTGCTATCGTGTGCACAAGAAATTGACCGCAGACATGCATACAGACAGACAAACGAACATCATTCCAGAAAAACCTCCATCTAAATCTCGAATTCGAAAATATTCGTAAAAACAATATTTTCTCCATACTATATTACATAGTACGAGAAAGTAAAAATGACTGATAGTATAACTGATAAAATCATTAAATGTAGAATCATTAGTATCAGTGTTTTTAAATTTCCAATCGGCATATCTACAAAAAATCTACAAAAAAAAAAATCTGTATGTTCTTAAAAGTAAGTCGAAACGAATTTATCTTCGAAATATACGGGTCCGTATTCATAAAAGAAATAGGGAAAGGAAATATGATTTTCGATAGTTGAAAAATACCCATTGTTGGCTTACGGGCTATTGGGATTTTACTTTTGTGTGCTGAGCTTTTCAAGAAACCCAATGAGCTTCGATTCGTGTTGTGGTCCAGAGAAATGAAATACTGATGAGACGACACTCTTATTGAGTTTTATATTCATGCACTGGAAAGACGAGTCTTTTCGTATATTCGAAGTAAAAAAATGGCGGGCTCATGTGAAACTTTCGTTTTAAAAAATTCCCATTCATTTGGGTGTTTCAAAATGCTGAAACCATACTCTTTTTTTTTTTTTTTTTAATATATAATTGTTTCGCGTTTTGTATAAGGAATTGCTTTTTCGAGATACTGAGGGGGGGGGGGGGGAAATCAAGTTTTGAGACTTTTTGGAAAAAGGGTCGATTTCCTAACGATAAACAAACCGTTAAAAAATTGTATGTAAGACGTACTGTATAGAAAACTCGAACTAATTTTATATAATTCGTAATTAAGATTTTCATACCATTTTTTAACATTAAGAAAGATAATTCCCGAAATGACGGTGATAATATAGCTCGAAAAAATGAAATTTCAACTAATGGATACAGTGTCTCGCATATAAATTATGGGCCTCTCAACAAACAATTTTCACAAGCCCCTTACATATTTTCTTGTGCATTTCTATGTCTATCCCTCCATAAAAAACAAGAAAGATCAATCATGCTTAAAGCATTGATTATGAAACACTTTCCAACTTCAATGCAATTTTATTTAAACAAGTCTAAAATGCAATACATTCCTCGGTAATATTTTGAAACTTATCACAATACTGCATTAATTTATTATATTTGAAAACTTAAACCTTCATCGAAAAAAATGAACTTTATTCAAATGACGACATTGAAATATAAAATGCCTGGCTTAAACATCTCTAAAATGCGATACATTCCTCGGTAATATTTTTAAAATTATCATAATACTACAATAATTTATTATATTTGAAAACTTCATCGAAAACAACTGAAATTAATTCAAATGACGTCATAGAAAAAATAACACGCCTGGATATCTCTCTATAAAAACAGGATTTCATTCATAACTTTCTCTCATTCATTTCATTCATCACAATACTATAATAATTTATTTTATTTAAACATTTTGTTTAAGACCATGGAGCTACAAAAAATTAAACTCTATGCTTGAAACTTCATCGAAAAAAAATCGTCCTTCTCTTTATGAAATCAATTAATATTTCATTCATATCAGCCATGCAGACTCCATGGACTAAATTATTTTGTGTTAAAAAAATACAGGAATTCTAATACAACTCATTCTATATATTTTGCTGTTTACATTTTACATAGGTGCAAAATAGGCTTAGTTGTAGAAATAATCAAATTTAGATGAGCATTTAAACTCAAATATATTGTCATTGCGTTGTTTCAGTATGTAGATGCACAGAATTTAAGCAAAAATAAAGTAGTTTTAGGACGGATACAACACTCAATATGAATTAAAAAGAACTTAAAAAAAATCACGATTTTGAAACAAGATGGATGCCATATATCATTTTGAAGTGGGTCATGTGATCGTTTCATATAAGAGGTGTAATTATTATTTTAATTTTTATTTAAAAAACCACTGAATATATTTCGCTGATTTTTTTTTTTATATATTTTATGGAACAATTTGAATATTACCTAAAATTTTCGAAGCAATTTGTGAATTTTAAATCCGCTTAAAAAATGTTTGAAAAATTAGGTCCCATAGGGCTCAATGTATTTCATTTTTTCGACCCGGGTTCAATCCAAAACTAATTGGGTAATATTATTCATTTATATTCCCATAGGTTCTACAGACCGTCTGAACAACATACTAAAATTTCATTTTTATTAAGTCATTTTTACGGCAGTTATCGTGCTAACGGACAGACAGACAGACAGAATGAACAAAGTCATAAACACTTTTCAACTTTGTTGTAAAGTGTTAAAAAGGAGGGGGGGGGGCTATTTTATAGCGGTCACTCCCTCCACCTCCTCTTCAGATGTATCCCTCCTGGTTATGGATATAAATAGTAATTAATATACTTTAATATATAAATTAGCCAAATACCCCTGATTCATTAACTTTACTAAGTTATTTTCAATTAAAAAAATAATTAAATAGATAAAAATAAATTATCATCGAAATATTTCGAGTACGAAAACCCTTCGAGGAACAGGTGCAATGAGCGTGCGGATAGTTTCCTGAGGAATGCGGAGGAAGGGCAGTCAAACGACGGCCAATCCCGTCCCATACATGCTCGATGGGTCAGAGATTTGGAGACAACGGTGGCCAAAGAAACTCCTAGATAACTTTCGATAACTTTCAAGGCTTGTTTGTTGATGGTTGCCGTGTGCAGTCGAGCGTTATCTTGCTGGAAAACAGCATTTTGCAACCGCTGAAGGTAGAGCACTGCAACCGGCTGAAGCACCTCATCCACATATCGTCGTGCCGTCATTATGCCTCTAATATGAACCAGAGCTGACTGGCTATCGAAACCGATAGCACCCCAAACCATGATGCCGCGTTGTTGAGCAGTATGGCGTTTAAAAGTCGCAGCAGGATTGAATCTGTTTCCACATCGCCTCCAGACTGTCACACGGCGACTGTCATTCGACAAACAGAACCGAGACTAGTGTACCTGTCCTATTCAGTCGTCCAAGAGGCTCTGGTTCGACACCACTGCAATTTCTCACGTTGGTGTCTTGTCGTCAGTGGCAGTTTTCGTAAAGGACAGTTTGAGTGCAAGCCGCTTTCGACCAATCGTCGAGAAATTATTCTCGCTGATATTGGAACATCCAATGTACCATGCAAACTGATGAATGTTGACAGTCGCTGTTTATTGGGCTGCCACCGCATGCCTTGGAATGCGCCGATCAACGCGTGCTGAAGTACGTCTTTAAGTAAAATCACAAATTCAGTGTAATTTCAAATAATCAACCGTGTCCATTTTCAATTAAAAAAATTATGAAAAAAAAAAATGAAAATGAATTTAAGCCAGCAGGCCAGTAGGAAAAGTGATATTCTGCCCACATCAGATTGTCCCCACGAATCAAGAATCCATTCTAGAGCCATTAGCACCAGCACATAACTATGATGAGGCTTCATCGGAGCTGGCTGCTACATTTAAAGATCGGTATTCTGGGTGATTCAAATCTGATGTGGATCCTCAATTTTTTAAAATTACATTTACATCTAATGCCCGTAAGTTATCCATGCAAATAGTCATAATACAAATGCAGTATAAACGCGCATTTGCGTCTTCAAGCATAAATGCCGGCAAAATCACACTAATATGTATGTGGATAGCATTGATATTAGTAGGGCCAAAAGCTGTAGAGAACCTCTAGAGAATTGGGGAACAAATATTTAGTAAATCATAAATGGTAGGCGGGCCAGGCCGTACTTTTGCGCGGGTAGGACAAAATATGTAGGTCCGTAACTTTTAATAAATGAGGAATAGTAAACAGACAAGCAAATAACTTTCAAATGATCAGGTGCTATTAGCTTTATTGCTCCTATAGGTGTTTTAGTTCTCTAAATGAGATTGCTCCTGTAGGCGTTTTTGTTCTTTAGAGGATATAGCTCCTATAGGCGTCTTATAGTTCTTTAGATGTGATTACTTCCATAGACGTCTTAGTTCTCTAGCTAATATTGTTCCTATATAGGCGTCTTAGTTTTCTAGATGAGATTGCTCCTGTAGGCGATTTTGTTCTATACAGAATATTGCTTCTATAGGCGTCTTATAGTTCTCTAGATGTGATCACTCCTATAGTTCTCTAGCTAATATTGCTCTTATAGGCGGCTTAGCTCTCCACAGCCTCGTGATGACAAAATGACGTATCTTGAGAAGAAGCATTTCGAGAAAAATAATATTAAAATACTTTCAAATAGATCATATGCAGGGTCGAGAGAATCCAACGATTAAGACGAGAAGATCACGCACGGTAGACACGGGTTCGATCCTGGACGCCACCCCAAACTATCTCCGTGTCTACGCGGAGTAATGGCACGATAAATCTGTAGTTCCGAAAGTTCATTCGAGAGCTGATGGGCGTTTTTCTGGATGACAATGTATAAAACTATTTCGAAGAACCTAATTAACTTATATTTCGCGCAAATCTAACTGAACAAGTAGGAATATTGATATCACGCGTTAAGTAATAGAGTTCATATATTAAACGATTTTAATCATTTGAAAATTCATTTTGAATCATAATCACTTGAATCATTTCATCATAATCATTTGAATTTTATATTGAATTTCCATCAATTTTGGGGCCATTTTTGTTAATTAAACATTAATTTTATCAATATATTTATTTTAACTTTATGTAATTTTTTCAACAAATGCATCTGAAAGCGTGCTTTATCTCTAAAAAGGTTCATGCTAATGTTCTAAAGTGGGTTCCATTCGTTTTCTAATGATTAATAACGTAAAAAATGATTAAATATTAAACATTATTGTATCTCCTTATATTTTTTAATGATTTTTTAAACATTCATTCGAAAATTGGAGAAGGGGGGGGGGGGTCCGAACATTCGATCGCGTTTAAAAATCAGTAAGGTTCCAGTATTTACTGATTGTAATAATCGTACCAATTTCTTTTAATAGCTCCAATCGTCCGTCAGGCATTGCTTTTACAGACTCCCTGATATACACACACTAACATCACCTCAAAAACGTCCGATTCCAGTTCAAGGATGCTTAAAACGTGCTCTATCGTCAAAAACTCGAATTCGAATTTTCGACCACTTTCAATACTTTCCCTACACTTAACACCATGCATGTAGGGAAAGTAATTATATAAGAAACATTGGTCATTAAATTGCGTGACATTCATACCACTCAAATGAAATAAATTATTTCTTTTAATGAAGGACTCTAAATACTCCCATTGAAAGAAGTAAGGGAAATAAATAATAAAATGCGTAAATAACATAAGCAAGAAATGACTTGCCTTTAATTTCTCAAGAGATCGAAAAAATAAGTTTAGCCTGAAAAAATATATATAAAAAAAAGCTAAGTGACAAGATGAAATGTCCGAGAATAATGGTTAGTTTCGGAAAAGGATTTTGGAAGAGCAGCATGCTAAATCAAGATCCACACTGTGTTGTCTCCAGACACCCAAGTTTAATCTAGGGGACATTATTTAGCGAACAAGCAAAGCTCGAGGACAAAATTAATGTAAGTAATTTTACTAGTCTTAGAACTTATTAAAGGTATTTCATTACATCTATAAATGATAGAACAAAGATAAACGAAAGGCACTGAGCTTATGATTTCGACCCAAGAATAAAAATATTTTATCGGTTGTTTTATACATTCCCAAAATTAAATATTTTTATTCTGTAAAAAATTATAACTCCTATATTTTATATTTATAAAAAAATACCAATATATTATTCGTACTTTATCAAAAATAATATACAGAAACATTTTTAAATATAGTCATAAATCGACTTAGAAATGCCATAAAACTATAATCATTCAAAAAGCGAGTATTCCAACAATCTGGCTAGTGCTTTAACTATAACACTATATTTCTCAGAGACCTTGACCTCATGACCTTGCTTAATTTTGTTTTGTCTCAATCTTTTTCTGCACCATTATATAGTAATTATACGATCTTGTAAAATCTAGTACATGCTGTCAAACTTGTATAGATTTAATATTCGTTCACAATTAGGAAAAATAAAGTTAAAAAGATGTATCTGTGTGTATGTGGCGGAAAATATAAGCGTCGTACAGTTATGAAATTTGGTACACTGGTACTTAAAGACCCGAGAAGGTACACCCTCGACGTTGAATTCGTTTTTTCGTTATTTTATGTTTTAGCATTTTCACACAAATCGGTTCCTCTTAGCGACTAAAAATATAATTACAGAGTTTCCATCTCGACACCATCGGAAAGATCGAAAAACGTTTTTCGAACAATGTTCGAACCCAATTAGCAAGACAATTCCTTCATATTCATTTCTTTTTTAAAAACACTGCGAAATTTGCATTTTTTACGTTGTCTGATATATATATATATACATAAAAAATATTAACATCGTAAATCCAATGGTAGAATGGAAGAAGTAACTCATAATACACTATCTTAAAAATTACTATGCCTACAGAATACAATGAAATAAAATGAAATTCAACAATAAAGAGAAAATTATAATACATATTACAGTTTAGAAAGCTAAAGATAATCAACAAATGTCAATAGAGAGGAATCAAAAAAAGGGATACCAAAATAATCAAGCATTAAAGCTTGCACGTGGAAGAGCTCTAGGCTTAAGAATAGTTCATTTCGAAAAAATTCTTTCGAAATCTATTCGAAAAAGTCCTAATATTTTAAACGAAATGAACACAAAAATGCTTGTTTCTGAAACACAAGATAGATTTTATCTATAAACATGTGTTATTAGGACGACAAGCATAAAGATTGAAAAAATAGAAAGGAAACATAAATACCTTAAAATACACATCAAATGTACAATCGTGACGAGCAAAAAATGACTAGACCAATGTTGCCATTCAATAAAGAGTAAAGAAGTGATTTACTGCTGCTAAAGTGAGTAATAAAAACCGTACTGCGTAATGGCAGTAAAATGTGATATTCTACAGTAAAAGCTGCAAAATAGAAAGATGCAAATATATTGTAATGTAAAAACAAAAGAATGTAGAAGTAAGGCTAAAATAAGATACTAAGGAGAGAATATTAAGAATTTTAGGCTAATCAAAATTTATGAACTATACCATTTACTAAATATGCTGGATATTCATATAATTTACTGGTAATTATGAGGTTATTTATGTGCAAAGCATGAAATTTTTTATCTGATAATCTATGAATTCTAAAAAGTTGATTAAGTATAATATTTCTAAACAATTGAATCGAGTTGCAGGAATTAAAAGGCAATATTTTATTAATATTGAATTTAAAAAATCTTTTTTATCATATAAATTAGTAACTATCCCATTAGCAGGTCTTATAATTAGATTTAAATCCAAATAATTAATATTTTTACTAATAGTAGTTTCATTAGGTATTAATTCCAAATCATCCGGATAGAAATCTATATCTATGACATAATTATCAGTAAATACTAAACAAATTAGATCATCTACATATCTATAAATTTTATAGTCTGTAGAAGTTAAGAATTTTTCATAATGATATAGGTATAAATTAGCTAGCATACTGCTACTACAGCCACCTTGTGAAACACCTGAGACTTGTAAGTATAATTTATTCCCTTGAAAAATATAATTATTGAAAAGAACAAAATGGAGAAATTTAGGGAAATTGGTAAATTTAGGTAGGTGAGAATGATTAGTAATATAGGCATTATATAAAGCTAATATGACATCATAAGAATCAGTGATCCCAATATTATTAAATAGATCTTTAAAATCAAAAGTTTGAAATCGTATTATTTTACCTAGTGATGTTAATATATTTTTTAATTCTTTACTGTTATTTAGAATAATGTAGTTATCACTAGAATCACGTAAATTACTATTTAGTACATTTAAATAATTTAGTAATAATTTACTAGCAGTAGTAGAGTATGAATTACGACCACTAGTTACAGTTCTAAATTTAATAGGATTTTTATGAAATTTAGGAATAAGCACAATATATGGAAATTTCAATAATTTATTAATATCTAAATCACTATATATATTATTAATTTTCAATTTGATACTATTAACAGAGTGTTGAAGACCCAGACCGTCCGACTCGTCCAGAGGACTAAGAGCAGCTATTTGGACGGCCGGGAAGTATTAACAGAGTGTGAATAAATTTTAAATAGACTATTATTTTTTAAATAATCTAACAGATATTGTATGTAGAATTTTTTATAGATAAGAGCATAATTATTAGAGGCTTTATCAACATAAGTAATAACAAAAGATTTATGTAAATCATTTAAAGAGTGTTTTATATTATCCATATTATATATAGATTTTGATAAATTGATACTCCAAATGGCATTTTTAATAGACTTTAAAATAGTAAATTTCCACATATTAAATGCCTCTAAAGGCTGAGCATATTTAGAAGCTAATCCATAAATATATTTATCAAAGTCAAGATTTACTGATTTTAAGACTTTATTAGAATTATTAGAAGAAGGTAACCTGAATTTTGTACCAAATGACATTAAGGTTCTTAAAGATTTATCTTTAACTATGGCTAAGTCTCCAGTAACTATATGCCCCAAGTGTGGATTCATAAAATTAGCATAATTATCAACACTACAAATACATTCACCATTCAAATTTGTTAAGGAATCTTTATCGACTGATAAAGGTTGGGAAATTTCATTGTAATTAAAAATTGTTCTACCAAAAGGCTTGTTGTATTTAAAAGTCTTATAACATTCAAATCCCTAATAGGCAATCAATGATGAAACCGATTAAATAAGTTCCTAAAATTGATAGAATTATAAATGGGATGCTTAAAAGATATTACACAATAAGAATTAAAACTATTATTATGAAAATGTTAAGTTTTATTTTTAAATATTTTGATCTAGTAATAAGCAAATCATAGAAAATGTGATTAAAATGTTCATTAGTTAGATTTAATTTTAAGAAAGTAGCATAAACTGTATTTAAGTGTTTTTCTTAACCGAAAATACCCATGATTATATATATATATATATATATATATTATGTACAAGGTAGGGTCAAAAAGTTTGGAGACTGTGCTGATAACTCCAAACAAACAAATATAACAAATATCATTTGTATAGCGAGCATGATTTTATTTCAAAAAAATCTGATGTGGGCAACACATGACTTTCCTTATATAATGAAATGAATTTACTACTTTTAGAGTAAAATAAATAGGTTTTTCTTCTAGTAGATACTAATATTCTTTCCAAGATATTGAATTTTCGACAATTAGTCGTCATTTTCATTGATTTAGCGTCATTTTTATCCATTTGGTGAGATTTTCTTTAATTTGGCAACATTTCAAAAAGTCGCCAAGTTGGCGACATTCCGCCAATTTCGTCGCCAAAATCTCGCCAAGCGTTATGGACGAAGAAATAAGTTGTTCTTACAGCAGATAAATTGGCGTTCAAATGCAAAAGTATTACTCAAAGTATCTTTTTTCATGAATGGAACGAGCTAGATCCACGAGAATGATGTCACCCAATTTATCGCATGATATTATATATGAAAAGTGAACATGTTTCTCAATAGGAAATATTTTTTTTCTATTTTATATGACTTTTTGATAATTTTTTTGAAAAATGTGCAATATCTGGAGAACGGTTCATGTTAGCGTTCTAAAATTTATGTCAATCGTTTTCTAATGAAAAATTACATAAGAAATGTCTATTTGCGTAACTTTAATATTGGTTTTGATTTTTTGACGATTTTTTCAAAATTTCATTCGAAAATTTAGGGGGGTTCTGAACATTCGATTGCGTATAAAAACAATAGGCTTCCAGTGTTTACAGATTGTGATTTTTGTAACTAATTTGGTTCGAATCGGTCCATTCGTTCGTCAGTTATCGTCTCCACAGACCCACTGACACACACACACACACACACACACACATACTTTCACACACACACACACACACACACACACAGACATCACTTCAAAAATGTTTGACTCGTGATCAGGGATGCTTGAAACGTGCTCTCCCGTCGAAAACTCGAATTCGAATTTTCGACCCCGTCACTATATACTTTCCTTATATATTATGTATATAAGGAAAGTAACAGGCGATTTGAAAATTGAGTATGTTATCTGCATCTATATTATTTAGAATAGAGGGAACTTTAGTTTAAAATAAAAATAGAAATTATTTTTAGTTCAAAATGGACGATTTTGAAATTGATCGGTATTTCAAAAAATGGTTCAGCAAAGACTACAAATTTAGTAAATGTCATTATTTTTTAAAACATCATTAATGACGTACACGAAGAACGCTTTCAGACGTCATAACACCCTTCATCGGTGGCATTGTTAATGAAAAATGCCAGACATGAGCATTTTTCATTAACAATAATTAAAAATATTCGAGCTATACACAGCTCGAATATTTTTAATTATTGTTGGCTTGAATTATTTATGTACTTATTTTGTCATTTAGCCATATTTTTTGATATCGGATTATCAGACTATCCATATGCAAATTTTGTAATCGCGATTTCGGGCTGTTCATAAAAATAGAAGCTTATGTCAGTCAATTTTCATTAACATTGTCACTCATGAAAGAAGTCATGACGTGTGAAAGCGCTCTGGCATTCTTGAAACTTCCTGTACGTCATTAATGGTGTCTTAATAAAGACATTTTACTAAATCGGCAGTCTTTGTTAAAAATATTTTTGGAATATTTGTAGACGAGGTTTCCCATACTTATTGATTGATCGGTATTATTTGTATCTGTATTACTTACTTGTTCAGTGTCTGCACAATCTTTGCCCAAAATAGGTTCACCACAAGATATGTCTGACACCCAAAACTTGTTCCCCATAAGATATGTCTGACACTACAAGATATATCTGACACCACAAGATATGTTCACCCAAAATATGTTCACCAACCCCTTTTCGTTCGGCGGCTTGGATTGTTCCGTGACGGTACACCACTATCAGCTCTATCGGACTGGAGCTGTCGCCGATTTTATTTACACCGTACATTGCGAATTGGTGTATTTCAAGAAAAGGCTGCTGCTATATTTGGAGCTTTTCTTCCAGGAAATTGTCTTGATATCAGGTGATGGAGAGCATCATTCATCTTCTCCGTATGCAAAGTAGGAAAGCGGAATCTGGAACATCGCGCGATAAGGATCCGTTACGCAAGTATAAAGACGCAGAGGTGGCCCCAGGGGAATCCAAAATGTGAGCACAAAATGGATTATTTCCCGAGACACAAGAGATTCATGAAAGACCCCCCTAAGGCGGGAAATCATTTGAGGTGCTAAAAATATGTTTTGACATAAGAACTAAAATTATTCAGGAAAAAATATCGCGGGCAACACTTTATGATGCCTGAGATAAGCACGGACTCTAATTCGGGAGTAATACAGCGTAAAAAAAAAAATCACTCTATACAACTATTTTTGTACTAGTATGCCTGCCTGTCACCCTGACAGAAATAGGGAAACTATATCACTTTTAAAAATTAGGTTGCAGTTATTTTAATAAGTTTTATTTTGTTTAACAATGTGTGGAATTTGGCGTCGAAAACAGCCCCTTAATCGAAAAATGCCTCAGGCATTGCCCCGTGGTCGATACTATCAATCAATTAATCACCTTCAGCGAGAGACCTATCCATTGGGTTTACAACCAATACTAAATAAAACTTTCTTTTAAAATGCAGGATACTATAGATACCGAAAGTAAGTTGTTGATTATAGCAATAAATACTCTTGTACAACAAACCAAAACACACAAAAATATACATGTCCTCACATGTTTAAACCTATCAATAATAATGTATGTCAAACATTTTTATATGGCATATGGCTATCCAAACTAATTTAAAGATATATTTAAAGATTTATATTTAAGATAAATATAATTATACACATATTTGTATAAACATACTTATATCCAAATATGCACACTTGTTCACAAAGCAACCTATACATGATACACGCAAAACTTAACGTCACTCAAAATAAAAGAACTCTGATGTGGGTAATACTCTCAAATGGTAACACATAAGACAAATATATATCAATCATATAAGGTGTAATGCAATGAATACCCGTTACCCTAATGAACTATTGCATAAGCAATACAGGATGTGTATACAATCAAATAAAGCGTTTATTTTCATTTAATTAAGTAAAAATCAATACTAATAAGAGTGCTACATTTAAGACTTGTATATTAATAAGGAGACTTTTGGAGAGTATAGAAATACTTTTCGAACCCCTCCCCTCATTTTCTTCGCTCCGAGAGTGAGATCACAAATTCGGTTCCATTCAACGAGTTCTCGATGGTTCCATTAGGCTTTGTATAATGAACTATACTATGTGTGAAAATTCAACCTTTTAAATCGCTGAGGGGCTTCTGGAGGGTCTGGTGAAAGCTTATCAACACGCTTCCCCATTTCCCCCCACCCCACTCACCGGTGGGAGAATCGGAAATACGGTTTCGTTAGGTCCTGCCCTATGGACCGATTATTGTGTGCAAAGATTCTGCCTTATAAGTTACCAGGAGAGCTAGGGACTGTAAAGACACAAATACATAACACAATTATTATATAAAAACTTTGCTCTATTGGAATTTATTTATTTATTATAAGTTATTATTTAATATAAGTATACATAATTCAGCAGTTAAAGCGGCCTTTTGACATGGAGATGGGGGGGAGGGTAATTGAAACGAGCACCAGACATGGCCATAGTGCTTAGGGAAGTTTATTTCGGGGTTGATTTTAAAAAAAGGAAAAACAGGCAATGGAAACTTTACAACATTTACATCATGCAAGAAAAACCATGGATACCCTAGCAGGCGTAGACTGTCAACAATGTTTAATGGAATGATATAACTCACGCTCAGCGGCTTGACTCCTCATCCCCATTATTCATTTAGCGCAAGAAAAAAAAGCCAATGTCTATTTCATTTAATCAAAAGCCAACATCGAACGACAAAAACAAAATCTGATATTAATTTTTTTAATAGAAAACAACAGCATCCATAGACATTTCTGAGCTTTACAATGACGTTTGTCCTAACTCCAAACGGCCATCCTTTTTATTTCAAAATCAATAATAAATTAACTTTGTTCCATGGGAAAGGTACAAAACCAAATTTCATTTACTTTTATTTATTTTTTAATCTTTAAAAAAAATCCATGATTCTAAAAAAGCCGAGAAAAAAAATAATGTATGAAAACCAAAACGGTGGAACTAGAAAATATGTCTCACCCATTTCCGACACGTTCTATAGCCTTGAAATATTTGTAATCAGAAAAGAAAAATCGAAAATTCTTGAAACGAACTTCTTACATGATAAAAATATCGACCCTAAAATATTCATGTCACCCCCCCCCCCCCATCAGTAACACAAACTCTTTACATCGCTTACCCTCAGGCCTCAACGTATAAAAAGCTGTCCATCACGGTGATCTTCCTATGACTATCCAAAACATAAATAAATACAGCCACTCCATTTTTGGGGCAGATGCGAGTCACTTTAGCCAAAAAATTCGAAATGAATGAGCTGAAACAGCGGGCTACTTCAACGAAAGCCCTCGAGCACAAATAGGGAAGAGATAGATGATAGCACGCTACTTTTACTGCGGATGTCGTCTGTGGTCACGGAGCAATTTTCATATAAAAATTGTACCCGAAAGACGTATTTATAGAAAGTGAGGAGGAATGGTTCAATTTCACGGTTGACCAAAGTGAAACACTTACGGGAATACAAGTTGATACATTTTCAATCAATCAACATCTTGTTTAAGAACAAACACATGCAGAAAGACACAAATCTGAGAAAGACGGCCAATAAATTATATATATATATAATAGCTTAGATTTTAAAGTTATTAAAAAAAATAAAGGAACAGCATCTCGAATATTAATCCTCAGATTAGTACCATCCAACTTGCATTTAGAAACTTGGGTAAAAGTAAATGACATGCACAAAGCATCATATCAATTATTCTTTTTATTAATCATTGATTATTGTATAAATATGACAAAAAGTAAGATCCTGAGATACAATGTGCTGCTTTTTTATTTTAAACAACAGTCGTATGCTCCAAAAAGACAAAATTTTGTTCAAATCTGCCGAATGCTTTTTCTTCTTCAACCACGACCGTCCGTCCTACCCGAATGTGTAAGGTATCTGTTTGAACCGTAGGTATCCTAAAAATCTGATGGGGGCAACACATGACTTTCCCTGCAGACTTATATCCACGTTCTCTTTAGTTTAATTAAATTTAATTCACGTTTAATTCAATTTTCGTTCTCATTTGGTAACTGGACTTATTTTCAAGGGTGGAGTGGAGAAAATACAGAAAAAATAAAATATCTCGAGAACGGCTAGTCCCAGTGTAATGGGGTTGTTCTTATTCTTTTCTTCGTTAAAAATTATGTATAAAACAAGCATTTAATGGATATATTTGAGCATATGTAGTTTTTTTATTTTAGAATTTGCAGGTTTTTGCAGGCCATTTTGCAAAAAAAGGCGGGTTATTTTTTCCGAATCGTACCAAAATCTAATCAGCACCGGGGTAACCCACAAGTGACTTATCTACAGAATTTCGTGACATTCGGCCGATTAGTTTTTGAGCTTAGAGTGGATACAATTTTTGCGGGCCATTTCGCAAAAAAATACGGGTTCTGTTTTTACGAATCGTACCAAAAACTAATCAGCACCAGGGTCACATTCAAGTGACTTACCTACCAAATTTTATGAAATTCGGTCCATTAGTTTTTGAGTTAGAGTGGATACATACATTGCACGGACACACAGACAGACAGACACACACAGACGTCAAACTAAAAATAGTTTTTTCGTATTTTAGAGGTCTCGAAACGTGTAGATCTGTCGAAAACTCGAGTTGCGATTTTCGACATGATTCCAATACTTTACCGTTACATTACCATGTATTGCAGGGAAAGTAAAAAGGAATATCCTTATATAGGAACCGTGGATATCTTTATATAAGATATTTACGGTTTGAACTGCCGGGAAGTGCCATCCAATCTAGACCGGAACCCAGTGGGGACAGCATCCACAGGGACTGTACCCTCCTTTGCCTACTACCAACCTCTCGGAAGGACTTACGGACCCACATATTTAAAATTCCCGTACTCCGCGTGAACACGGGGACAGTTTGGAAAGCTGCCGAACGCTTGACATTTTAAAATTGAGTGACTTAGCAAAAAACTGTTCTAGCCTATAACTTTTGACCTATACCTAGATACATACTTCCAACTGGAAAATTGTTTTGAATCGTAAGAAAAGTTTGTTCAAAATATTTTCAAAATAGGGATTGGCATTTGTATAAAAATATGAAATCTAACTTTTTATTATAGCAAACTTTATAGCCTCTTTAGGGCGAAATATCCAAAGACTCGAAAAATGTTTATCTACTGAATACTTATAAACAAAGGGTGTGTGTGTCTGTGTGTATCAAACATTAGAATTCGAGTTTTCGACGAATTTACACGGTTTTAGCAGTCTTGAAATCGAATAGAACATTAGTAATTTTGATCCAGATCGCCCATTCAGGATGCTTTCAATTTTTCAATTATTTTTTTAATCATTAAAAAAGAAAAAAAAAGCTAAAAAAAAATATGTAGAACAAATAATCTGTTTTATGTGAACATTTTGTTATAAGAATTGTGGCACTCATTTAAGAATCTTGGCATGAACTGATATAGCATGTTTTTCGAATTCATTTCAGAAAAAGAGTCCTATGAAACTTAAAATGTATAAAATATGAATAATCGAGCTGGCTTAAGATTGCAATATTATGCGACCAATCTCTGTTAGCATTATGTATTAGCAGTTAGTGATATTGCCACAGTTAGCAAAACAACAGTTGCTTTCTAACTATTTTCTATTTTGACACCAAATTGCATTTATTTCTTCTAACTAAATAACAATGCATTATTTTGGCGTGGATTTTTTTTTTTTTACATGAAAATAAATATCATTTGCTAATTATGTTATTTATTTATTTTGCTACCAAATAAAAAACGACAAATCTCAATTTTATGATATACGGCAACATAGCACGACGCTAAGGAGCGAGAAATCAGTCTACGGATGTTGTTACGGTGGCAATTAATGTTGTTGTTGAGACCCAGACCGTCCGACCTACCAGAAAGGTGTAAGGTAACTGTTTGCACGGCCGGGAAGTGCCACCCAATTTAGACCGGAACCCAGTGGGGGAGGCATCCACAGGGACCGTACCCTCCTTCCCCTACCACCAACCTCTCGGAAGGACTTACGGACCCACATGTTTAACGTGATCGTACTCCGCATGAACACGGCGGCAGTTGTGGTAGCGTGCAAATCCAGCGCGCAAACCACCGGGTTACCGCGCCCGAAATGTGCCAACAGCACGCGGAGTTCCCAGGTGGTCACCCACCCAAGTACTAACCGCGCCCGATGCATTTTTGACGAAACTATGAAACATTTTTATCCTCTTTTGCGCACTTCTTTTGTACAGTCATACGAATTTTCGAAAAAAAAAAAAAACGGAAGTGACATCTTATAGCCGCAAATGAAAATCTTTAGTGAACCCTCTACCTTCTGTGGAATTCAATACTGAATCCATCTCAATCCTCAAAGTTCCATCTATTGCCAATCTTGTGAAAAGTATGTTCAAAGAAAATTTTTTGACGGAAGTAAAAAAACCGGAAGTACATATATATATAGTGAACCTCCTACATTCTCCGGAATTTAATGCTGAATCCATATCAGTCATCATCTTCATTATATCTATAGTAGATCCCGAGAAAGAGATGTTTCAAGGAAAATGTAAATTTTTGTATAGGAAGTAAAATCTCTTCAGAACTAAAAACCCTTAGAGAGTCGCTTAACTCCCTCCGGAATTCAATGCTGAATCCTTATCAGCCATTACATAAGTTTTATCTACGGCCAATCTCGAGAAATAGATGTTTCAAGAAAAGTTTTTGAATCGGAAGCAAACATTTTTAGTGAACCACCCTACCTCTTCCAAATTTAATGCTGAAGCCATATCAGTTATTATCTAAGCTCTATCTATAACCGATTTTGAGAAATAGATGTTTCAGGCAAAATTAAATTTTTTTTTAATCGTAAATAGAAAAAGAATCGGAAGAGAAAATCCTTAGTAAAACTTCCCGTTCTCCTATGGAATTTGATGATGCATCTATTTCAGTTATCATCTAAGCTGTATCTACAGCACATTCCTAGAAATAGATGTTCCAAGAACAAAAATTCGTAAAAGAAGAAAAAACAAAAGAACAATAGAAGTAAAATTTTTGTCCCCTAGTATACAACTTATACAATTTAAAATCACAACAAAACTATTAAATGAGAAAATTAAATTAATCATAACAAAAGTATTAAATGGGGATATTAAATTAATCACAACAAAAGTACGTATTAAATGGGAAAATTAAATTAATGAAAACGAAAGTATTAAATGGGAATATTAAATTAATGAAAACAAAAGTATTAAGTGGGAATATTAAATTAATCACAACAAAAGCATTAAATGGGAAGATTAAATTAATCAAATAGAAATGGCGGGAGCACACACATTACAGATTGACACAAAATAATAAGAAAAATAAAAGCAAATTACAACGCGCAGGTACCAGTTTTGCTTCCTTTTCTTTTACATTTTACGTCCAATAGGTAAATCTGCAACCACACGATAAATTTGCCGCAAACAGAAACAATTCCATGGGAGGTGGGGGGGGGGGGGTATCATTCGTTTTATACGTACTATAAAAAAGAATCCCCATTTCATCGAATGGATTTCCAGGACAGGGAATAAAACTTATATTCGAACATAACTCCCGAGATTTCTGGGATACACTTCACATTTCGATGAAAAAGGAGCTTTATTGGTTGATATAGAAGAGAAAAATCTGGCATGTTCAACATAAGTCTCTACAAAAGAACTCTAACAAAAAGTTATCGCTATTAGCTACGTTTCATTTTCATTGAAGCAATTTACTCTGAACGATTTCGAATCGAGAATCATTTTGCAAAAAGGCGGCAATATCTTGAAAACTAACATGTGGGAGAAGTCTCCAAGCATTTTTGAAATTATACAGGAATGGACCGGAAAAATTACCACTCATGGCCCAAAGTACAGAAAATGTTGGTGTCTCCCCCCACCCCCCAAATATAATTATTATTATTACGAAACGAAACTTATCCTCGATAATAGTAGATGTATACTCAGGATAGAAGAACGAGGCCAAGTTTCTGGATAACATACGTTTATTCACAAGCACACAGTAAACAGGAACAATATACAATCAAACAGCACTTAAATGCTTCACCCATTTCACGGAATAAGCGATATTATTCTCAAAATACTGACGAAAATAATTTCACAAAACAGCAGCTACTATTCTCAAAACATTGACAAAAATTACAAGCTCGTGTCACGTCAACTCCTCTCCAATGGAGTGATGAGTCTTTTTTATAGTTTCTCTATAGAAACTTCTGGAAATCTCTCCGTATCTCCTAGAGTCTAGACTAATCGTTATTTCGTGAAGTGTCAGGAACATTCCGAAAATCGTCAAATGTCGCCAAATTGGCGATAAATAACCAAATCTGGCAACCCTTTTTCTAACTGGGAAATCGTGGGCTCACGTTATCGTTAGGCTGACGTCATGGACTGTGTTTTCTTCGCCTGGCCTTCGAGACAGACGAAAGAAGAGGCGCCAAAGGGGAATATTGCGCGTTTGCAACACTGCCCCCTCCTAAAGACTGCACGTATCGGGCAGTATCAATCTACTGTAGTCCAAAATATGAGGCTAATCTGTCGGCATGGACAACGTTTGGCTTGGCTGAAGACGATTTCTGCATTCGATAAACGACACTGTTTATTCTTTTTTTTTTTTATGCAGTAGGGCCTTTCCCAGTTGTGCTGCAGTTTTGGCGAAAATCCTGGTCGTCGTCGAGGGTTGAACAGCCACATGCTGTCGCCTTCTTAGAATCGCATTCATTACCTTTGGTATCATACCGGGTCTTCGTTCTATCGGCAGCAATGTTGATCCTCTCACGAGCGAAACGATGAACCTCCTCCAACCGTGCCTGCAGATTTTGCACAAAAATGCATCAGTCGATGAAGGAGCATCAGATGGACTTCCAAACATTAGGTCACATGGTAGTCGTAGATCCCGGCCAAACAGCATTTTTGATGGAGAATGACCGGTCGATTCGTGGGCAGCACTTCGGTAGGCCAGCAGGAACAACAGTAGGTGACGGTCCCAATCTTGCTGGTTTCTGGATATGAAAATACAGAGATGATTAAGTACCGTTCTGTTAAATCTCTCTACCATGCCGTCCGATTGAGGATGAAGAGGAGCAGTTCGAGATTTGTCCATTCCCAGTAGTTTGCATAGTCCCGTTAATATGCCAGAATTAAAGTTCGTTCCCTAGTCAGAATGGATGAGTGAGGTTTAGTTTGAAAAACAACCTATAAAACCGAGGGGGCGAGGTAGTCCAATGGTTATGGTAAAACGATAGCACACGTAATACCTACATTCGATCCCTGATGCCGCTCAAAACTATTCCTGTGTCTATGTGCAGTATGGGCACGATAAAGCTGTTGTCCGAAATTTCACCTGAAAGGTGATGGGTTATGATGGGAAGGATAGGTCTGTCTCTGTGGTTGCCATCGTAGATATTCTAGAGAATAGATGGAGTCTTCGTATGTTTTCCAATGCTAGAAATCCGGGGGTAACAACTCACTCTAAACTGTCAATTTGACTTCGTGATTTCGGCGATAAAGTGTCAAAATTCTTCTCTGATTGGCTACTTTGACTTGACAGACAGCTCGTCAACTGTTAATCACTTCATGTCCACGCCTTTTTGTCTTACGCTAATGGGATTTAAACGTCAACCTCCCCGTGAGGATCATAAGTGCCGACACCCTTTCTTAATTACTTTGCGAAAGTAGGGGTCATCAGGAAAGAACGCCTTCTATTTAGGGCCAACCCACCTAAGAAAGATCTTTCAACCGTTTTTAAGGAATGTACTGTACGGTATCTATTATACAGGACATCTACGGTTGCCACCCTACAGGGTTCCGGACTAAATCGGGTGACTCAATGTGATCCGCCCCTGTGGCGCGCTGTTTTGGAGGCAAAATGGTTCACGTTTTGGATGCCAAGTAAGCGAATGATTGAATAATCAGATACTTGGTCAAAAAGAAAAGATAAAACATAAAAACAAACGCCAACGATGAATGGAAACTGAACAAAAAAAAAATAGTCGTCAACTCTTTGAAACATGGGTCAGCTATATGGTGCTCTCTGTGATAAAATATCTCAACATATATTATGCACTAAAGAAATTATTTCATCCAGTTCGATGAAAGAATCAAACAGGAATCCAGCTCCTAGAAAATTTGTCTCTCCTGTCAGAAACTCACAGACGAAAAAATGTTATAATCAGATAACGAACGACTGATTAAGTTCAAAAATCAAATCCAAATTTTTATCAATAGAACCATTGCCAAGACTACTCGGACGAATTTTTATGTTCTAGTTTTACAAAGATTATTATTTTTTGTTTTTTCTTTTTTCAATATTCTATAATAATTTTCTTTCAGAGTAAAAATCCATTTCCTAACGGTTCGGCTTTCTTTCATCTAGCCTTTCAATTTCATCCGCTCCTTGCTCAAAATGATTAAACACGAAACGACAAAAAAATAGTGGACCCCCCGCAATGACCAACAAAAGCCTTTTTACTCATTTTCTCTTTTCACTTCCCGTTAAGAAAAAGCAATTAAGGGAGGGATAAAGCGCATTTCTGAACGCCGTGACCGTTATGTCATGCTAAAGTAATGCAAATATAGTTAGGTTAAGGAAACAGGGAAAGATTAAATGACAACGACCTTAAAGTTGATTTATATCATAAGTAATAAATTATATTTTGAAATATAACATAGATTTACTTTAATATATATATATATATATATATATCAAAGACTACCAAGTGTTTAGTAAAAAAAGGTCTTAAACAATTTACATTGTCACTGATGAAGGACGCTGCGTCCTTCCATTCTTTTTAGGGTACCACCTTCACAGAACATTTTGGCAGAGAACCATCTTCATGGGACATTTTTTCAGCGTATCACTTTCACAGAATATTTTTTCAGGATACCACCTTCACAGAACATTTTTTCAGGGTATCACTTTCATAGAATATTTTGGCAGTGAACCACTTTCATGGAACATTTCTTTAGGGTATCACTTTCATAGAACATTTTTTCAGGGTATCACTTTCACATAATTTTTTTTTCAGGGTCCATCTTCACAAAACATTTTGGCAGAGAACCAACGATCTTCACATAACATTTTTATAGGGTATCACTTTCACAAAACAGTTTTGCAGGGTACCAACTTCACAGAACATTTTGACAGAAAGCCACTATACATGTTCACTTTATACCACCTTCACCGAACATTTTTGCAGAGAATCACATTTTTACAAGAATATCCCAACATTTCAATACGGAACCCCCTGCACAGATATTTTTGTTTCAGGTAATCTGATTCACAGAACATTTTTGCTGGGAACTCTTTCGTCTGGAATAACGGTTTCAAGCATTTTGCAGGTAATACGTCTCGTGTTCATAATCTACTACATCCTTGATCCTACTAACCTCGGTGTCAATATCGTTACAATTTATCCTTCGGAACTATGGGTGTATTCGCAGTACACAAGAATAAGTAAGAGAATTTCTAGATAAACTTCTTAATAAAAGCACTATAAAGCTAAACAGGAAAAATATACAGCTAATAGCTCTCTAGCTATCTTACAAGGTCGCAGAAACAACAGTCAGGCACAATGAATCACTTTTGAACAAATGACTAAAAGCCAGCAAGCTCGACTTATTTATAAAACATACCATCGTCTCAAGATACTGATATGTGTGTGTGTGTATGCAATGATAGAATAGAGAGAAGTTGCAACTCAAAAAATCCTAACATTAAAATATGCCTACATAATAAAAAGAAGTATTAAATAGAGAATCACACACACATACATATATATACATATAATATTTTACTTATAATGTTTTATTTATAATGTTCTCTTTATATGATCTTCACAAGCTTGTCGTATAGTCACTATTGATTTCAAGTAAACACTTCAGACTTCTTTTTTTCATTTTTGCTATACAGAACTTTTCAATAAATGATCAATCTCAGATATATAATTCAAGTAAATTAAAATTCGTCTCTCTCTTTCTCTCTGTGTATATATATATATATATATATATATATATATATATATACCCTCTGTGGAAAGATCAGGGAGGAAAAAAAATTCGAGAAATTTTTGACCAATCTATAAGAAGCTACCAGAACTCGCCAAAAATTGCCAAATTGTTGATATTTTTTTAAATGTTTAGCCAAGGTTGCAAAATTTGTTCAAGTAATAATAATGGTTGCATGTTAATCTATTTTTTTCTGGGAACAGGCAATATGCTTTGAAAGATATTTCAGTTGCTTGCAACAACATTACCCAATCCCGATTCAGCCAATCGGAAGGGGGCGGGCAACCAATAAAAAATGGGCTCTATTCGTTTAATTTAACTGAATTATTCAAACCATTTTTAACGAATATTTCCATGTTTCGAAAACTCTGCAATTTCGTTAAACTGAAATTCGGACGTTGTCAGACATTCGAAAAGAATTTTCTATTGTAACGCATCTCTCTAGTTTGAAAATGTCATAAAAAATAAACCATTGCAATGTAATTCTCTAGCTTGAAAATTAAATACAACTAAACAACCGCCATTATCGAATTTCTAGAACGTAAGATTCCCCGAGGGTTAGGACAAACACTATACTTAACTATAAAAACGTAATTTTTCCTATTTTATACTAAAATCATATTAAGGAATGCCGAAATATCCGTTGAATAGCAACCAGCGGCACTTTTGAAGCCCCCTGGTAAGAATGCAATAAAGTCAGGGGGGTTCCGTTGAATTTCTTATAAAGAATTATTTTTATTATATTCTAGCTCCACTTCCAGTTAAGGATCATGAGATACTGATGTTGAGATAGCTGCTTTGTGCTTTTCAATATACGCCTCAGGAGCTGGAAAAAAGTTTGCAAATTGAAGGTCACGGTTAAAATCGCAGGTGGCCCGAGTTATTGCACAAAATCTTATAAAAAGGGACTTAAGCGCTCTTACTATCAGCATTTTACTGATTACTTCTCTCAGACATGCAATGCAGTGTTTAAGAGTAAAAAGACACATTTTGTAACAGCATGCTGCGTTTAATATGAATATAATAAATCAAGTGCAAATTAAAATTGATATTATAATCCCAGAACGGATACGCAGTTGGGAGAATAAGTGATTAAACAATAAGCAAGCATTAATAAAAAATATTTGTTTTTGAAAAGCTCAATGTATGATTTATTTCAAAAGTGTTCGAATCAATACCCTCCGGCCTCGCGGTGTGAGGCTTGATTTCTCGGGATTTGGTGATTTGCGTGGCATACACTCGAGAGCTGTTCAGGATTCATCATTGTTTTCAATAGAGAATAATGCTTCGTAAATCTTGAAATTGGAACCATTCGAATTCTAACCACGAAGATAATTAAACATTTTATCCAGTTCTAGCTTTTCACATACTATATCTGCGCAAAAATGTGACATCGGTAGGTTCATTCGTTCTTGAGTTTTCATGCCCACGCCTAGCATACACTGACAGACGGGCATTTTCTCGTAAAGTGTTCGAATTGTTTTTAGAAAGTCTTAGAACGTGTTTATGTGTTAAAATATCCAATTCGAAACTTTTTCGAACAATAATATTTTATCTATGCAAGTATAGCATGTCACATTTCATTTTAAAGGGCTTAAAAAAATCTTTCGATTGATACAAAATTTGATAATGTACCTCTTGAAGGGGTAACTTTCTTCCGGAAGGGGACTCATAACGTAACAAACACAGAAATTGGAGAGCGGCTATTTTTCACTACAATGATTGAAATTATTAGGTGTCAGGATCACTGAGACATAAATATCATGATCGTCTAGCTCTAGAGAATTTCGAAAATAATTTGATAGGAATGAATAATGGAACCCTATTGGTTTTAAACGCGATCGAATGTTCGGGAAGTCAGTCCAATTTTCGAATGGATATATATATATATATATATATGTATATATATATAATCATTCAAAATTAGGATCTTCAATACCGATAAAAAAATAATAATTTCTCAACGTAATTTTTCATTATACAAGGTAGGATCAAAAGGTTTGGAGACAGTGCTGATATCTTCGACCCTGATTGGAGGAAAGGGGAACTATTTTACCGTGGCGTAGAGGCACACGTGGCGCGAGATGTGAAAAGGAAGAAGCAGTTCCGCAATGCAGGGTTTTTCCAGACAATGCGTGTCAGTGAACTGTAGTCGTTCATGTTCGTCGAAAACGGAAATGGCGTTTGAAGAACAACGTACGAATATCAAATTCTGCCAGCGTTTGGGGAAATCGCCGACAGAAACATCGCACCTGCTGCAGCAGGTTGTTGAGACCCAGACCGTCCGACCTACCAGAAAGGTGTAAGGTAACTGTTTGGACGGCCGGCCTGCTGCAGCAGGTGTACATCTCGCGTCTACGCCACAGTAAAATAGTTCCCCATTCCTCCAATCAGAGTTGGAGATATCAGCACAGTCTTCGAACTTTTTGATCCTTTGATCCTACCTTGTAGAACGAGTGACATAAATTTTAAGAATGTTGACAGAGAAGATGGTTTTTGTAATCGATTTATATTTTGACAGTGAATAAATACTTCGTCCACGGTCATTTATTTAACAGGGGTATTCATTAAATGTTTATTGCATTTTGATGAGGAATTTGCATTTGAATATAAATAAGTCATTGTGCTTGGGGGTTACCTAAACCGTCCAATTTTAATTTACGTGATGCTAATTCAATGCCAAAAATTTTGTACTGTGGATCTTGTACGTATCCAAATTTCACTTAGAAGTTAAGTCATTGTATTAAGTAGAAAAAGTCATGTGTTGTCCCCATCATTTTTATTTTATTATTATTATTATTACCACGATTAAAAGAAAATTAAAATAAAACAAAATTCAGTTTTATTATACACTCAGGGGGATAAAAACTATCTTCATTTTCTGTAAAAACGGAAATTAATTCCCTTTCTTTTCAAAAGGAAAAAAAGATGCACACGCCATGCGTTGACATGGTGTGGGTGTCTATTTTATCACTCTGGATTTTAATACCGCCTACGCGGCACAGTGTACGCCCAAAAAACAAAAACCCTTGTACCCTTTTTTACAAAATCATGAAAAAGAGTAACGCTGTTCTTATTTATTGTCCCAGGAGGGGGTTCAAGAGCCATTTCATTACTGGAGAAAAGAAAATAAACATATGCTAACTATCAAAACTAATTGTAACCCAGTGACCCAATAACCTTTTGAAGCCAGGAGTCTTTTTGAAAGGTCACTTTTAAAATTTGCCGCTTGTGTTGGTTGTGGATCTAAATTGAAATACATCACGAGGACCTGCCATGGTTTCCGAAGAATGGAGGAAAAAGTAAGAAGTTAAAAATTCATATTAAGAAAACGCCAATATCGTTTCAGATAATCATTTAGGTGGCACTGAGGTAAGATAAGCAGCTCTGTAATGTATGCATTTCTATGGTGAAAGGCCTAAAATATTTACCTCAACTGTCCATTTCGTAAAAAAAATATTAGTAGCGCAATGCAAAGGCCTTATAATACAAAAGGCCTTATAATACAAATTAGGCCTTATAATACAAAACTAAAATATCTTCTTATCTAAATTAACTTCAAAGGCGAATTATTAGGCGTTATAATACAAAACTAAAATGTATTCTCTAAATTAATTTCAAAGGCGAATTATTAAGCCTTATAATACAAAACTAAAATATCTTATCTAAATTAATTTCAAAGGCGAATTATTAGGCGTTATAATACAAAACTAGAAAATCGTCGTCTCTAAATTAATTTCAAAGGCGAATTATTGGGCGTTATAATGCAAAACTAAAATATCTCCTTATCTAAATTAATTTCAAAGGCGAATTATTAGGCGTTATAATACAAAACTAAAATATCCTCTTCTTTAAATTAATTTAAAAAACGTGAGAATGAGAACGAACAGTTCATGTAGGCGTTCATTCGTTTTGCGTCATTCGTTTTCTAATAAAAAATTACGATTATTTATTTAACAGTATTGAAAGTTCTGATTTTTAAATGATTTTTTCTATTTCAAAAATTCATTCGAAAATCGCACAATGTCTAGAGAAAAGTTCATGACTGCGTTCACACTTCCTTCATTCGTAAAATATCGCGTACACAGGCTCACAAACACACACTAACATGCATACACACACAGACCTATCACCTCAAAAACGTTCGATTCGAGTTCATGGATGCTTAAAACATGCTCTTCGCTAAAATTGGGCCCCTTACTCGAGAGGAAACCCCTTGGGTGGCATTGTCCCCTCTTATATGTGTTTTAAATTTCTATTGAAACCACCCTGCAAGTACCCCTGATGGTAGCAAAGCACCATTAAACTATACCGAAACAAAATGATTTAAACTTTCAATCCTTTGAAATGGCAGAAAAATATAATTTCACGGACCAGATCCAGAATTATAATCTAAATTTAAAACAAGAACCTTTTCTATTATATTTTCATTCTATTCACGAAACTCTGCATCTCCCCCTCACACATCTCCCCCCCCCCCCCCCCCCCGCCAAACAAAAAAATATCACAGAGAGCTGAATTGCATTCTTTAGTATTTTCTATATATACCACATTATTTTAATCTTCTAAAAAAAAACCATCGTCATTTTCCTGGATTAAAAAACCAAAAACATTTTTAATGAAAAATTCCTTGTAAACCGACGAGATCATGGCGATGGATGCGATTTTCTTTATCCGTGATTGGATAGAATAAATAACAGCGAAAGTCTCCTTTAATACGAACGAGATAATATCACAAACACCGGAGTCTCAGATAGTCCTTCGATAACGGGATTCACGATATTTCTGGCAATTCTTTACCATTTTTATGAAGAATTCGGAAGAAATTTATTTCACTTAGACGATTTATATTCCCGGGGAAAGTACGGGAAATGCAAATGAACAACTATTATAGTTATTCTCACACGTTCATCTATATAATATATTGTATAACGTGGTTGCGTCATTCAAAACGCCCCTAGAAGCCCCTTCCCCGGTGTTTTGGAAGACAAACTGCGCACACGTATAGTATCCAACACAAGACAGAACCTAACGGAGCTCTCCTTAATAAACCTTTGCGATCCCAAATGGGCTTACGACTCAAGAGTTGCCAAGCCAAGACGAAACATTTCGGGGCGCCTGTGCGGTAGCACTTATCCCCACATCGAATAATAGTAAATGTCTAATTTTGTATTTTTTCACATTTCTGGAGATTTTTCTTCATTCCTGTACAGGATGTAGATTGAAGGTGCTATCGAACCCAAGGGTTGTGCACTGCTGATTTAGAAGACTGAATATTTGCACATTTATAACATCGATCATGTAACAAATGACCATGGATATCGACCATGGATTTTCAATTCCTCCTCGAGGGGTGGGCGGAGAAAATTAGAGGAGGATTAAAAAGTTTTTTCAGAACCTCTACTCCACCTCTTGCGACCAATAGTTGCGGCAAACTAAACTTGACTACAAGGAGGCACAGAAAAAACTGTGAACCTTCGCTACGTTATATAGTTAGTCAATGTAATGGGCGTATGAACACAAAACTGAGTGATTAGAACACACCCCATTCAAGTTAGCCTTGCCGCGATCGTAGAAGCCTAAATATTTGCGTACTTATAGTACTGCTCAAGGGACAAAACCAAGAAGAGCCGGATTTTTTATTCTCCCCGGGGGAGGTGAAAATGGTTGTTTTCGAAGACTTTTCAGACCCTCCAGAAGCCTCCACCCTTTCGGTGACTTAAAAGGCCGATTTTTTTAAAGAAAGAGATGATAAGAATGACACAGCACGTTCCAAGCCTCAAATTCTAAGAATAAAAGGCACATTTTCATCCACAAGTAATAATTATGTATTAGAACATTGGGAAAATATTTTGCACCGTGCCAATAGCGTATAGTGTGTATCATATCCCCCCCGGGGGAAAAAAGTTCCTCTGTAGGGCTCTCACGGAAAATAGGTCCGCAGGGTCTCCTGGCGAATAAAAAGAAAAACAGATAAATGAGGACGGGGCCCCGACTGGAAACGACTGCGTCCCGTCAAGGCAAGTCGACACTGTTCTCATCCCCCTTTAAATTTTTGATAGTGAACAGTATCGCTAGTGAGCAGGAGCACAGCCATTATACAACCCAATTCTTAAAATTTGCAATTGTGTTTAAGGCAAAGGTTTCATGTTCTCATTGCTTCCGACCATGTATTGTAGGGCAGTTCGCTACACCACTCCTTGGAAATGCCTGCTTCAAGAGTCTTAATAATAGGAATGTGTACCTGAAAATCATGTTATTGACACATTTTTCGGATTTTGATTCGAATCCCCAAAACGACCTTCTACCGTTAATAATAATAATAATAATAATAATAATGATAATTATTATTATTATTAATATTTTTTAACAATGGCCAGGCACTTGATACTACACATCATTCGTCTTTACATCGACCAGCATCGTGAACCATTTAGCCATCACATGACGTTACCCCGGCTCACCAGTGGAGGCGGAAAACACTGCGCCTAACAACACAAAATCCATGCCCGCAGGTGGGACTCGAACCCACAACCCGGCAGCCGAGCGAGCACGAGGAAACGCTTGCATTGGTCGCTCAACCACCGCGTCGGCCCGCTGATAATTATAATAAATTATATTTTCACCGAAAAAAACAGACACTTCAAACTCAGAACTTCTTTGATCTCGTCCCAGAATCACACATCAGACCTACGTCAAATCCTGTGATAACTCAACAAATCGCTAACACTCCCGAGTACGAGCCACCCATACTCAACTACCCAAATAAAACACACAAAGCATGTCTCTCTTGGCACCGATGAAATTTTACCACAATCTATAAATTCAATTTTATTGGTTTCCAAAAGATGGTATTTCAACCGAATGGGTCGCGTAAAAAAGTTCCTGGATCAACGATTCAAAAATGATGAATAAATAGTGTCTCTTGCTTTTCGAGAAGGGCGTTAAGGCATTTGAAGTTTGGAAGACTTAAACGAAAAGTGAGGCACACCATTATATGATAACGTACTACTGGCTTCGGCACTGTCGGAGAAATTGCGCGACTGCGGAGACATTTGGGTGGAAAAGACAGGCTTCTAGTGGAACTTGTATAGCTCTTGCAAGCCTATTTTGAAGAATAAATAAATAAAGGTTTTTATCACGTCAGTGTCGCAATAGATTTTAAAAGTGGATGCTTGAAAATTTGGGATTGGGGCTCAAAATTCGATGTAAAATATACGATGGCAGGAAAGAATTTAAAGACATTTCTATGTCGAATTATCTGGGACAGTTGCTTACCAAACTTTAGAACTGTGATCCGTATATTATCGTCTTATTTTCCTTTCTTTTCTTTTTTTTGCCACTATTTCTTATTTTCGAATTATTCACATATCAAAAACTTATTCGATTCACAAAAAATCTTTTTTATCACCAGTGGATCGCGACCCACCAGCTTGGTGAAAGCAGGTCAAGGAATTGAGAATTTTGAGGAGGGAGGGGGTGCTCTACTCTTCAGTCTCAAGTCCCTCCTGAAACAATTCTTTTTGCCGTAGGGAGTCAAGAAGTATTCAAGTCTTCAATTAATGAACATTCTTGGGACCTGTATCATGTTTTTAATTTTTCGAAAGCCAAGATCATTTTTACACCTAGTTCTATTTTTGAATTGGACTTTCTTGATCTCAATCAAATTCTCGCGATAACGATTATTGTTCCTTCTTCCCTCTTCCGCTTGGAAATCTCTGGTATAATTTTTCCATTTCGGTCTGCTTCTTTCATTCGGTTATTTGTTTTCCTTTTTCTGTAGTTTAATTTTTTTTTGCAATTTTATTTGACGAAGTTAGCTCATATGACCTCCGAAAACAGATGGTTTCTTCAGTTGGCAAATTATCGTCTGCAGAAGCGATATTTGTTTGTGTGTGTGTGTATTTTTATATATATATATATATATATATATATATATTATATATACACACACACACTGCTCACAACTGAAATCACAACACCATAAAGTTGTAGGTGGAATGTGGAAGACCCAGGCCGTCCGACTCATCCGAGGATTTGAGTAGCTGGTTGGACGACCGGGAAAGGAAGCTAGCAGGTGCCGACTTCCAAGGACAGCGACCGCTCTGGAGGTTTATTAAAAATCCAGTTTTTTAAAGTTTAAGAATAAATATAAAGTTGTAGGTGTAGTTTTATGTAAATCAGCAATGGAAACAGCAAGGCGAGATATGTAAAGGATCACAGTTTCGTTACGCATAGTGACGTAACACCTTACCGAGCAGCATAAAAGCGTCAGGTCAAGGAGGAGCAATATCACAGGTAAATTGTAGCGACATTGGTTTTATGTTGTAAAAATCATCACAGTATGCCAAGAGTACATCGACATACCGCATACGTTCAGTTGTCGTCAACAGAACGGTAACAAATCATTGTTTTACGTAAGGATGGAACAAGTCTGCGAAGGATCGCTGAACTATTGGGTCGTGATGTGAGCACAGTTCAACGGTGTGTGTTACGGTTCGTGAGAGACAACGAAACGACACGAAGATCAGGTAGTGGAGCTTCTAGGTGTACCACACCACGTGAAGATCGTATGCTTCTGAGAAGCGTTACGCGGGAGCCGTTTACCACAGCAACCGTGTTACAACGACATTTATCCCACACTACAGGTAACGTGGTTTGGACGCAAACAATTCGAAACCGTTTGCATGACGCAGGACTCCGAGGTAGCCGACCTTTCCGACACCTACCGTTTCAACGTCTGCACCAGTTACGTCGCCCCCAGTGGTGTCAAATGAGACGCAACTGGTCAATAGAATGGCGAGCCATTCTGTTCACGGATGGATGTTTGGCATACCAGATGGCCGTACTCGCGTATGGCGGCGCTTTCAACAACGCCACCAGGAAGCTTTTTCTATCAGTCGCCACACAGCCCCCCTAAGTGGTACCACGGTTTGGGGTGGTATAACATTTGGTGGACGAACACCTTTAGTCTACGTTTTTGGCAGTATCACGACAAAACGATAGTCTCTGACATTGTGAGACCTGTAGTACAGTCATATCTGTCAACCAGGCCTGGACTACTTTTCTAGAAGGATAATGCCAGGCTATGTACTGCACGGGTAACTATGAACAGTCTACAAGGTTTTGATATCCTGTCCTGGCCAGCATATTCTTCGGATCTGTCGCCAATTGAGCATATCTGGGACATCATGGGTCGCCAATTAAAAAAGCTCCCAATTCCAGTGTCGTATTGACTTTTGGAACACCATCTCAATTTCCTGCATTTCTGAGCCATTTTGCTAAATTAATTTCTGTTCTGGTAGGCTAATGTAGAGAAGTAAGATTTCGTTTGGAGTCTTTGGTTTTCTCGAGGATGGTTGTCGCCAGTCTTTCGTCTAAAAGTGACGTTTGTCGTGGTTTTAATTACGATACGTCACTGATGAGGGTGTCGGTTAGCCAATGAGGGCTTGATTGATGGGTGACGTATGAGCTGTTCGAAGGACGTTCGTGGCATTTTGACCCTGAATATTGATGGAGTGTAGACGCTCGGAGGTCACGTTTTTTTTTTCTGATGAATTATTAAGTTAAAGTGGTGTGATATTAAAAATGAGAATATTAAAAATTTCGGTTTGTGGAGGTGGAGTATAGAACGATCAGAAAGATTCCCGCGTGTCACCATATTAAAGTTAATTACCTACGTGATGGGTTGTATTGAGTTTCGTTTTAGTTATCAACGGTGGAATTAGTGCAAGGAGGGCAAGCTGGAATCAGAATTGGTAGTGCAGCTCGAGAATGAAATCTCGAATGTGCCTGGTAGAGTGACAAAAGGTGCCGAGAAAATAATTGCGTTCCACTATGATAATGCCAAACTTTAAACTTTGGCCATCCAAGGCCCTTCGTGTGTCCAAAAATGGCTGTTGGAGTTGTGTGTTCCTGCCTCTCCTCTCCTCGGATAATCCCTACTGTATAGTTAAGTACAAGGAAATCCGTAAGTACATTTTTAGTATTAATATGAGCTGCATCGAGATTACTTATTATTGGACAAGAGTATTACTGGTGGACATAGGTATGCATATATATATTTGTTTAAGTTATAGTTAATTTCTAATTGAATAAATATTTATCATTAAAATTAACTTGTTCTGCAACTTAATTTATGTTGTTTAATTTATGTGTTGCTCCTTTCCATAAACATCGAATTAGGGCTGACCCACCGATTTCTAGAATCGGGCAGGGAATAGAACCTGGTCAACATAGCGCAATATCGTTATAAGTTTGATAATCTAAAACAGATATAACATCAGCAAACCATGTTCAGTTACAAGCCCAATTGTATGCTGTGTGGAATGCCATCCCTCAGCACACCATTGACCATCTCACTGACGGGATGCCTCGTCGTATTCAATCCTGTATAGCCGCTCGCGGTGGCTTATTCCGTATTGATCTAATATCAATAAAGTTCCATACCTTCATTTTACAGGTACGGTTTTTTTTTTATCATTTGCACATCTCCATGTTACAATTATATTCTGTAAATTTCATAAGGATACATCAATTTCTTTATGGTGATGCGATTTCAGTTGTGAGCAGAGTTTTTATATTATTAAATTTTTACTACAGAAGTTTTTAGAGAGTTTTATTTTATTTAAAATTATATTTCTGAGACACTTTCATCGTGGATCACGTCTACAATATTCACTGAGCATAAGACAAATGAAACTCTGTGAACTTGTGAAAGCAAAAACAAGCCCTCTTGGCTTTTTCTTATCTAATTCGATTTCACCGATCCACGGAGAACTGGTGCAGTGCTACATTTTAACCAAATTTGTCGCGTTAAAAATTCCTCTTCAACTGGATCCACGATTCAGAACTGATAAAAAAAGTGTCACTTTATTTTTTTTTTCATTTACGGCATTTGACACTTGAAAATCGCTGGGGAAAAAAAGTGAGGCGAACCACATTGTGATTACTCTGACGGAGAAATTGGGCGGCCGCTTGACTTCAGGTGAAAAGGACAGGCGCTTTCAGAGGAGACAGATATTGCGATAGTAAGTCATTCGCAAAGGAATAAAAATTCATATTTTTCTTTCTTCCCTTATCACTGCTTTAATAGGTTTTATCGAGGTGATATTTTGTGATTCAAATGCGGGATTGCGACATTAAATCAATATGGAAAGCCCGCACAGAGAAGAAAATGTATACGAAGTGGCATATGCACTTGGAATTACGAGGGACAAATAAAGGGAGTTTCGATCTCTGGCTTTTAATATTTTTACAAGCTTGACGATTCACGCCACCAAATCATTTTGATGTTTTATTTGAATAACTAGAACGAGTTACTCGCTACTTATACAGATACAGTTAACACCGTTCAATTTTAAACGGCCTGTTTTGAACTACAATTATTCCAGCGTTACACATTTTTTTTACAATTACACATTATCGCAATGCGCCTTAAATAATAAGCTCCTTTGATATACCTAAATAAGCGCTTGATCGCAAAAAATAATAATGTTTTTTAAATTATTACTATTTCTATGATTTTTCATGGAATTTAAGTAACATTTTAGCACAATACTCACAATAATATAATACCAATAATAATAATAAAAAAAATACTTTAAATTCGCAAAGTTAGAAAATCGATGCATTAATTCCACTTAGATTGGAATCTACTGTTTTTTTGTCGAGACAAAATAGCTGCCATTCAATCAAAACACCAGCTCTCAAATATCGTCTGCACCGGCAATGAAGAGATGGATTTGATGAAATGGCGGAAAATGTCTATTTTCGACTTTTAAAATTCGTTACTTTTAAACTAATTCGAATTTTTAAAAAATCTCGACAAAGTCGGGCGTATCGGAAGTTTAGCTAACCCTGTACCGAACCGCAACTGTTCTAAGTTTAGATTTTTTTGCTACAGAAGACACATACAAACATCTTCTTTTATTATATAAGATGTGTGTAATAATGTAAAAAATCTGATGTGGGCAACACATGACTTTCCTTATATAATGTAATGAATTTACTACTTTTACAGTAAAAAATTAGGTTTTTCTTATAGTAGATGCTAATATTCTTTCCAAGATATTGAATTTTCGACAATTAGTCGTCATTTTCATTGATTTAGCATCATTTTTATCCATTTGGCGAGATTTTCATTAATTTGGCAACATTTCAAAAAAGTCGCCAAGTTGGCGACATTCCTCCCAAATTCGTCGCCAAAATCTCGCCAAGCGTTATGCACTAAGAAAAAAGTTATTCTTACAGCTGATAAATGACTATTGGCGTTCAAATACAAAAGTATTATTTAAAGTATATTTTTTCATGAATGGAACGAGCTAGATCCACGAGAATGATATCACTCAATTTATCGCATGGTATTACATATGAAAAGTGAACATGTTTATCAATAGGAATTTTTTTTATGTTACTTTTTCATAATTTTTTTGAAAAATGTACAATATCTCGAGAACGGTACATGTTAGCGTTCTAAAATTTATGCCAATCGTTTTCTAATGAAAAATTACATAAGAAATGTCTATTTGCGTAACTTTATTAGCGGTTTTGATTTTTTGACGATTTTTTCAAAATTTCATTCGAAAATTTAGGGGGGTTCTGAACATTCGATTACGTATAAAAACAATAGACTTCCAGTGTTTACGGATTGTGATTTTTGTACCAAATTTGGTTCGAATCGGTCCATTCGTTCGTCAGTTATCGTCTCCACAGACCCACTGACACACACACACACACACACACACACACACACACACACACATACTTTCACACACACACACACACACACACAGACATCACTTCAAAAATGTTTGATTCGTGATCAGGGATGCTTGAAACGTGCTCTCCCGTCGAAAACTCGAATTCGAATTTTCGACCCCGTCACAATACTTTCCTTATACATTATGTATATAAGGAAAGTAAAAAGCATTTTGAAGATAGATAAGACCAGCAGTTCTCAACGGCACCATATGGTTGGTCTCAAAGAAGCTAAGCATATTTCTTGGAGGCCAACTTCTGAGTGGCCACAAAAATTCAGTTCTGCAGTATTTTACTGAAATATCAAAAATAACATAAAAAACTAAAATATTTTCGTTCCTTGAAAAAATACAGTGATAAGCAATAAAATTGCTAATAAGTTTCTGCATATCTTGAAGAATGCAAAATTATTTCTTATGGCATTTCCTATTTCTTATCCAATAGTATTTGCCCTCAGCCGAGTTCATCAACTATTATCAAATGCTTGATATTATAATCATATTGATATTGTGAACACAGGTGATCTTCGATTATCACACTGACAGTACTGCACCCAGGCATTTAAAAACGTGTTCATTTGCATCAGCTTCAAGTATTTCAGTAAATAAAACAACAATATTAGCTGCATATTACGCATTTCATATTAATAAATCTAATTATTATTAACTGCATATAACTACTTAAGTATACAAAAGTAATTTAAATTGTCAAACTTTAAGTTTATATTACAGTCATTATTTTAAAATAAAATTTACTTTCTTTATATTTTGTTATAATTATATGCTTTGTGCTTAACCGGTTAAACAAAACTTACACAAAATACCTTTACGTGTCCATTTTTGGCGGTTGTATTAAGACTTTTCTGGCAGATCAACCCGTCAGAAGGAAAGGTTCCTATTCCTATCTAATTCCAACACTGTATTCTAAACTAAAATAGAGTTTAATGTATAGAGGAGGGGGGGGGGGATCACAGTGGTAAATAAAATTTAGAAGTGGACCTGGGAATGAAAAACTTGTTGAGAAACATTGGTCAAGATTCACTCCTGACACCTACATTGTAAACAAGAATGTATTAAGGAAAACTTGAACAGCGTATTTGAGCACAGATAAAATAACAATGCAGCATACAGCTGTTTCAAGGACAGATTGGATTCCCTTCGTCAGTGCTAGACCACCAATAAGCCCGAAGTCCAAAAGACAAAATGAGCATAGAAAGAATAAACAGAGGGGTTTATATACCCAACTCGTGATATATATCTTCATACATAAACAACAAAAATTAACAACTGTATTCACGAAAACATTGGTCGAAGTTCGTGGTAATCATAGAAGGATATCCACTCCACTCGAAGGTATACGGAAAAATAATCATCGTTTCATTAGCAATCCCGGACGAAGTTTGTGATAAAACCATTTTGTAAAATAGCAGCGTAACGAAAAGAAGGGAGGTTAGAGGTCCGCCACAATTTGCGTCCATGGAATTTTTTCCAGGAGGGGACAAACTCAAAGAGGTACAACATCAACTAACTTGATGTCCGCTTTCTTGATACTGAACGTCCAGGGGGGGAGGGAGGGCAAGAGCCCCTCCCTTTCCACCCCTGAGTGTCCATATCCACCACTGGCTTACAACCACATAGACTTTCCATTGCTAAATGATATCTACCACTGAAAGCATCGATCGACTCCTTTCCGCAATTACTTTGCTCGTAGGTGAAAGTAGTCAACAAACACTTGTGTGGCTCACAAAACAATGTGTTTAATATGTTATAATGTAAACATCATGTTAACAGAGCTTACCGATTCAAAGTCGGAAACTTCTGAAATAGATGATCTTAAAGTAAATAAATAAATAAATAAAAACTAATAAAATAATTCTCGCCAATATGAAACGGATACAAAAATAGGACCCAATACGAGCTTAATCGCAAACAGAACACGCTGCCACACGCATTCAAATCCGGAAAAAAATAAGACCATTTAATATTCTGTGGACACACAATCCTGGTCGCAAATAGACAGTCCTCCAAACAGCATCGTAGTCGGGTGCACGCCTGAAACAATGATCCCAGAGACAATGGGCCTGACGTAACAGTCAAAGCGTATAATAATCATAGGCGGTAATAAGACATCCATCAACGAACAAAGTAAACACGAATGTGATAAATTCATTCCAAAACCGTATAATATCTCCAGAACGGTCTAAAATGAATGCCATTCGTTGTTATATTACGTAAAAATAATTGCTTATTTAAGTAATTCTCAGTCCTTTTTTTTTTTTTTTACGATTTCTTTTTTTTTTTAAATTATTCGAAAATTATTACGGGCTTTGGATTGTTGAAACATTGTTGACAAAAGAGTCATGTAATATAGAATATATTTTACGCAAGTGATGCGCAAAAATATTGAAAAGTTAAAAAACATAAATAGCTAATGCCGTGTCGGTAATTTTCGACAAACTTTAAATGTTCTAAACATTGTTCATACGTATGAATTCATACGTAATGCACGTATGCATACCTATACTGCGGATCGTATCAAAAGTGATACTGTTTTTATCAAGGAGGCTATAGTACAGCTCTATCCCCTTGAATTCCTACGTCATTGTTACAATACTCTGTATAATAAATTTGACAATGCTTTTAAAAGGGATTTTGGCAACATCTTCGATTCAAGTTATAATTGGCAACGTTACAGAAACTGAATTTTCAATTCATACGAATCTTTTATTGAGCGGTGTTGTAAGAGGTGTGACGAAAGAGGAATCGGTGAGTTTTTCATAAAGGTCATCTTTTCGATTTCGAAATTATATCTCTATCGGTTTCTTGTTCTTGTTGTGGGTTCGTCTTCTGTTTTGACGTTGTTCTGAAATAGGACCTCAGGTAATATATGGCTCCGGGAGTGTTACCTTTGGTGTAAAAGTCGACTTTTAACCGGGAACTAGGGGTCACCATCCCCCTAGGCTTTTCATGTATTCCCAGTTGGTCCTTTTTCCTCACCTTTCCGCTTTTTGTCACGTAGCTTTTGCTTAGCTGTATTTCTCGACATTTACAAGCTGCATCGCCCTTTTATGTCTAGTTACTTTTTTGGTACACTCAGTACACTTGTGTATTTTCGTTTTGTGACATTCACATATATATATATATATATATTGTAAGCTATTGAACTACACCGCTTCCCTAATTTATAATATAAACCAACTAAAAAACAGGTATTAAGGATATAAAATAGTTGAATTCAAGTGTTACTGCAATGTCTCGTCTCCACGAAATCTATATAAATATATCTTTCCCCGGGACAACACGAAGGAACAGGCCTGTTGTTGTTCCCAATCTCAATCAATTACAGGCAGAGTTAGGATGAATTTCGAAGTCACGTTTAACATTAATGCTCCAAAAAACAATGCCGCGTTGGAACAAAAAGAAACCAGGAAGAACAACTTCGAAGAGATTGGAGGGACATAATATGTGATTTTTGAAACATAGAATTTTTAAAGGCATGGTTGTTAATCATTGGATCCAATAAGTTCTGCCTGTTTTCTAAATCACAGGATGAAAAAAAAAAAGAACAGAAATTTTATTGCAAACTTCATACACAACCATCTAATACGTTGTTTCGCAGAATGTGAAGGAATCGGTAAGAAATTATATTAGAGGTGGTATTTGAAGATTGGGATCAACGCAAAAGTTATGCCTCAATTAAAGCGTGTTTGCAATTGGAATTATGTGTTTAGGAAAAAAGATTAAAAAACTTCCGATGTTCACTGTTTTAAAGCGCCCTATATACATAACTGGTTCCCGTATCTTATTTGTTATGGTATTAAATTCTTGCGGTGTGGTCTTCCAGAACGACCTAAAAGGGTTATTCCCTTAGTCACGTTGATCATATTTGTTACGAATTAAGGAAAAACATAGTGTTTCAATTAGAACAATTTTTTTCTTCCAAAAACTGTTTTAATTATGCTTTATTATAGCTTATCAGTTGATCATTTCATCAGTATGATAAGTTGAGCACTTTCTTGGGTATTCAGGAAGGGGTTAATGAAACTAAGGCTACCAATTATTCTTCCAGTTTATTCTTCCAGTTTTGAGGAAGAATATGGGCCAAATTTCTAAGCCATAAATTCAGAAAAATGCCAAATTTAAATTTGTATACTCAACTAGAACGAATTACCCGGCGATGCCCAGGGCCTAAATAAACGTGAATTGTGAAATAGTCAGTGTTTTGAGAAAAGAATCGGCTGTTTTGTTAAATTAGTGGGGCATATTTAATTGGTGTTTTATTACTCCTGACAGTTGTTTAGTTATCTTGTAAGATAGTTATTAGCTGTATATTGTTTCTGTTTATGCATATTGGTGCTTTTAAATAAAACCGTTAGCTATCCAGAAATTCGAACTCATTTTTATATCCCGAGAGTACACCAGAGAATAACATTTCGTAACAATAGGTTCGTGGTTGTCCCTATATTTACTTTCAAAGGAAGTTGACTATTCACACTTGCAATTCAGGTAAAATGGAATATGATAAGAAATTTTTAATTAACGATATGAATTTTCATAAAAAAATGCATGATACATTTCTTTCGCCCTAATTAAACGCGGTGGAAATTTTAATAATTAGAAGAAATTTTTTGATTGGGGGCAGGGGCGGTGAAACAAATTAAATTTCGTATTTAAATGAAATTATCAGTTTTGGTGGGTGCAACTATCATGACTAAAGTCTCCTCTGTTTGCTGACAATCTTTCATATTTCACTTCACTTCAATGACCCATTGTTCATTTTATTTTACCCTTTCGGGCACTCTTCGTATAACACCCGGCATAAGAAAGAGCAATATCTCCGTCCGTTTCTGACGATTAGTGACACATTTGAAGCAAAACTTTGATAAATGTCAACAAACTGTCTATAACACAATTAACATTTAATCGCGGCACATGGAGATAAAACTCATACTTTTAAAATAGAATGCGACACAACGATAAATCTGTGAAAAGTCAGAACTACACTGCATCATAGTCAAGGCTAAAATTATTTTGAGGCAATAGATTTCGTAGAAATTCGACAGAAATGCCTCGAATACTTCCGCGCTCTGCTTTAGAACGTCACTGCCAAAACAGTATGAATGTTGAACGGAAGTTCCGGAGGAATTTTATTGAAACAGATGCTTGAGAGGAATCGATGGCCAATCACAGTTTAAATACTGAAATCAGGAATTACGGGCAGGATGAAGACTCACAAAAAGAGTTTCACTTTCTTTATTACTTTCTCATTCTATTTCGTCATTCTATTCAGCGTTTCATAAAGTGAGCTCGGCTAAATTAGGGTTCTGCAACAGTATTCCAGTGGTTCTGCGACGTGATGGTTTCGTGTAAATTTCATTAAAAATTAAAATAACATTTAAATGCACAATTTGGACCACACGGAATTTTTCACATCTAAAATGCAATATGTTTACACTTTTCTATTAGAATTGCTTTACAATAGAGTTTAAAGGGTTGATAGTGGAGTGAACAAAGGGTTAAATAATAATTTGAATACAACTGAGGATGTTAATAGTATAAAATAATTTTTATTAAACAAGATAAGCCAAATGCATCCATCAGCGTCACTAAGCTGAATGTCTATTTGAAAAAATAAACTTTATTTTGAATGAGATAGGTTGATGCGTGACGTACCTAGGGAAAATGTTTTGATATTTGCTGCCCCCCCCTTACAGTTATAGATATTATACAGTTTAATACATTTGAGGTGGCCGCAAATCCCTGTTGGTGGGGGATAGGTTCGAACTCGGAACCTTTAGTATGCTGATCCCGAACTATGTCCTCAGGCCCAAAAGCATTCTTCGGACCCGAAGGTATAATCGGGGATGTCTTTCATAGCAGAGAGTGACTCAAGAGTTGACTTCGCCACACATTCCTGTTCCTGGTGAGAACGTAGCTACAATATCTATAGGTGAAAAGCTCGGTAGAATTTCCGTAAGGAGGGGGGCCACAGATTGATAAATACAGATATTTCACTCGACTTTCAGCGCCCCCAACCGCCAACCAAAATATCAAGGTTGGCGCGCTTGGCGATGGTCTGTGACGGTTTTCGCCAAGGTGTTCTGCTAATATAACCCTATTTGGCACTGAACGAAACACTTGGAACTTGGAAGAACTTTGTTGCTTTGTTCTATCATCGCATGCACATCGCATGTTGTTTACACGTGGTAAACATACTTTCGCTGTTATTTTATGGATTACTAAAAGAAAAGGAATTACGTTTAAAAGGTATGTAATTTATTTTTATTTAAATAAAAAAATTATTTGTTATCTATCCCATATTTCAGCCTATGCACGTGTTCATCATAAGAAATTGGTGCAGTATTATCAATTCACTGCAGCCTAGATTAAATTCTAAGAAGCAGTGGCATTATTAGTTAAAAAACCTTTTCCGCATTTATATAAAATGTATAAAAATTGATATTTGAGTAGCTTTTTCTAGAGAAAGTTGAATATACTATTGGATGTGTATGTATTTTACATGCTTTTTATTAGTGTATTTATATATATATATATATATATATATATATATATATATAATAACAGCAGAATAAATTAAGAACTAAGTAATTTAACTATCAACACGCTAGTATACATTTTAGGCTGAAAATATTATATAATATTTTAGTCTTTTGGGTATGTTAGCTTGTAATTTTTGGTGTATAATGATTTACAGTGATGCAATGCGTCAATTTTTTTTATTTAGTTTATAATTGCATGAATTAAATATATATCTGTGTTTATTTATTTAAAACTAAACATATTACAAATAAAAGTATTTTTAAATGCTGATCATGTTTATAGTTTAAAAAATTATAAAAGTACAGTTCCGTAATTTTTTTTTGGCCGCATGAACATAAAATCGCCAATTGAGCGATAGTCGCCAAATCTAGCAGTCGAGCTTTTTATACGTCGTAGCTGAGATGGTTGGGTCCTCGAACGCTAGTGTCTATGCGAAATCCTATGTTAACGATGTTGCCAGGTCCCTATGGGAGTGAATCTTCTGAATATAGTATTCTGTGGAGGGGGCCAGCCGGAACCTCCCCCCACACACACACACACCGCGTCCCCAAGCTGAAACTCAGTAGAGGGTTGAATAGCCGAGAGTTGTGTCGTACTCATTGTGCGGTTGCGTGACGTCAGTCGGAGTTAACCAGAAGGGAAGAGGAGAAATGGTAGCATGCGACATCTGTAGTGCTGCTATCTTGTGAGATAGGTGTGATCGTTGGAGAGAGAGAAGGTTACGTGTCCAAATTACATTAGGTTTACCGACTGCGAGGGGCCGAAAATCCCCTTTGGTGGGGAATAGGTTCGAACTCGGAACCTTTATGCTGATCCCGTACTATGTCGTTAGGCCCAAAAGCATTCTTCAGACCCGAAGGTATAATCGGGGATGTCTTTCGTAGCAGAGAGTGACTCAAGGGCTGACACAGCCACACACTCTCCTTTCTAGTGAGAACGTAGATAGGATATCTACAAGTGAAAAGCTCGGTCGAATTTTAGTAAGGAGGGGGCCAGCCGGAACCCCCCTCCCCATACACACACACCGCGTTCCGAAGTTGAAACTCAGTCGGAAGCTGAATAGCCGGGAGGTGTTGAGACCCAGACCGTCCAGCCTACTAGAAAGGTGTAAGGTAACAGTTTGGACGTCCGGTAGCCGGGAGGTGTGTCGTACTCATCGTGCGGTTGCGTGACGTCAGTCGTAGTCACCCAGCAGGGGAGAGGAGAAATGGTAGTGTGCGTCATATGTAGTGCTGCCATCTCGTGAGATAAGTGAGATCGTTGGAGAGAGAGAAGGTTACATGTCCAAATCACGTCCGGGTCACCAACTGCGAGGGGCCGCAAATCCCCTTTGGTGGCTGGTGGGAGATAGGTTCGAACTTTAGTATGCTGATCCCGTACTATGCCGTTAAATCTAAAAGAATTCTTCGAGCCCGAAGGTATAATCGGGGATATCTTTCACACCAGAGAGTGACTCAAGAGCTGACAACGCCACACATTATTATACAGTTTTGATAGATTAATAGAATAGAATGCAGTTTATTTCGTCTGAATTGGACTACAAAATACGAAACTATCGAGGACGACACGTTTGGACGTGTTTGCAGTCACTCCACAGGGGAAGTGTGCACCCAGCGTAAGCGAAAGGCACATACTAGGGCATATCGCAGATGTCGCCCATCTAAAATGCAATATTTTTACACTTTTTTACTAGAATTGCTTTATAATAGAGCTTAAAGGGTTGAAAGTGGTGTGCACTAAAGGTATTAGTTGTAAATGTAATTTATTTCTTAGGGCTTTGTATAATTACCGTTACCTGGATGAGTTTCTTTGTTGTGGTAATTAATTTTTAGTTTTATTGTATTGTGCAATGAATCGTTTTGGGTTTTGCCAATTCTCGTTTAATTCAAGATATTAAAGCTTTGCTTTATTTTTCTTTTGAATTTTCTGGCTTAGCTTGCTGGGCCACTTGGTATTGAAGGTCCTTTCTCGTCCACAAATCTTTGTACTCCAAATCTACAGGTGAGTGATGTGGGTTGGGTATCGAAGATTAAAAGGTATGTGGAATATATTCTTTAAATATCAGCATCAAAATTTCTTAATAAATTTTCGTGACCGTTCAAATAGATACTTTAAACCCTCGGGTCAATCTACAAAGTTCCAGAAATTTTAAACTCGCTAAGTTGGCGATATTTTGCCAAATTCGTCAACCGAGGCCACCGAATTTATCGCCATAGTCAAGTGAGCCAAACCTTTAAATTATAACAGTGGTTTCTTGTTTGGTATTCGTAATAATAAGATGGCACTTCACTTCCGTCACATAATTCTGTTTCACTCCCGTCACATTTTTTTCTCTTAAGATTTACTCGATATACCCGACCTAAGATGTTTCATATAAAAGAAAAAGTGTGCGTATTTGTACGGGCTGGGACTTTTAAAGACATATTCCAATTGACACAAAATTTCGCAACTCGAATAATTAATGAATCCCTGATTGATACACAAAGAAAAAAACGATTTAATCAAATTATAATAAATCTCAATTTCCTTTTCTTCATTAATATGTAAAAAAAAAAACTTAAGAAGCCAGGGGGAAAAAATATAAAACATACATCACGGACACGTGCATACTCGTTTATTATGTGATGCATAATTGAATATATATATATATATATATATATATATACCCAGTTTTAAAGACTTATCTCATCATTTGTTTTAAGTTTGTTTTCTTCGCAACTCAACAACAGAAACAGTTCTTAATGACTGAGGGCGCAAATTAGAGTTCATTAACATCATCCCTTTTACCGAGCCAGTAATTAAAAAGAAAAAAAAATCACACATTTTGGGGCGTCGCAAAAGTAACGATTTAATACCGTCGAATTCCTTCAACAGCCGTTGACAGCTATTTTCCAGCAGGGTGGGGCTGGTCGACACTTCTCAGAAATTGTCAGTCCTCGAAAGAAATTAATTAAGCGATCGGTGCATAATGTGGACACATTTTCTGGATGCAAAACAAGAATTTGTGCAAGGATGTGCTTTGCTTCTTAAATAAGGATTTTTTTTTTTTTTAAATTTATTTTTTTAACACAGGTGATAACGGAACATGTATTAGGGATTGGATTGCGTTGAATCGTCTATTACGGCCAAAGAAGTACATTCAAATCAATACAAATATATATATATATATATATATATATATATATATATATATTCGTTGCAACGGATATTCGCATTAAACGATGAAAGTTAAATGGGCATGAGATAAACAATATGAATGAAAATCTGACTTATAAAACAAATAACTGTAGTATGGCTCCACTCGACTTTCTAATACCAGAATCCAATTTATTTTATTTTTACAAGAAAGACTTTGTATCGCTACTCTCGAAAAGATTCTGTATCGCTAGTCCGAATGATCGCAATTATAGCGTTGTTGTTGTTGAGACCCAGACCGTCCGACCTACTAAAAAGGTGTAAGGTAACAGTTTGGACGACAGGGAAGAGTCACCCAATTTAGACCGGAACCCAGTGGGAGAGGCATTCACAGGGACCGTACCCTTCTTCCCCTACCACCAACCTCTCGGAAGGATATACGGACCCACATGTTTAACGTGATAGTACTCCGCGCGAATACGGCGGCAGTTTTGCAGCGGAGGGAATCGAACCCGGGCCAACCGAGTGCAATTCCAGCGCGTTAACTACTGGGCTACCACGCCCTGCAATTATAGCTAACCCTTCATTTTAAAGGACTTGTAAAACTGTGTCAATTGATAACAAATTTGACAATGGTATGAATCGAAGTTGACATCTCCCCCCCCCCCCCCCCCCTTTTTGAATATTGCTCTGAAAATCAATCTTTTATCAGAAAAATTGAATCTGTATATTATACAGGGTGTTTCAAAAACAATGATTAGGCTTATAACTTTTGAACATTTATAGTACTATTTAAGCACATACTTCCAATTGGAAAATGGATGATTTGAATCGCAAAAAAGGTTTTTCTAAAATATTTTCAAAAGTAGGAGAGGTATTTGCATAAAAATACGTCGAAATTTAACATGTTTTACGGCCCCTTTAGGGTAAAATGTCTAATAACTCGAAAATGTTTTATGTAATAATAAGCTAGATGAAATCATTGAGAGGGGAATAAAACGAAAACCGCGCTCCTACAAAGCAATTTTCGAAAGAATTTATATATATATATAGGGACCATCTACAAAATAAAACTTTAGTGTATTTTGTGCACTTATTTTTGCCTCAAGTCCCTATTCAATCAAAAATTTGTCTTATGACTGTCACCACAAGTCTTTCATTTAGAACCGACAATTATTTAATGGACCCCAAATTTTAAGCAAATTTTTCAGTATTCCAACATTATTCGCTAAGCAGGATATATAAAAAAGTTCTTTTCTTTATTTTTAAGGTAATGCGTCACACAAATTTCGAAAGTGTTTTAATATAATTCTTCTTAGATTCAAAACAATTTTTGCGTTGGATGTATGTGTTTAGCACCGGTTCAAAAGTTATAAGCATGTCCAGTCTCTTTGAAAAACATCCTAAATATTTTGCAACCCGTGCCAAAGTCTCACTAGTTTTCACTTTTCAAAATAGGTGATTATAAGATACCATTATTTCCAATTTTTTCCTTTAATGAAAATATTATTGAAATTCTAGGATAATCTTATCACTACAAATGCTTCAAAATTACCTAAATTTATTTAATTACTTCTATAAAGAAATAAGTTAATCGAAAAGTTCTATGACAATAAAATTGATCGTAGTGACTGAAAAGTTAACATATTATATTAGAAACTCAATTCTCAAAAATCCATAAAATTCCATTTCCTTTTAAAATATTTATTTTTGAAATTCAGTGTTCTTGAATTTACCGCAACAATCCTTTACCCAACCATTCCTTTTATGGCCAGATCGGACAAAAAAGCACGAAATCTTCAATCTATTATTATGAAAGCCACAGTCGCAAAATCTACACAAATATAGCCTCAAACCGTTTGCTCCGATAACATCCACAATTAATCCTTCCTCATTTGGCAAAGGGAGGAGGGAAAATAAACGACCTTGGGACGAGACAACAACCGTGTAATTGGTAACAAACAGGCCGAACCTCGGTAAGGCGTGGCATCGACACATGAAGCTGGAATTAATTGCAAGCGGGTCCCGTTACAGAAGGTGAAGAATCGCGAAAGGACAGTCGGTATGAGGGTCATTATCAGGAATCCACTTAAATTAATATCAGCCCTCAACCACACCTGGCTGCCCTTGTCGAGCAGTACAGGTAAGGCAGATACGGGCATCATTTGCATATCTTGAATACTAATAGCCGCGTGGGCGATAGCTCGATACAGAACGCGAAGGAAAGGAATAAAAATCATGTGTCAACATTTTTAACTAAAGAAGGATACGAACACGCAAGACAATATGCGGAAAGGGAGATATTTAAGCAAGAGAAAGAACGATTTCTACCACCAAAAAGGAAATGCCTTTAAAAAGACCAAGGCGTGATAAACATTTAAAAAAATGATTTTCCGTTCAGTAGCTCAAAAAAATAAATAAATAACTGGAGTATAGCTCAACTCGAATTCTCATTCCATAATCCATTTTTAAGTAGCTTGTGATCCTCCCCACATCAAATTTTTCAAGTAAAATTTCGAAAAATCGGTATCGTTGATCCAAATGATCACAATTATAGTGTATTACCCTTCACTTTAAACAGCTTGACAAAATCTTTCGATTAATACCATACTAGACAATGTAACCCCCTCAAAGGGGGGGGGGGGGAATGACGTCACGAACGCAAAAATTGTATCACGACTATTTTTCACAACAATGATGGAGAGCATTAAGCCTTGTGATCATTGAGCCATAAATAATCCCTTTTATGCACAATTATGTCAAATTTTGTCCTATGGTACTACGTTAAAAAAATATGTAATTTTGAATAAATTTTGAAATTTTCGCTCGATTGTTAAAAAAATTCTATCTAGTTCGAGACTTTTCGATAACAAAGTCGGATATAAAATTTTGTGAAAATCCAATATTTGTAGCAGCAACACAAAAATTCGACTACAGAGAGACAGACGGACATCATTCCAAAAATAGTCCAAACGTATTCAAGAGGTCTTAAAACATATATTGGTATCAAAATCTCGAACTCGAACATCTTCCTGAAAACCAATATTCTCTCAATACTACGTATGATAAAGTAAAAATAATAATAATAATAATATAAATTTTGCTGATTATAAAAATATATAATTTATGTACCTTTCATCTAATGAAAAATAAAAATTTTAATTTTAAGATGTTCATTTGGAGTCATTTAAAGAGCGTTTTCTCAAAATGTTTCTTTTTTCTGTATCTACATTTATAAAATTTTGCAAGAGCAGAAAACTTATGATTTTGCATCTAATGCGCGTACATTTTTCTATAATCTAAACTTGGTATTTTTAAAAAAAAATGTATAAGGGTTTGAAAATTATTGCATATCAGAAATAGGAATATATTCCAAACTCTTTTCAAAAATACTCCGCAATTCGTAGAAAAGTTTAGGTTTACTAGATGCACAATCATAAATTTTATGTTCCTGCAAAATTTTAAGAAAGTCGAGGCCATAGAATTTATTTACATAAATTGTACGAAAGCAGGATATACACACATTTAAAAAAAAAACACTCATTGAACGACTTTTACAATGAAGTGACGCCGACGCGTTGGTCGAAAGGTCAAGGCGAGAGTTTCCAAGCGATCGTTCGGCCGCCGCGTTGTGGGTTCGAGCCCCACGTAAGGCATGGACGTTGTGTTGTTGGGCACAGTGTGTTCCGCCCCCTCTGGTGCGCTTAGGACAACGTCCCAGGACGGCTAAATGGTTCACGTTTCTGGCCAATATATAGACGAATGATGAAAGTCAAGTGCCTGGCCATTTGATAAAAAAACAACAAAATAATAATAATAAAAAAAAATGAAGTGACGCTTGTAGTCACACCTTTAATCTTAAAATTTTTAATTTCATGCAATGAAAGGTATATAAATTATATATCTTAGTAATCAGCAGAATTTATCTTGAGCTATTAAACGATTTTTTTTTTAATGCTTATTGTGTATTGCTCCAGTTAATTATATAAATACGATGCAACTCACCGATTTCCTAAAGAAAAAAAAACTGGTCAAGGAACCAATATATGTTGAGTTAAAATGACTTCTCTCCCTACACTATACACAGAATAAATATTCTGATGCGAGCAGCACATGACTTTCCCTGCAGACTTAAATTAATTTTCTCTTTATTTCTTATATACTTCATTAAATTGAATTTAACTGCACAAAATAATAAGCAAACTTATTTGAAATTTCTCCGAATTTGCACTCCTAATTCAATTTTCGTTTTTATTTGGTAGAGTATTTTCAAAGGCGGCGCAGCAAAAATGCTAAACTAAAATATCTCGAAAACGGCTAATCCTTGGAGTCGGTCCTATTTTTTTTTTATCGTCAAAAGTACGTATAAAAGAAGCATTTAATTGATACATTTGAGTATACGTAGTCTGTCTTTTATTTTTGCGGGCCATTTTACAAAAAAAAAAAAAAAAAAAAAAAAAAAAAAAAAAAAAAACTCAGGTTCTGTTTACCTGAATAGTACCAAAATCTAATCGGCATCAGGGTAACCTACAAGTGACTTATCTACCTGATTTTGTGAAATTTAGTAAATCAGTTTTTGAGTTAGAGTAGATACACGTGATTTTTGTGGGCCATTTCGCGAAAAAAGGCGGATTCTTTTATCCGAAATCATACCAAAATCTAATCAACATCAGAGTCCCCAACAAGTGACTTACCTACTAAATTTTGTGAAATTTGGTTAATTAGCTTTTGAGTTAGAGTGGACACATACATTGCACAGACAAACAGACAGGCAGACAGACAGACAGACACACACACACACGTCACGCTAAAATAGTTTTTTCGTATTCTAGAGGTCCCTAAACGTGTGGATCCGTCGAAAACTCGAGTTGAGATTTTCGACATAATTCCAATACTTTCCCTGTACATTACTATGTATTGCAGGGAAAGTAACAAATATTTTAGTGCTTCATTTTCTTCTTTATGTCAGCAACCTTCTACATGGATACTTTTTTTTAACCGAAATTTCGAATGAAATTAAACATGAATTTTTCGAAAGAGTTAACGCTTACCGACATTTAAATAAATTCAAACACACGCTCAAATTAAATAAATTCAAACACACGCTCAAATTAAAATTGTTGGGCACAAGTATTAAATAAATCAAATTATTCGGCAAACAGCGTTTAAAATGTCAAATTCAGCTAAGTTAATTGCAGAAACTCATTCAACGATGCCTGAATATATTCGATTTTGGTAAGTACTAGTATATAAAATAATTGAAATATGACAATTTTGCTTTCCCTGCAATACATGGTAATGTATAGGGAAAGTATTGAAATCATATCAAAAATCGCAACTCGAGTTTTCGACGGATCTACACGTTTCGGGACCTCTAGAACACGAAAACACTATTTCTAGCGTGACGTTTGTGTCTGTGTGTCTGTCTGTCAGTGCAATGTATGTATCTACTCTAATTCAAAAACTAATGGAGCGAATTTCATGAAATTTGGTAGGTAACTCACTTGGGTGTGACCCTGGTGCTCATTAGTCTTTGGTACGATTAGGAAGAAAAGAACTCGTCTTTTTTGTGAAATGGCCCGCAAAAATCTCTCTAGCTGAAATACTAATCGAGCAAATTTCACAAAACTTGGCAAATAAATCACTTGAGGGATACTCTGGTGCTGATTAGATTTTGGCACGATTCGAAAAAGAACAACCTGCCTTTCATTACGGAAAATAAAATAAATAAAATAAATAAAAAAAAACTACGTGTGCTCAAATATATCAATTTTGACGAGGAACAGAATACCAACTCCATTACTCTGGAACTAACCGTTTTAGAAATATTTGCGTTTTTTCGCATTTTTACTACGTCGCCTTTGGAAAAAATATCTAATTACCAAATAAAAACAAACACATTCGGTGTTATTTTGTGCCATTAAACTCAATGTAATGCATTGTTAAAGAAATAAAGAGAAAATGAACTTGATTCTGCAGGGAAAGTCATGTGCTGTCCACATCGGACTTTTTACTACTGGTATTCGGGTAAAAAGTTGTTTATTTTTCAATTGTAATTAAGTTGTGCTTGCTGCAGAGTTTACTTGTGAAAGTTATGATTATACGCTGGAGAATTTAGTTCGTGGCTGAAAGACAATTTTGGGCACGCAAATGCCACTCAAATTTAGATGTACAACAACGGTATACCTACGAAAGATCTATCCGCAAGGGCTCGGACTAGATCGGGCAAAGTCTGTTTTAAAGTTATCATTAAATGAATATAAACACAAAAGGTGCATACTGTGGAGAAAGAGCTTAAAAATATCTTTTAAGCGGTTCTGAGGATGCAGATGGCTCCGGGATTTAAATATATATGAGTATTAGCTGTACGAGATTGAAAAATTCTCCGTATACAGCCGTGTTACGGCGTTAGAGCAAGCCGAGTAAAGTAACTGCCTTGAGTCTCAGCGGCCTCAGAAAAATAACACTTGAACGCGATATATATATTTTTAATTTAACATATGAAATTTAAAAATCAAAATAATGACATTTTTCGCCCCCCCCCCCCCCGCCCAATTTAGAAACTTAAAAGGAAAACTATGAACATCCTTTAATCGAAATGAAAGAGAAATGTACAGGGTGACAATTATTGGGCTATGTGAAATAAAAAATAAAATTTTCAAAAACTACTACGTTCAAAAATGTTATACACATTTTAAAAGTAACTACAGATATTCGGATTTAGTTTATGACATGTTCGATATGCTTGCCATCAATGGCTATGATGTGACGCAGACGAATAGCAAAATTCTGCAAAACTCGCTTCGTTCAATAATTGTCACCCTATATTTAGGTGCTTCTCTTTTCATGTACCTGCCTTTCAACACCCTGTATAAAGTACTTGAGGAAACATTTTACTTTTGCTTTGAATAGAGGAAAACACGGGCCTTCCGCCATGAATGCGCCTTGGGCCCCGCTTACTCTAGTGCCGGGCCTGGTGTTACTGTCAGGGCCTTTTAAATATATAAAATTTTGGCTCGTACAGACCTCTAAAACAGCCGTCTTAATAATTAGCGGTAGATGTGACAAGAAGTCTCACGCAAACTCACGGAAATAAAAGTCTTAAATGTGCTGACATATCAGTGAATGACAGACACTGGATCAAAATGAGTCTCCTAAACACCAGAGTGCAACACACTCAGTGGATGGCAAATAACTACATACGGTCAACTGTAAAAGAGGCACACCTTCAATATCTTGTGTTCTAAAACACCCCATCAACACCTATCTACTTACAATGTTTTATAACGAAGGCAAGGACGGATTTACCAATCCATAACTCTACGGGCGGTACCGGGTCAGGTAACAGAAATTCGAGAAAGAACTGAAAGATAGAGAATTAGGAGCGGGCAAGTGAAAAAGAAAACTGAAATCGGAGATCTATTGCCCTTGTCTCAACCAGCCGGTGCGATTTATCATAAGGTAATCCCCACACAAACCATAGGGAACCACCAGTCACTGAGTGGGCTGATCAGGAAAAGGATTCCAACGGCCATTTTTATTCGGTGTTTGTTTTGACAATCGCGGGGGAAATTGCAACTTGACCCGCCTTGTTATCTGTTTAACACGGCAAATAAACTTGATAAGAAATGCGACAGATGACAAGAAAATGCTCCAAACCTCCCACACGTCCAGGGCGTGCCGAGGTAAAAGTCGAGCTTAATAGAAGTGTAGTTTCGGATTCTCCTCCCACTAAAATCTGTTTAAGTAAAGCTGTGATTTACCTCCTTTCCAAACGAATATATCTAGAATGTGAGTTTCCACGCGACTTTCTCATATATTCATATTTCATCATAGTCTTACTTCTATATTAGTCTTACTTCTCTCACAATCATTATAAGAATAAAAGAAAGAGATTGCATAAAACCTAGTAGATTTCCAGCATATCTTCGCTGTATTTCGGATGAATATCATGGCAGGCAATATCTAAAAATTCGCAGTCATGCTATCTCAATGAATCAGGGGATGTGTTTAAGTGTCTACGTTCGACGTACGGAATAAATCTTCGTTACAAAACTTGGTTGTTGTTCCTGAGATTCTGCTTTAACTCCAAAAAGTTCCATGAAAATGATTTTCTTCTTTAAATCTCTCTCACACTAAAAACTTCGTAACATCCGATGTACACGTATCTAATTGCATGCAAAAAGCGATACCGTTAACATTATAAAACCATTGCATATCCAAGATTACAGAAAAAAAAAATCGTAATAACCGATACGTCGTTATATCCGAGCTCGCTATAAGTGGAATCCGTTCTATACACCCCAAAAGTAGGCAATATCATGACAAAATCAGACTGTTTACAGATAATAAACACACGTACCTTTAAAACAAAGTCATTCAAACACTGCAAAAAGTATTTTCACAAAAAAGATACAGCGCATTCCTAAAATTTATTGAGTTAGAATAATTACGGGATTCTCTGTTACTGCAGCAGAACTTCGGGTTGATCACCTCCCAAGTAATTTATTCTTCCGAAATCGCCGGGGCATGTCCCATTGACGCAATTAACGCCAGAGATAGAAATCATTACAAGAATATCGGAGAAGAAACAATCATTACTTAGAAGGTATGCGTCGCTGATTGAGAATGATAAAAATGTGTACAAACGTTGACATTTAATTGAAACATTGTAGCAGCGAGCTGAAACTTAAGGGAGGTTTGAAGCCAATGAGAAAAGAGGTTTTCCTCAATTTCGGCAATCTCGTTTTACGTCACGTCGGCTACAATAACGTCTCAACTCAACTAAAAAGAAATGGCGATTTTGAGTTACTGTCGTATTTGGATTAGCGAGGATGGAAACTATAACCATGCACAGGAACATTTCCGTAATTGCAAAACTCGCCGCCAGAGAACAGAAGTGTTGTTAGTGTAATGAGCCAGTTTTGAACCGAATCAGTTATGAAAAGGGTCACTTTGGAATTCGTGCAAAACATTGGAGAATTAAAATTCGAGAATAATGACAGACCCAAAAGTTAAATAGTCCTAAGATCACAGTTTTCAGGTAAAGTTAGTCGAAAACAGAGACACAACTATAAAAAAATATCACAACTGAAACCACAATTAATTAATCCACACAAGTGACACAATTTAAAGTGTCTCTTCGAACATCCGAAATTTTTTCGCATTATTCTAAAGAATATAAGACAAACTTTTTACTAAGGACAGTTTCCTTCAAAGATCAATGATTACTCTCTTAAAGATTTAATATTTCGATTTTTTGCTCATATTGACAAATGATGATTTTACTTTCCCTATAATACATGGTAATGTATAGGGAAAGTATTGGTTTCGTGTCGAAAGATGCAACACAAGTTGTCGACCTTTCCACCCTGGGCCGGTGTCTCCGAAGCGGAGACTCCGCCTGGTGCAACACAAGTTGTCGACGCGTTGCTCAAGTCCTTTGGATGAGTCGGACGGTCTGGGTCTTCAACAAGTTATCGACGGATCTACACATTTCGAGCACTCTAGACCCCCCTTCCCCCCAACAAAATAAAAATAGAGTCTGTGTGTGTGTCTGTCTGAGAAAATGTATGTTTCCACTCTAGCTGAAAAACTAATTGTCCAAATTTCACAAAATTTGGTAGATAAGATAGGACCTACAGATATCTTTTGATCTAACTGTGTAATCTCAAATTTGTAACCTTCCCACAAACGCATAAGTAGTACGCATAAAAGTACGCACGGATGTATAAAAGCCCTCCTCACAGACGAACTGATAACATTCCACTCCATTTAAAAAGATGAAAAATTAGTCTTTGAAGTTCGTATCATAACATCGGAATAAAATGCGACAAGTAAGGAGGTTTAAAATCCGGTTAAAACACACCAATTCAAGAAATAATAATAATAAAGCAGACGTAAAATAATCAATATTTTACAAAAAAAAAAAAAAAAAAGAGGTATTCGAAAAACATGCAATTCAAGAGGCAGAAGATGCAGGCGATTTCTTAGGAAGATGCATGCAATGAGTGTATGAATTTCAGTTCATATCCCAGGACCGTCATTTATCAAGTGGTTCATTACATTCATGCCAGATTACAGATTATTATAGCCAGAATATTATACCGCATTCATACCACTGCTGCAGAACTTTGTAATTGGCTTTCTACGTCTATCTCATTTTGCTGCGGAGTTCGTTATCTCACTTTTTTAAATTCTCCGCTGGCGGCGTTGCAATCACTTTTATTCGATCGGGTATGGTCATTTTATTATAGATAAACCTGACGTGTATATTCATGGACCTTTTCTTACAAAGTTGTTGGAGGTGCTTAAAGACTAGAAACCCTGTATAAAAACCTAGAAACCCTGTATAAGCACAGGCGTAGGTAAAAGTTTAAAAAGGAGGGGCCGTTTAAGGATCCTAGTCTGCTCCTGTATAAAAGTTTGTGATTAAAAAGACCTTTCACCAGCGTCACTCTTTTTAAACCATTATTTGTTATTTTATTTGAATAGTTTGATGCTTTTGATCTTTTTAACTATGCATAATGTTTACTCGCCAGCAATTAATTATATGCTAAAAACTGTATAGTAAATTATACGCTACAATTGACAACAATTATATGCTAAAACTCTCGTAATACATTATAGGCTACAATTGACAGCATTTATATATTTAAATTTTTATTTTCAATGTGACAACATAAGATGCAGAAATGCATATTGAAACTTCATTAAAAAAAAAAACTGCCACAGATGTGCTGTAAAAATCAAATAGCAATTAATAAAAAATCTGATGTGGGCAACTTTCCATATATAATGCGATGAATTTACTACTTTTACAGTAAAAAAAATCGGTTATTCTTATAGTAGATACTTATATTCTTTCAAAGATATTGAATTTTCGACAACTAGTAGTCATTTTTATTGATTTAGTGTCATTTTTATCCATTTGGCGAGATTTTCGATAATTTGGCAACATTTAAAAAATCGCCAAGTTGGCGACATTCCGCCAAATTCGTCGCCAAAATCTCGCAAAGCATTATGGACGGAGAAATAAGTTATTCTTATAGCAGATAAATGACTATTGGTGTTCAAATACAAAAGTATTACTCATATCTTTTTTCATGAATGGAACGAGCTAGATCCACGAGAATGATGTCACCCAATTTATCGCATAATATTACATATGAAAAGTGAATATGTTTCTCAACAGTTAATTTTTTGTTTTAATTTATGGAATTTTTTGATAAATTTATTTGAAAAATGTGCAATATCTCGAGAACGATTCGTGCTAGCGTTCTAAAGTTTATGCCAATCGTTTTCTAAGGAAAAATTACATAAGAAATGTCTATTTGTGTAACTTTATAAAAGGTTTTGATTTTTTGATGATTTTTTTTTAAATTTCACTTGAAAATTTAGGGGGGTTCTGAACATTCGATGATGTTTAAAAACAATAGGCTTCCAGTATTCACGGATTGTGATTTTTGTACTAAATTTCATTCGAATCGCTCCATTCGTTCGTAAGATATCGTCTCCACACACTCACTGACACACCCATCCACACCTTCCCGGTCGTCCAAATGGTTACTCAAGTCCTCTGGATGAGTCGGACGACCTGGGGTTTCCACACCCATCCACATACACACACACATACTTTCACACACACACTTTCACACACACACACATACTTTCACACACACACACAGACATCACCTCAAAAATGCTTGATTCGTGATCAGGGATGCTTGAAACGTGCTCTCCCGTCAAAAACCCGAATTCGAATTTTCGACCCCGTCAAATACTTTTCTGATACATTATGTATATAAGGAAAGTAAAAATGAATGAAAGGAATTTAAAAAATAAAAGTCTTATCCCCAATTATAAAGTTAATAATGCTACAAAATTTTATCTATATTTTATTTATCTGAATTTCACCTGCAAAATTTTATCTACAATTTAGGAGATATGATATCTTTCGACATCACATTCTTATATAAATATTAATTTATTGTAGAAAGAAAGAGAAATGTGCAGACTCAGAAAGTCAGTAAAAAAAACTTTGAGACGATTTTAAACACAAGTGATGGTGGTTGCTGCATGCCTGGGGACAACGATACATTTACTAGTAAGATATAAAAACTCAAGATAAAAAAGAAAAATGAAAGTAGAAACAGGCACTAGAAAAGAGCAGGCAGAAGGAAAAGCAAGGCGAACTTACATCTGAGCACAACTGCTGCCCAGTGGTTGCCTGAATAAGAGAATAAATCACAGATTAATGCAAGATCACACACATTAAACGCACTTGGGCTGAGGGGTGCAAGCGGAAAAGGACGGAGAGAAAGTAATGTATGAAGCAAAATCACGCCATGACACTATTAACAGCACTTTTTCTTGTAGCCTTACATATGAGGTCACAGTACAAAGTTCGATGAACGCAAATTGCGACCGTTTGTTTTTTTGCACATTAACTCGAAATCGGGGTAAAAAACAATTTCTATGACCATAGGATTCCGATAATAATATCCCTCTTGAAAGAAAAACTGAAAATACTAGGGGGGGAGGGGGATTATAAAAGGACTTTTATTTATTTATTTTTTATGTGAACATGATTGGTTAGAGGTATGCAGCAGAAATCGGAGCGTTACGAAAAATGTAAACATTTTGGAAGCCTTAATAGCTAAGTGTAAACAATTTCTACATGTTTTGTAGAAAATAGTGTACCATTAATGAATATATGAAAATAATTTCAATATTTTAATATTTTTGAAATGTTTTTCAATATATATATATAATATATATACATATGAATAAAATAAAATAAATAAATAAATAAATAAAAAATTGTCCGGGCGAATTTTTGCTTCACTTTCTTTACTTTCTTTTCACTCAAAATATCTTCTAAACTATAAAAGTTATAAAGAGCAAGTGACAAAAATGTTCAGTAGGAAATTCACTTTCTAGAAAAGTATTTTATTTCCACAGAACTATTGTGGTTTTTGAAGAATCGCCTTGTCAAGTAGAAGAACACTGAAATTTTTTCTGTTTTTACATCTTGTAATTATTATATCTCGAACCTAAAGCTAGCTACAAACATATTTCCATCACATCTACAAGGATATATTATTGAATTTCAGATCAGATTCTCAGTTTTGGAAATCTAATGGTTATAGCTTGCATCAGATCTTGTATACACTTGATATTCATTCACTCGTAACTAACGAAGGTCAAGTTGTTTCAATTATGTATCTTATTATAGTTACCGTAAGCCCCTGTTTATTATCTGTTGTAAACGACACAAATGAGTCTGAAAACAGTGAACATTATTAGAGTTTTATTTTACGAGACGTTATTAACGAGATATAAAAAAAAAAAATACAATTTATAGTCTCTAAACTATTCAATAGAATAACTAAGGGCGCAATTAAAGTTGACTATACAAAACTTTACTCGCAATTTGGAGCGAAACACGTACACATAGACTTTTAGATTTTTTATTTTTATTTTTAATTGAAGTAAATAACTGAAATGGTGGCGCAACTCGACTTTCTCATACCAGAATTCATTTTTTTTCAAATTTCAAAAGAAAAAATTTGAAAAATCGGTATCGTGGGTTCTAATGATTACAACTACAGAGTGTTACCCTTCACTTTAAAGGGCTTGAAAAAATCTTTCGTTTGGTACCATACTTGACAATATACCCCCCGGGGGGGGGGGTATATTGTCAAGTATGGCTAATAACATCACAGACACAAAAATTGTAATGCGGCTATCTTTCACATCAATAATTGAAACTATTAAGTCTCGTGATCATTGAGCCATAAATAAATCCTTTTGTGTATGATTGTGTCAAATTATGTCCTATGCTGCCATGTTAATATATATATATATATATATATATATATATATATATATATATATATATATATATATAATTCCGAATAAATTTCGAAGTTTTGGCTCGAATTTAAAAAAAATTCTTGCCGAGTTGTAGATTTTTTATAACGACGTAGGATATAAAGTTTCGTGAAAATCCATTAGTATGTGTGGCCGCTATCGTGTACACGAGAAATCGACCCTAAAGAGGCAGACAGACGGATATCACTCCAAACACAGTCAAAACGTGTTCAGAAGGTCATAAAACATATATTGGCATCGAAATATCGAAACTGAAAACTTTAATGAAAACAATACTTTTTCAATACTATCTATGAGTACGAAAGTAAAAAAAAAAAAAAAAAAACCAAGATCTGCAAAGCCATATCTCAGAACTTCCAAAACATTTTCGCATAAGCGTCGAATATAAAAGAGCTACTCCCGTTTCGCTCCTTAAATTAGCTTTTCGAACAAATGGCGCCAAAATTAACCAACCTATGCGACCCATCGCTGAGCTCGATATAGTAAAATGCCCACTTCTTATATTTCAATAGGATAAAATACTCTTTCTATCGGATATACTGTAGAATAATATGAACACGAAATTCAGGACATCAAAATTAACAAACCCAGATAATGTATTTCATTAAACATAATTTAATTTCTAAAGAACAGGTGATGTAGGACAACATACAAAAGATGATTCAAAATTAAAACACAAACCGTAGCTTATGCAATAAGAAGTCTTATAGATAGAACTAACATTTAAAATCATACGCGTCATTGAACTGATTATGGAACTACTGCGAAGATTAGCGGTAAAAAGAAATTAGATACTCTTATTCATACCCATAAAAAAAAAAACTGAGTGATAAATACCAGGCTAAAAAAGGATCCACAGTGAAAGAAATATTTCTCAATACGGTTGAAATGGCATAAGCATAGAAATGGGCGCTAATATCCTATCTTTGGTTTTTTCATTGTTCCTGAAAAGTCTTAATCCGGCAGAATGATCTACGCTTATTAGTAAATTGAGAAAGAAATAGAAGGCTGAAGACCGCTTAACTTCACAGCCAACGCGGAACAGTTGCTTATAGAGGGAACATGCCCACCTAATAAAAAGAAAACATGCATGAAAGAGGCGAACATAATATTAATATTTCGTGGACTTACTAATTGCAATACTTTTTTTATTAACCAGATATATTAAGCCGTTCGTGTTTGTTCACAATGGGTATGCCTGCTAACATTACAGAATACATAAAGAACATTTTCCAAGCAAGTTTTAATGACGACTAACAGCACTTTTAAGGGAATATATGGAACAAGACATTTTTTATGATTAGTGAGAACACATTATATCTGTGAAATAAAAATATAAAAAAAGCCATATGGTCCGTCCGTGCTTAACAATAAAATTTACAAAACTATCAACAAAACAAAACACAATTTTATTTTTTTTAATGTAGCATTATCTCGCATTTACAGATAGTAACTTGACTATACTACCCAGACCGTTCGTCCTACCCTATGGTGTAAGGTATAAGATTGATGGTTGATATATTTGATATTTTTGTTGAAATGTCAAACAATAAAAATACATCTTTAGAATGGTTGGTACGGAAAAAATACAATCACGCCTATAGGATGAAATGTAGATATACGAAGGGATATCCAAAATTTTTCGGAATAGCTAAGAAAATAATTACTAGAATAAACTTTCCGCCTAAGCTGCTTTTGATTTGGCACAGAAAATATCCACAAATGCCTCTCCTTCAATCTCATTTTTATCCTAGAAAACAGTATACCTTGTGTTGGATCCAGATAGGAAAACGATACCAAGTGACTACCATTGTATTATTTTTTTAATGAAAAATTGCTTAACAGAGTGCCGTATGCGTGGGCGCTTTGTCATGGTGCAAGATAAGTCCCGAGTGATTTCCGAAATACCGTCATAGTGCGATATGGATCCTCAAGAACGACTTCATGAATTAAAAAAAAAACTGTCACCAGTCATGTTCAAGTACATAGGTAAAGAGTGGTTAACACAGACTGGATGCAGTCAGTGTTATGATATTCGGCATACTGGACATGGAGATTTATGCTCTCGTATGGGCGAAAGCTATTGTTTTCACATTCGTTGATTCCTATAAAATTTAAATTCAGAATTCGTCATGACATAAATATCACATAAATGTCGTCGTAGAACGTAACCATTTGTCGAACTTAAAAATATAAGGTTATAGCTAAAATTCACAATAGGTCACTTACCCAGTACTCTGGCATGCTGTCTCGGCGCTTCGCTCCGGAATGGTTGCCTTGGCAGTGAAGCGGAGCGGTTGGAGCTGAGCAGCATCTCGACTCCTTTTAATCGGCTGCTTAAGCCGGGGTGAAAGTTGCCTGAAATGGTCAATGCAGATATAGAAAACACAGAAAACCACAGCAAAATATATGACAAGCGATGCCTTACAATGAATATGGAGAAAGCATCGCTTAATTTATATTTGGCTAGGAAGTACCGAGCAGAGCTCGAACCTGCAATCTCTCCATTTCAGAGCAAGCGGACTAATTCGAAATTCTTATAATTTCGAAACAAAGAATTAAATGTGTCTCAAATCCAACTATAACCTTTTGTCCAGTTAAAATTTCAAACAAGAAAAACAGTGAAGGAGTTAACAGATCGGGGGACCTAAGTGCAACTATTCTTGGATCTAAGTGCAACTATTCTTGGATCTAAGTGCAACTATTCTTGGATCAAAGTGCAACTATTCTTGGATCTAAGTGCAACTATTCTTGGATCTAAGTGCAACTATTCTTGGATCTAAGTGCAACTATTCTTGGATCAAAGTGCAACTATTCTTGGATCTAAGTGCAACTATTCTTGGTGCAACTATTCTAAGTGCAACTATTCTTGGATCCCTTGACATTTTCTGTCCTCATAATTGTACATTATGAGGACAGAAAATGTCAAGGGATCCAAGAATAGTTATAGAAGAGGGTGATAGAAAATTCATGTACATCAAATTTTAAAATCATACAATTTAGCAAGAAATTGAAATACTACTCAATCTGTAAGGAGAACGAAATATCTGAAGGAGGGCGCGGAAGGAATGTGCTTACCTGGAAAGCACTTATTATATTGCGTTTTATGGGTGGTATAGCAGAGATTTCAGAACGGGGGGGGGGGGCTGAAATCGATATGAAAAAAGTGTGAGGGAAGGGGGATCAAATACAAATAAATTGAGAAGCACTACCCTAACAAATATATCAGAAATATCGTCTGCTGTTTTTAATAATCCAAAAAATAACTACAGAATTTTTTTTTTTTTATCAATCGCGAACATGGCGTTTTCCCAGAAGAAAAGAGTTTTTATTTTACAACATTTCTCTAGCTATTCTTATGAGAGTGTCATGAAAGAGTTTCAGCAACGTGGATAGCTTATCCTGAGTTAAAATGGGAGACCTGGCTATTCTCGCTTTGTTTGCAACATATCCAATTTCTCAAAAACGCTTTACTGACCTGGTAATTATTGAATTGTTAGAGGTTTTACAGTGTATATATTTCTTCTGGAGCTATTCAATGCGATCTCAGAAGAATGGTTACAGAAATATTGCTCTAAAATAACAATCCTTGCACTCAGGTAAAACGCCATGTTCTTCCATTGATAAAAAAGAGGTCTGTAACGATCATCTGACGTATTGAAAACAGTAGACCATATTTCTGATATATTTTTACTTTCCCTATTATGCACGGTGGCGAATAGGGAAAGTATTGGAATCGTGTCAAAAATCGCAACTCAAGTGTTTTGAAGGATCTACACGTTTCGAGCACTTTAATCCTGTATAATTTTTTCGAGCACGATTTAATCCTGTATAATTTTTATTTTGTATAAAGGTGGTACCCCATGGGTGCACCTATCCTATGTCATTTTGCGTTTACTATTTTACTCTTTAAATTCAATATTGCAGTGGACACAGAGCCCTAAAACATTTTATATAAAAGAAATATTAACTTTGAGGTAAATATTTAAAAAACTAATTAGATAAACTAGCTGCCCTTAGGTCACAATAAAGGAAAATAGTCTTTGAAATAGGGCTCTGAATATTTTATGCCCCCTCCCCTCCCCGCAATCGCATGTAAGTCCTGTAAGCAGAAATTGCTTTTTAAATGTTTAATTTTATTATTTTTGAAGAATTAGCACGAAGAATTTGTTTGCATAATTGAATTAAAAGGTAGAACTTCAAATCAAAAAGGATTATTCTACCTCCAGTCGTTTGTTTCATTTTCTCCATCTAAACCTATGGAAAATAGACCTTAACGTGTAACTCATTTGATCTTTAGGATTTACTTCTGCTATCTTTTGTTAAGCATATAAATGCTGAAAAGAGGAAAGTTTATGCTCTTTTAAAAATCAGTAAAATAGTTAGCATTTTAAATATTCATCGAAAAGTAAAACAGTCATTTTAAAAAATGTTAGAAATACTTGTAATTATTTTCTTTTGGGTAATTTTAATTTATTTTTAAAAGCACACATCTTCTTATTTATTCTCAGCGTCTAAAATCGGCTAAAACCGACGAGGGAAAAAATAAACGAACTACTAGAAGTTAGGGACTATTTTCCCTAAATTAATATGGGGAAAATGAAACAAGCTGCTGGAGGAGGGGAAACATCCTCTGAGCAAAGCATTGAGAATTTCGTGGCTTCTCTCTGAAGTACGGGATCGATCGCCAAGTCCGCCTATCGGTAAATTCGCCCCAGAAGAGAAAAAATAATTTTCATATAAATAAATCTCAAAATAACTTCTACGACCGGAACGTATCCCTTGATTAAAAAAAATACACATCACCTCAACCGTGCATTTGTTTCAATAGTGCACCCAAGGAAAAAAAGAAAGAAAGAAAAAACTAATGAGAAGTAATCTAAAATGTCGCCGCTGTTTTGGCACGAGGAATTAATTGTTCCGAAATGATTTTCCGAACGTGAACGATACTCTGGATGGGAGGAAACCATAAATAAAAAAAAGAACCGCGTAACACCGCGAAAAGATTCATTACAGTGCAAATCCATCCTTTTGCATGCGGGTAAAAAAAAAAAAAAAAAAAAAAAAAAAAAAAAAAAATCTCTTCCATTTCCGTTTTAATAGACACGTGTTCAGAGTATTTAATAATTACAATCGCGTCCGCACAATTTCCTTTTATGTATAGGAACATTATTTTTATGGGGTCGAAAATTCGATATCGTGTATTCGACAAATTTACACATATTGAGCATATTAGAAAAGAATTAAGTCAGCGACGTAACTAATAATTTTAGTCCTTTACGTAAAATATGTAAAAAGGGCTCCAAAATTTTAATTTTAGGATAAAAATAATAATTTTAGACGCTATTTTCAGAACCCCCCCCCCCCTCCAAAAAAAAACCAGTTTAATTAGTCATACATAATTTAATACGTATAATTGTTTAATGGACAATAAAACACTTGTTTTATTCAACATTTTTGAGAAAAAAAAAGTATTGTTCTGAGTGGAGCAAATATCCCAGCTCTCGCTTAATCACGCTTAATACTAGTACATGGATGCAGTACAAGTGCATTTATTGATTTATCTACTTATCTCTCAATACATATCGGGTTTTCACGAAATTTGGAAGCTGGACAGCTATAACTTAAATCATCCCTGTGTGATTACCGTGAAGAGTAAAATCTTATTTGATCCTAAACATTCTTTAAAAAAAAATTTTATGTGAAAAATAGCCACTTTTATAAAACAAACAATTTTTTACAATAGTGTCAGAAATGAATAAGAGATATTTACCACACTTCAATAAATGGCTTAAGTGAATGTTTCGTGTAGGAACGAAGTTAAATGATAAGCACAAAAGTTGGTTGGAGGGTGCGGCGTTTCTGGTGAATTTAGAAAGTAAAAATTTGGAAGTTTTGACTCCATCTTCCACGTACAGGATGGCCATTAACTGAACTAAAACTAGAAATGTCTATATTGTACTCTCAAATACGAGTTATGGAATACATATTGCATTTAAGTTACAATTTAAGTCTTAAATTGTGGAGGACAAATCAGGTAACTCGAGCCACCAAAAAGGAAAAAAATGTCTTGGACTTTGAGTGACATATATTTTTACTCAATGTATACATTTTTACTTCCTCTACAATACATGGTAATATATAGGGCAAGTATTGGAATTGTGTCGAAAATTGCAACTGGAGTCTTCAACGGATCTACACGTTTTGGGATCTCTAGCACACAAAAAACTATTTCTAGCATGACGTCTGTGTGTGTGTGTGTGTGCGCTCAATATAACTAATTGACCAAATTTTATAAAATTTAATAAGTAAGTCACTTGTGGGTAATCCTGGTGCTGATTACATTTTAGTATGATTTAGCATAAAAGAATATGTTTTTTTTTAACCAAATTTCACAATATAAATCCTCCCTAATTTAGATAAGTCACTTGTACGTTATCCTGGTACTAATTAGATTTTAGGTACGATTTGGTAAAAAAGAATCTGCTTTTTTTGCGAAATGGCAAAAATCGTTAAAATCTAAAAATAAAATACTATGTATGCTCATATGTATACATTAAATGCTTGTTTTATTTATACGTAATTTTTAACCATGAAAAGAATAAGATCAACCCCATCACTCTAGGACTAACCGTTTTCGAGATATTTTAGTTTTTGCTCCGGCGCCTTTAAAAATACGTCCAGTTACCAAATGGAAATGGAAATTGAATTAAAAGTGCAAATTCATTTAATTACAAGTAATTATGCGTGTTATTTTGTGCAACTAAACTTAATTTAATGAATTACCAAAGAAATAAAGAGAAAATGCATTTGAGTCTGTAGAGAAAGTCATGTGCTGCCCGCGTCAGATTCTGACTCAAATCTAAAGGTCTGTATGAGTTCGTTGCTTAGCACCAAATTCTGAGTAAAGTTTCATTTAGTAAACTTTAATTGCGCCTCTAGTTTGCAGACAGTCAATACAGTGGCATTATTACAGGCTCCCGGATAAAAATCAAAAACACGAAACAGTACCAGTGCAGCGCCAAGCTAGCAGTCCGCTAACTGATCAATAAGATTCTATAGAAACACCAGAGATTTGATCCTATGATTAAAAAAAAAAACACATACTAAGAAAGAAACTATGAAGTAACATAACATATCAAATAAATTTCCACGACGAGAAAAATAATTTTCTTATTAATAAACCTCAAAATAACTTCTACAACTGAAACCTATCAATCTATAATGATAAAAAAAAAAAATCGTCACCCCACCGATCCATTGCACAATTAAGTTCCGGAGAAACAGAGCTCGAGAAAACCGAAAATAACTCCTTAATTTAAAATGTTTCTTGTGTTTCGCAGCGGGCAATTATTTAGGAAGAATCTGGGAAACGTGAGCGATACTCATGACGGGAGATAACCATAAAAATGAACGCCGTAACACACGAAAAGATTCATTACCACACGAATCGCTCTTTTCGTATTGGAACAGAAAAAAAGATCGTGTTTCCACTTATGTTTTAATAGACTCGTTTTCGAGATTTAAATAAATAGCCGCCACGAAGAATTGAAGCTACAGATGAATTGCCGGCATGCACCGAGACAGAGAACCCTAATAGGGTGGTAAACGGTATACATACTTCCTTTTCAGAGGGATTATTAAGCATTTTTATTCTCTTTTGCACACTTATCACTTTCTCATACTAGGTATAGAAAGTATTGTTTTCACGAAAATTCTCGAATTCGAGATTTCGGTGCCAATATGTTTTAAGACCTCTTGAATACGTTTTGACTATTTTTGGAGTGATGTCCGTCTGTATGGCTGTGGTCGATTTCTTGTGTACGCGATAGCGGCCACAAATGCGAATAGATTTTCACGAAACTTTATATCTGACTTTGTTATCAAAAAATCTAGAACTAAATAGATATTTTTTTAATTCGAGCGAAAACTTCGAAATTTATTTAAAATTTTATATTTTCTTAACATGGAAGCATAGGACAAAGTTTGACATAATTATACCTACCCCCTCCAAAAGCCAATGCTGAATCCATATCAATCATCATCTAAAATCTATCAATAGCGCATCATGAGAAATAGATGTTGCAAGGAAAATGTAAATTTTTAATAAAAACTCACATCTTTAGAACAGAAAGTGGAAATTCTTAATGAGACCCCCACTCCCACTAGAATTTAATGATACTAGAATTTAATGTCAACTATCTGGTTAATATCAAATTCTATCTATAGCCGATTCTGAAAAAAAAAAAAAAAGATGTCTCATGAAATTTTTTTGAACCGGGAGTTGAAATCATTTATGAATCCTCCTATACCCCCAAGAAACTTGACGCTAAATCCATATTAGATAAAGTTCTATTTATAGCCAATTATGAGAAATAGATGGCTAGGAAGATGAAATTTTTTAACCGAAATTATTAAAATTATTTTAATGGAAATCTTTAGTAAGTTATCCAATGCCTTCCAGAATTTAATGCAGAATTCATTTCAGTCATCATCTAAGCTCTATCTATTATAGCCAATCCTGTTAAACAAATGTTTCAAAAGCATTTTTTGAAGCTAAAGTGGAAATTTTTAGTGAACCACTTTATCACCTTCGAAATTTGATACTAAATCCATATTAGTTATTATCTAAACTCAATTTATAGCCAATCATGAAACATCGGAATATCAACTCTAGTACCAATTCGGAATCCAAATAAATCTTTAAGCAGATGACATCAGTTTCGCATAAGACGTCGCATTGAAATACCAACTCTTAACTTCGCGGCAAAGGGCGTCCAAGGACGAGGGGTGGGGACTTGTTTTGTCATTCATCCCGTGCGTTGTTAGAATTCTTTTGAAAATTCATGAGGTTTTCGATAAAAATTAATAATCAATGAACGGCATACAGCAGAAATATATTTTTTCGATTGGAGCAGTGTAGAATATTTAAAGAAACATCTGGTAAATTATGAAGATGGGATTGTCAGTAAATTCTCTTACATCGCAATAAAAAATCAAACACGTTTTAAACACGCGAAAAGTATATGTTTTTTTTTTATTTCGCGAATATTCGTCTAGTAATTGTATGGATTTCGCTCAAGCTTGTTTAAAAGAGAAATTCTCGATCTTTCGCATGGAGTTAAGATGGAAACTCTGCAATACTATTTTCGGTCGCTAAGGAACTGATTTGTATGAAAATCTCTCAAAATCGCACAAACACAAAATTACTGAAAAATCTAATTTTAATTTTTTTTAAATCTCGCCAAAGCGTATCGTCAAGAATCCTGAAGTGTACAAAATTTCATGTCCGTACGACTTTTAGATTTTTCGCTACAGAAGACGCAGACAAACAAACAAACACACATATATATTTTCCTTTATTATTATAGATATAACTTAGATATTCTGCTTCGCTCCAGTTTCTGGTTGCGATAGACAGCCTAGTAAATTTTGTCGAATTGGAAAATTTCTTTCGAAAAGTAGGGGCCTTTTCCCCTGGTCCGAGCACCCCCAAAATCTTACGTCCTTCGCGATTGCAACAATCCTACCAAGTTTTATGATGCGTTTAATTGTTTCCAGAAATAATTCGCCCAGAGACTGACAAACGCAGACATCACTGAAACATGCCTGATTTGTATTCTGGGATGCTCCAAACGTGCAGCTTTAAAGCAATCTGAATTAGAGGTTTAAAGTGAATAAGAGGACTCGAGCCGAAATTTCAGACTTTCACCCTGCACGGCCCGACAGTACCAGTGCCCAAACCCTGCCTGACCCGAAGATTTTTACAATGGTAAAAACAGAGCCCGGACCGGCGACCATTCCGAAATGATTTGTATTCAAATGTGTTAAAACATGAATTTGTGAAATTTTTGTAAGATGAATTAAGATAAAAGTTGGGGTTCTTTTTAAACACTTATCCATAGCTGAAATCATAAAAATAATTTCATGTACTCAATTAAAATTTATTTAATTTATTTTTAAAATTAAATATGTTCTGCCCAATTTTTTTTTAAACCAAGCCCAAGCCCGTCTTAGCTCGAAACACTATTAGAAAATTCAGGACGGGCCAAGCTTAAGCCCATGGACCAGGCCCTAGCCCGTTCATACCTTTCTAATCTGCAGACATTGGTCTACCTGTTCCACACCCTGGGCGAGCTGGACAAATATCTGATGTGGTCACCACATGACTTTCCCTAGACTCAAATTCAGTCTCTCTCTCTTTCTTTCATAATTCAGTAAATTGAGTTTTAATAGCACAAAATAACACGCACAATTATTTGAAATGACGCTGAATTTGCAGCTTTAATTCAATTTTCGTTTTCATTTGGCGACTAGACATGTTTTCAAAGGCGACGTAGGTTAACTGCGAAAAAACTAAATATCTCAAGAACGGCTAGTCTTAGAATTATGGGATGGGGTTAGTCTTATTCTTTCCGTTGTTAAAAAATGAATATAAAACAAACTTAAGTGCATAAAGTAACACGCATAATTATTTGAAATTAAATTGCATTTGTACTTTTAATTTAACTAGACGTATTTTCACAGGCAGCATAACAAAAACTAAAATATCTCGAGAACGGTTAGTTCTACAGCGATGGGATTGATCTTATTCTTTTCATCGTCAAAAATTACATGTCAATAAAAATACATTTGAGCATGCGTAGTCTTTGGCCAATTAGTTTGTCAGCTAGAGTGGATACATACATTGCACAGACATACACACACACAGACGTTAAGTTAAAAATAGTTTTTGTGTCATAGAGGTCCCAAAACGTGTAGATCCGTCGAAAACTCGAGTTGCGATTTCCCACAAGATTCCAATTCTTTCCCTATACATTACCATGTATTGCTGGGAAAGTAAAAATACCTCTAACCTAGGTGTCGGATTCTTGTCTATCACAATGCTTTCCCTTTTACTCCGTATTATGGTGCAAGTTCCTTCTTTACGACAGAAATTAGAATTCAGAACACTTCTTTGGTTCGAATTTTAGTTTTAATATAAGTTCTGAAAACTTATGCATATCTTCTCGCGAGAAACATTCTTGCTAATAAACATTTAATTCTATATTTCGAAAATTCTATTCTCTAATATTCAATTAGAGTTTTTTCATTACTTTAAAAGCAAAATACAAATGAAATAGTGTTTAAAAGGGCGTCGAGAGAATACGAGTTTCGAAACATTTCTGAGGAATTTAAGAATTTCCGAAAAGAATTTCATTCGCAAATGCAAGAATCGTCTGCGAATCTTGCGAAAGAAAAAGATACACTTAAAAAAACTGTGTTATAATTTAAATTACAAAAAAAATATTATTCTATTCGGAAAGTACGGTTGCATGTTTATAAAGTATTGTATTACTTATAAGTATTGGTTAATGTAATTATAATATAATAGTATTTCGTTTCGATAATTGTTTGGTAAAGTTTTCGTTGTGTGTAAAAGAGAAGGATTAGTTTTTGATAGGTCCCTGCTTATTAGGTTCACTGGTTGATTCAGCCGCTTTATTCAATCAAATGAGTAAAACCAACCATGAGCCTAATTTCATTATGATTTTGTCTCTTAAACCAGTCTACCAATTAATTAAATCGTTAAAAAGTCACGATACTCTTTACATAGAAAATGCGAATACCAAAAGACGAATTAATTTCACAGCTGTCTTTTTACTTTCCTTATATACAATAATGTATAAGGAAAGTATTGTGGCGGGGTTGAAAATTCGAATTCGAGTTTTCGACGAGAGAGCACGTTTCAAGCATCCCTGATCACGAATCGAACATTTTTGAAGTGATGTCTGTGTGTGTCAGTGAGCCTGTGGAGACGATAACTGACGAACGAATGGACTGATTCGAATGAAATTTGGTACAAAAATTACAATCCGTAAACACTGGAAGCCTATTGTTTTTATACGCAATCGAATGTTCAGAAGCCCCCTAAATTTTCGAGTGAAATTTTGAAAAAATCATCAAAAAATCAAAACCTCTAATAAAGTTACACAAATAGACATTTCTTATGTAATTTTTCATAAGAAAACGATTGACATAAATTTTAGAATACTAACATGAATCGTTCTCGAGATATTGCACATTTTTCAAAAAAATTATCAAAAAATCATATAAAATAAAATATATATATATATTTCCTATTGAGAAACAGATACATTTTTCATATGTAATACCAGGTGATAAATTTGGTGACATCCATTTGGTGACAACTCTGAGATCTAGATCGTTCCATTCATGGAAAAATATAATTTGAGTAATACTTTTGTATTTGAACGCAAATGGTTATTTATCTGCTGTAAGAATAACTTATTTCTCCATCCATAATACTTGGCGAGATTTTGGCGACGAATTTGGTGGAATATGGCCAACTTGGCGACTTTTTAAATGTTGCTAAATTAACGAAAAACTCGCCAAATGGATAAAAATAACACGCTAAATCAATGAAAATGACGACTCATTGGCGAAAATTCAATATCTTGGAAAGGATATAAATATCTACTAAAAAATAATCTATTTTTTTTTTTTTTTACTGTAAAAGTAATAAATTCATTGCATTATATAAGTAAAGTCATGTGCTCCCCACATCAGATTTTTTTCATATAGATTAATATGAGTTATATTGGATAAGTAGCACAAGAAATGGATACTTAACTGACATTATATTGACTTTCTAGTTTCAGCAGAATTTGGCTTGTCATTGGACGACTAAACGAATTCTAAAATGGCGAGAAGTCGCTAAATTTCCCAAAACCGAAATAAACGTTTATCCCTGAGTAATGAGAAATGTTTTATTTCTTTTGTTACCAAAAATTCCGTATGAAGCAAGTAAGTAATTTATTTTAAAATACTTATTCTTCTTTCCATTTTTTTTTCTTTTTATATAAAGCGTGTACGTCGTGCATGCACGCACGGTGCTGTATTTGAAACATATCTGTAGAATTAATTTATGTACAACCATTGCTAATTCTCTCAGTTCGTTCTTCGCTCCGGTTTTCCATATCTCCTCCCACAATGTGCCATGTAATCGGTTCTAAGAGCGTATCATGTTATGGGTTTTCCGTATTCAATCCTACCAAATCCTTTAAAAGAGTGTCCCATGTCATCAGTCTCCTACATTTTCTTTTACAAAATCTTCTATATGCATCTCATTTAATCGGTCTTCTGCATTTCTTGCTACAGAATCCTCCACAAACATCTCCAGTAATCGGATTTTCATATTTCCTCCTACATAATCCTTAATAGGCGCCCCATGTAATGGGCCATTTACATTTCCCCCAGCAGAATTCTCCATAGGTGTCCCATGTAATCGGTCTTCTATATTTCGTCCTAAAAACCCTTCATACGTGTCCTATATAAGTGGTCTTCTACATTTTTCTTTACAAAATTTTCCATAAACGTTTCATGTATAATCGGTCTTCTACATTTCCCCTTACAGAATCATTCCATGTGTTTTTTACATTTTCCACTAAAATATCCTTCATAGGTGCTCTATGTAATTAATCTTCCACCTGTCCCCTTCTCTTCCACAGCCGCATTCTATGTAATTGGTCATCTGCATTTTTTCCCCTACAGAAACCTCCATAGGCGTGGTAAGTAATAGGCCATCTATATTTCTCGTTGCACAGAATTTCTCATTGGCGCATTCCCTGTAATTAGTCCTTTACATTTACGTCATAGGCATCCCATGAAACCGTTCCTCTACATTTCCTTTACAGAATCCTCCATATAGATGCAACATGTAAACAGTCTGTTATATTTATCCCTACAAAATCGTCCATAGGTGTCCCATGCCATAGGTCTTCTGCATTCTCCTTCTACAAAACCTTTCACACGTATTCCATGTAATTGGTTTTCAACAAAGCCACAGAATCCTCCATCAATGGAGGTGCAGGGGAAGCGTTGATTTACTTAAAGTTTTAGGTTGAATGGAATATTAATTATTATTATTAATTTGGCTATTTTTAGATAATATTTGACAGCACTTGAGACAGTAGCACGATGTGTTTTGATGATGTTCGTTGTCGAAGAGGAGGGGGAAGCCAGCAATTGAATCTGCTTCACCCATTCCTGAAGTCACGAGCCGCCACTGTCCTTCATAGGCGCCCTATGTGAAAGGTCCATGCCCATGTCATCAGAAAATATGTTAATACAAACTACAAAGAAGGACTTTCATGACTGAATATGCCAATAGCTCCCTGTTTTAAGCCAACGTGACACTTGAGTTCAGTTCCGCAAGATTTCAAACGCTCATACTACGATAGACTGAATTGACTCTCTATTGAAATTCAGCAACGTGTGATATATTCATATATTACTTTTATTTGCTTTGAACAAATTGTCTTTACGTAAAAATAAACAACAAAAAATTTGGGGGGGGGGGGAGATGAAGGCATGAGCTTACCGTTCCGAGTAGTGTTCAGCTCCTTCATGTTTTCAGAGTCGTAGTCTACAGAATCGGTGTCAGATAGACACTGTTTGCGTTTCTCTAGTTCCAAGATATCATGCTCTGAAAAGAAAAGAAAGGCATAAATGTACATTATAAGGTGCGGAAATCAAGTTGTGAATATGCATTTTAATAAAATTCAATATCTTATTCCAAACGTGTTCATAACTTTAAAACGTATATTTTTTTTCTACATATCGAAATCGAACATTTTGGGAAAAACAATATCTTTTAAATAATATTTTTTACTAAATCTGGTTTTCGGCGGCGGGTCGAGAAAAAATATGTACAAAAATATGCTGTTAGTTAGCTAAGTAGCATCTCATGCAGGCGTTCCATGCAAAATATATATATATAAATAAATCGCAATATATCTTTTATGACATAAAGAGTTAGTTATTAGCATCCACGACCAAGCCAGAAGTTCATTTTAAATGGATTAAGACGGGAACTTGACAACAAAAACGTTACAATACTCTGCACACCGAATTAGCAATGAGATTTTTGTTTTTTACGTCGTATAAAAGTAGCTTTACTCTTACGTACTGCAATACGAAAAAAACTTGCGAAGGTGAGCCGTGGAGTTATTTTGCCCTAAAGCAAGTGTGTCATGATTAAAAACGTTGGAGAACCACTGCGGGTGCTGTATGGTGAAAGTAAAAATGTATCAAAACACAAGAAAGCGTCAAAGGCATGATACTCACCTAAATTTTGATTTCCATCCGAGGATAACAGGGAAGGACTCTCCTGTTCCCTTTTCTCAATAGCTGCTTTGTGGGGGAGATACACAGGGTTCTGCTTCCTGTAACTGAGAAAACATATATCTAAGGAAATGTCAATTGGGTCCTACATTACTAAAATCTGCAAAATTAAAACTGCAAGTAACACGGGAGGAATATTTATATTATGTTATAAAGGAAACATGATATCACAAGGATATTAACAGTATTATAATCAACAGGAAAAACCCACGTGTAATAATGCCCATAATGGCAAAACTCAAAGTATTATTTATCAATCTATCTAAATATATTCCAATAATGTGCAGATAGACATTCTACTTATATGCTTGCAAGGTTCGGTCGCAAACCGGATAATTCAGTTGATAGAACCATTGTCTCGATATCACGTTAAATTCCTGCCTTCGGCAAACTTTGCAGGGCTCCAGAACAATGTTGAGCCCCTGTATTTAATACGTGGATTAATCAGAAAAGAATTTCACGTTTTATGAATTAAGACGAACATGTCATTGAAATCGCAAATGTGTTTAGCTTATTCACTAGAAGGCCCTGATGGCACGGGTTGTGTCATTGGTAGGAAATACGCAACAAGAGGTGTTTTAGTGGCAGTTCAAAATGCTTGGATAACTGATCTCCTGTTGAAATGCACAAAGTTACACGCTTTTTGTGAGCAAAGAAAAAAAAAATTCTTCAGCCAAAATTCATCGTCGAACGACAGTGTGATCCTCCTACATAGCAATACCGGCCGTACATGGGATGCCAAACATGCAACTTGCTGCAATTGCTCTGTCTTGTTGCAATCAGTTGGATCATTCAACCTATAAACCAGACTATACTACCAGCTGCATCTTTTTTTTTTTTTACTTTAAAGAAGCACTTTCCAGGACATTGTTTCCAGTTTCATATACACATCAAGGTAGTTGCTTTGAGATGGCTTTATCAGCAAGACCTGCCTTGTACGCGTCTAGAATGAACTAATTCATCACAGTTCGGCTCCCACAACTTGGCCAATAAGCAAAACAATACTGGCCTAATGATTGGTTATGCAGTAGTATAATCGATGGAATTCCACTTGCAAAGTACCATACTTGTGGTCACTACCTATATCATCCAGTGATCATGGAAATGAGTACAACAACCCCAATCAGACCAGTATTCGTTTGTTAATCAGTCAAGTTGGTCGAATTATATAATCTGTAATAAACGTTTTAATTCTCAAGGTTATTATGATATTACGTTAAAAAATAACGCATCTGCCACACTGTCATAATTTATATTAAGTTTCCAGATATAAAAATTTTTATTTAAATTACGTTGAGTAAAACTTTTCTATCTGATTGATCCTCGTATTTGACAGATAAAATGTATTGATGATAAAAGAAACAAAATTATAGGAAATATAATCAGCTAGGAAATGTAATGTAAAGAAAATATAGAAAAAAAAATAGAAAATATAATGTAAAGAAACAAAACTATAAGAAATATAATCAGCTGTTTTATTAAGACCTTGAAGAAGAATGGACTAAAGCAGAAGGATAATTGCGGGGTTCGCTCACAGTCCCGACAGCTGTTTGTTCAGTGTTTGTCTCGCGATAAAGTGGCTGCAGTTTAAGTTCTTCTTGTCGCAAATTTTGCAAATGCATGATACCGAATTAGCAATAAAAAACAACGCATCTGACCTTACTCTAATGCAATGTTAAGAAAATCCGCGTAACTTTCCAGCTGAGAACAATAAACACAAAGAACTTATAGCAAAACAAGTAAGACATTTTTACGTATTTCGAATTTTAAAATTCCATGGTGTCGTCTTTGTGGAAACATGTTAAATGTAAATTAAATCACTTACTACTGAAGGAGCGCGGCTAAATCGTGATGTCCATTGTCCCGAGCAATGTCCTCGGGTAGAAGTCTCTCCTTACTGAGAGCAGAAAGGGCGGACTGACTACCGGGCAGGGTCAGGAGGTGGCTGGTTAGTTGAGTTAGTCCAAGGCGGGCGGAAAAGTGCAACAGGCGATCAGCAGGGTCGGCACCTGAAAATAAATAAGACAAAGTGTTGAAATAAAAAAACGAAAAAAGGAAGTACGAAAATTGACAGAATACTTCAAATTAACGGCCCTTTTCTTACAAAAATTAACTAATCGATTATAGACTCCATATGGACTTAAATCGATTATAGACTCCAATATGTCTCTATATCCCCTTTGCCAGGATGTCGAAATGATTAACCCCAATCCTAATAGTTTCAAATATCATTATAGTATCATTATAGTTTCAAAACATGTCAATAAGTTGGTTTTACTTTACTAGCTAGGAATAGAACAGCTGAAAGAAAATCATAAAGATTTTATTACATTTATTTACAGATAAATGAAAAATCACAAATTCTGAAGCTATAGCTACAACTATAGTAAGATTTTTGTTCTTTATCTGCAATCAAAAGATGGAAATGAGGTATAGTTACGGACAACGTAACTCGTATAAGAAGATGCTTGTGTTAAGTGATTGGTTAATAATCTTGTCGCAACAGTCCGTATTGATAAAAGTAATAGTTAATTCTAATCTATCAACTTTTTTCAGCAAGAAATTCGTAATCAATCTCAAATTTGAATCTATCGTTAAAGACGTTATGGTTAGTAAATGCAAACCAAGCGTACTGCTTGCTCACAAACTTTGATAAATACTAAATGAATTGATCAAATCAATTTAAATGCATGTCAAAACAAAAATTAGTCTTTTTTACAATCTTTTATTTAATTTGATCTGGTATGATTCAGATCTTTGAGGTCCTAACTAATCAAGTTCTACTGATCACATTAACATGAAATTTGGTATGTCGTTGCCTTTCATGGTACATTTTAATTCTTTTGATTTTTAACCTTATATGGCCATGGCCACCTCGTCCTGGGTCCGCCATAAGAATACTCGTTTTTTAAATTTTTAAGGCCCGTTAGGGCATCAAGTACCATTAATCATAGTAAAAGGAAATTTGGTATGTCGTTGTTTTTGTGTTATATTTTAATTCTTTTGATTTTCAACATTATTGGGGCCAAGCCGTCCTGGACCCGAAATAGAAATGCACTTGTTTTGGGGGAATAACTCATGAACCGGAGTAGCTAGAAAGTCCAAATTTGGTATGTTGTTGTCTTTTACTGTAGGCCCGTCTGGGGCCCGCCACAGTTAGTACTCGTTTTGGAAGGAATAACTCGAGAACCGAAGCTGCTAAAGAAGGTCCAAATTTGGTATTTCGTCGTTTTCTTGATATATTCTAATTCTTGAGAGTTTGAACCTTATCGGTCTGGCCCGCTTTAGGGCCGCCATATTAATATACTAGTTTTTCCGAAATAACTCGAGATCCGGTGTGGCTAGAAAGATCATATTTAGCATATCTCTGTATTTCGTAGTACTTTTAAATTTTTTAAATTTTGTACCTTACTATCCCAGCTCGTTTTGAGCCCACCATAGGAATATACTTGTTTTGGGGAAAATGACTCGAAAACCGGAGCAGCTAAAAAGTTCAAATTTGGTATGTTGTTCTCTTTCAAACATTTATGTTACACACACTTTAATAAATATATTTTTCATATATTTAAGTCACATATCAATAACTAAAGAATGCACTAAAAAAAAACCTACGTTTTTTTGCTTTTACTTGTTACTTGTTCCAACAGCCATAACGCAATGCCAATATTTATTTATAGATTATCCTCTCACACGTACCCCATAGAACAGTCATTACGACAATAAGTATTTCAAAGGTAGTCTGCTCAACAAAATCAGTTTATCTGTGACTTTTTCCAGCAAAAATGAGTTTCAAAACGAGCTTTCCTCAGACAGCCAGAATTCATTTAGCCGTTTAATGTGAATGGACCTTGAAAGTTCGATTCCAAATAAAAAACGCTCGTGTGACGGCAAACCATAAAATCCTAGGTGGCTATCACCCCTTTACAAAAATATAATCAAATAGATTTATTAATTTGATAAAATCAATATATTTGAAGAAGGAAAATCGCTAAGCAATCCCCAAGACATTTGAAGAACAAATTTCTTCGAAAGGGTAGGGAGTGGAGAATTCAAAGAACCTCCGAATAAAAAAAAACAATTCATATTGCTCCCTAAACTTAAAATTGATAATACTGAATTAAATTATCTATATAAATAAAATTGAAAAAGTTGTCTGTGGGTGTCTTTGTCTCATCACCACGGGAGAACAGCTGGACAGAATTTAATGAAATTTTGTGGATAGCCTTAGAAAAATCCCACTTAAATTTAGCCAATGTTTCGAGTTTCTAGAACCAGGAAATGGTAACTAACATGGGATTCACTAAAAATGTCCTGTTCTTTACCACTTCCGGTTAAAAAATATTCCTTGAAACATTTTTTTTTCTCAAAATCGGCTGTGATGACTAGATGATGACTGATATGTATAAAGCATCAAATTCTGATGGGGTTGGGGTTTTACTATGAAGTCCACTTCCGATTTCAGAGACGTTACTTCCGATTAAAACATTTCCATTGCAACATCTATTTCTCAGTATTGGCTATAGATTAGAGCTTAAATAATCACTGATATGATTTCAACATCAAATTTCGGAGGGGGTTGGGAGGTTACTAATGATTTCCATTTTCATTTCGAAATATGTCGTATTCGTCACACACACACACACACCCTTCCGAAAATCCGTATGACTGTACGAAATAAGTATGGATAAGAAAAAATAATGTTTAATAGTTTTATTGAAAATGAAGTATATACACCACATTTCACCATTATAAAGGCTCTTTCATAACCTTCTTCTTTAAATACTAAGCAAATGTATTCAAACGTTAATTATACAGCAAGAACATCATTTTTACTATTCAGCTATATTCTCCACAAAACATGCCTTTTAACCTTACCGTATCTAGTTTACTGCCTGATTACAGACAAAAAAAAATTGCCATCTTCAAAAAATATGCTATATAGTTCAAGTTTATGCAAAAATAAAATTAGAGATATTTCTTTAAAAAAAAAAATAACAACGGGGAAGACTGACATGATTACTGTAATCAAGCCGACAGAAATCTGATCTACGATAAAAACGATGTAATCTTTTTTGGAAGTAATCAGCGTTTTAACAAGATTCCCTTCAGCGTAAAGAAAATGAACGACGGTGTCGTTATGAGAAGGGAAAAGCTAGTATTCGCTGTAAGAGTAATAATTTGAAACAGTATTTGAAATTATGAATAAGAATCTGACGTGGGGAAGTTCAAGGACAAGGGCATACCCGTTCTTGACATTTTATTCTGCAAGCTCCCCTAGTTCAATACATATTAAGATAAATCTATGTTGTTGAACAGATCATTTTAATACATTGTTATCCATATATATATATATATAATAATAATAGTTTGAAAGTCCAATGAAAGAAAAGTGAGAAGCTGTAACTCGAAAAACCTAATTTTCTAGCAAGCCTAGAAAATAAAAGTATAAATTAGCAAATATTCAATCATATGGTTAAAAATACAAAATTCGAATCATCAAATTAAAGAAAATCTACAAAAATCGATGTTATGGAAACGATAACAGAAAAACAAATGAAATCCAAGCATTAATGCAATACACGTGAACAAGGGCTAGGCCTAAATAACTGAACTGTTCACTTTGTAAAACTCTTCCTCGGGTCCAAGTATTTTGTCGCAGCAAACACAAAATATGTATGTTTCTAAAGAAATAGATAGATTATATCTATAAACTATTTCTACACACACACACACACACACACACGGCCGTCCAATTAGATGCTCAAGTCCTCAGGACGAGCCGGACGGTCAGGGTCTTCAACACACACACAGACACACACACACACACACACACACACACACAAAAAAAAAAAATGTAAAAAACACTACATATGCAGGAACCAGTGGAAACCGGGAACCCAGAATGACGAGACCAGTATTGCCATTCGCAAAGGAAAAAGAAATGATCTACAGTTGCTATTCGTAAGAAATAAATAACAGTAATATGAAAGGCAAGAAAAAGTAATAATATACATACAGAGCTACTAAAAAGTGGGGCTTATAATAGAAAGGCTAATGTTTAAGTGGATAAAAATAAAAGGATTATTAATACAAGTGAATGGAGATGTCAGGCTAATATAAGATACTACGAATAGATTTCATGAAAATCCAGCTAATTTAAATTTTTTAACTATACCATTTACTAAATAAGAGAGATATTTATATAAATTGCTGATAATTTTTAGATTATTTATATGTATAGCATGAAATTTTTTATCAGATAATCTATAAATTCTAAAAAGCTGATTAAATATAATATTTCTAAACAATAGAATCGAGTTGCATGAATTAAATGTTATTAATATTAAAATTAAATAGTCTTTTTTATCATATAAATTAGTAACAATTCTATTAGAAAGTTCAATAAAAAGATTTAAATCCAAAAAATTAATATTATTACTAATAGCAGTTTAATTAGGAATTAATTCCAAATTGCCTGGATAGTAATCTATATCTATGACACAATTTTCAGTACATAGTAAGCAAATCAGATCATCAACATATCTGTATACCTAATATATATATATATATATATATATATATATATATATATATATATATATATATGTGTGTGTGTGTGTGTGTGTGTGTGTGTGTATACAGGCTGATGGGCCAAACTTTACGAGGTGGTAGCACACACCAAATAAGCATTTCTCGTCATAATTTACCGAGTCGAAAATGAAACGTAAATACGCCAGTGGGCGCTTAATGGTGAAACCGATGAGGTGATACGAAAACACAAAAATGACTTAGAAGTTATAAAATGTCATTTAATGAACAATAATTACAGTAATGGCTCAAAAGAGCAATTGCCAACCTGAATGCACGCCTCACAGCGCCGATGGAGGGATTGGCGAACTCTCTCGAACAGACCAGGCATGTAGAGCACTTCGGCAGCAGCGGCCGAAATTCTGGCGACAAATTCCTCTTCAGATTCAAAGGGAGTGTCATAGACGAGACGCTTGAGATATCCCCACAAAAAGAAGTCAAGACACGACAGATAAAACTATCTGCGAATAACTGCTGCAAACTAATAAGGTCGTATATTCGATGTTACGGAAATTTGCAAAAGGGTTCTTCTTCTTCCCCAGATGAAATCTGCATACGTGGTTTTCTTCTTCAACCAGAAAATAACAACCAGAATGAAGCTTTTAAGTTTGTGGAACGGCTGCTTCTTAATAAGTAAGTGCCTTGTAACGCCTTTACATTTCATTTCCGATCCGGTAAACTATGAAGAAAAATCTTTGGTTTGGTATGCCCTACCACCTCGTAAAGTTTGGCCCATCTTTTTTTAATCACCCTGTGTGTGTGTGTGTGTATATATATATATAATATATATATATATATATATATATATATATATATATAATATATATATATATATATATATATATATATATAATATATATATATATATATATATATATATATATATATATATATATATATATATATATATATATATATATATATATAATATATATATATATATATATATATATATATATATATATATATATATATATATATATATATAATAACAGTTTGAAAGTCCCCTTGTCCACGTGTATAGCATTAATGATTGGATTTCATTTGTTTTCCTTTTATCGATTCCATACTACTTTTGTACCAATAAATAGCTAAATTATTATTTATTTATGTAATCATTGTTTTCTTTCGTAATTTGTGTATGACCCCTGAAACGCGGTCTGCTGACATGAATTTTCCCCTCTGAGAACACATGTCGATGCATAGAAAAGTGAGCATTTTTGTCTTTTCATATCTCTGGGACTTTTTATGATAAAATGCTAAAATTTTGTACATCACCTTATTATTAGTGTATGGGGCACATTTTCCTCATTGGAAATGTTTTTGTACGGGGGGAGCATATAAAAATTTAAATTTTGTATTTCTTAAAATTTAATTCCCTTGAAAATTTTAATCGATTTCATAAAATTCTGTACATTTTTTTACGCAACTTTGTAATTTATTTTATATGTCTAAGATCAATATTTAAGGAATAAAAGCCGAAGCCAATGTTTTTGGGACACCCTGTGTGTGTGTGTGTGTATATATATATATATATATATATATATATATATATATATAATCATTTATAAGAAGCGACATATTAAACAAGAAAGATCAATTATGCATAAAGCATTGATTATGAAACACTTTCCAATTTCAATGCAATTTTATACAAACATGTTTAAAATGCGATACATTCCTTGGTAATATTTTAAAAATTATCATAATAGTACAATAATTCATTATATTTGAAAACTTCATCGAAAACAAATTAACTTTATTCAAATAACGTCATCGAAATATAAATCGCATCTACATAAAAGCAGCATTTCATTCATAAACTTTTTTCCATTCATCACAATACTATAATAATTTATTTTATTTAAACACTTAAAACCATGGAGGTACAAGTAATTTAACTCTATGCTTAAAACTTCATCAAAAAAATCGTCTGGTTCTCTGTGTAAAATCAATGAATGTTTTATTCATATCAGCTATATTGCAGACTCCATGAGCTAAATAATTTTGCATTAAAAAAATGCAGCAATTCTTATACAACTCATTCTACATCTTTTGATGTTTACATTATCCATAGGTGAAAATTAGGCTTCGTTGTAGAAATAATCGAAGTTGGATGATCATTTAAATTCAAATATATTGTAATTGAGTTGTTTCAGTATGTAGATGCACAGAATTTAAGGGAAAATAAAGCAGTTTTAGGACGGATACAACACTAAATATGAATTAGAAAGAACTTCAAAAATCACGATTTTGACACAAGATGGATGTCATATTTTATTTTGAAGTGGGTCACGTGATCTCTTCATATAATTGTAACGTGATCTCTCCATATAAAGGGTGTAATTATTATTTTAATTTTTATTTAAAAAACTACTGAATATATTTTGTTGAAATTTTTTTTATATATTTTATGGGATACTTTGAATATTTCCTAAAACTTTCAAAGTAATGTGCGAATTTTAAATTCGCTTAAAAAATGTTTGAAAAATTAGGTCCCATAGGATTTAATGTATTTCATTTTTTCAACCCGGGTTCAATCCAAAACTAATTGAGTGATATTATTGATATAAACTAATCCTAACTAATTGAGTGATATTCCCATAGGTCCCACAGACTGTCTGAACGACATACTAAAATTTCATTTTGATAAAGTTATTTTTACGGCAGTAATCGTGTTGACAGACAGACAGACAGAATGAATAAAGTCATAAACACTTTTCAACTATGTTGTAAAGTGTTAAAAAACTTATAGCTGTGAAATACGGGAAAAACAGCATATATTAAGTGCGAAAACTTCTGAAAATATACTACACAAAATTTTCCGCTCTTCAGCTTTCCTTCGCATTATTATTTATTTTTTTACCACACCGCTTTAGGCGTTATTTGAATGCCAAGCTTCGCTTATGTCAAAATAGAGCTTCGGAGCATTTTACTCTCGCCAGGTGCTATTATCCCAAAGGTTTATAGACCATAAGTGAGCAGCTAAGCAGCACCCAAAAAAATCAAACTCCCATTTCAGGAGCAAAGATGCTAAGAAGTAAAGTGCTCTGTTAAAACTTCCCCATTTAGGTTTTTTGTAAAGTGCTCTGTTAAAACCTCCCCATTTAGGTTTTTTAAGGACAGCAGTGCAAACAAGTTCTAAACACGATAGGCATGGGTTTTAAAAGTATATTTTGTACTCCCAGAAACCTGCCTATTTTGCGCGTTTTGAAAGTTAGATTTACTTCTATGGCAGATAACAGAATCCACGGGCAATTCCAGCACTAGTGTCGGGGAGTTATCTTCTTTGAATATTGCTCCTGGGCGCATATACAGGGTATCTTACAAAAAGTGGACAGTGGAAGATTATTTGAACGGTTGGTTATAAATACATAGTTCCAATTGCAAAAATGCTTTAAATAAGGTAGGAAGTTATGAAATAGTAATTTTAATGATGTGCAATAGTTTTGTAAAAAAGATAAAAAAAATATCAACTTTTTATACAGCCCCTCATGCGAAAAAGTCATACAAAAACGTTGTTAATGTTTCACTTATGTTAAAAAAAAAGTTTAAATTTAAAAAGAAATAAATTTGCAAACTTCCTGGCTTACACCACTTTCTCGAAACTTTTTTATACTCTTGTAATCACCTAAATTCTTGATTCATGGAGAAAATCATTTCCAAATTGAATGGACTCACAGAAACCGTTTAGTAGGGTTTTACAACAATTTTTTCCACGATTTGTCTGTGAAACTATTAAAGAGAGACAGGCGATGTTGGTTAAAAGTAATTTTATCACTTAAATAAAGTAAACAAAACATATATTGGGATTTTGTCAGGTCTGTCAGATATTTTCCTAACAAAATCTATATGGAAAAATAAGCATTCCCTTCAATTTTGGAAATCAACTATAAGATCATTTAAAACTACTGTTTCCAGTTGGCTCAACAAGTTTCTAACACATTTTTGTAACAGCACTTTTCCCACCAGAATTTCCTTGTAGACGAATTGGCAAGGACTCTTGCATTTGGTACAGCAGGTGGCAGACTGGTGGCAGATTGAGTGGGATAGACCGAGGGAGATATTGTTCAGTGTACTACGGCCCGGACCCTAGCATGGTGGATAGCACGAGAAATATGTTAAAATATATATTTCCATTTTCCGTTAGTACTCGTTGTCTTCCTGAGCCATATCGACGATGAAACGAACCTGTTGATGGCAGTCGACATAACAGCCGCAGAATAAAATCTCTAGAAGGATACCGGACGTAAGGGAAACAACGACAGTGTTGCCAGACTAAGAGTTCGGTCCCATTCGCCGTAAATCAAACTCATCAAACAGAGTTCGGCATTACTGATCAGAGCCACAATTCAAACCAGGGGCGGCAAATAGGGGGCGCGAGGGGGCGCGGTCGCGCCCCCAAATTTCTCCTCGTCGTCAATCGGCTTCTCCCTTTTTTATCGACTGTCCACTGGTCAGTTTTCTCACTCTATGGTGCTTCAAAAGAACCAACAATCATAGTGAAGTTTTCACTTCCGGCTGGAACGAATCCTTTCAATTTGAAAAGATTGGGTATGATGTTATCCTTTTCACTTGAAAATTTCAAGTGTCTGATTAAATGTATGTGTAGTTAGTGCATGCTCATCCAATCCTTCTGCTAGAAATGTATTTCAGCAGCTCAATGTATTACATATTTTCATAGAAACATCATATAAAAGACATGCTATTTTTGAAAAGGTTCGCTCATCAACAAATACTTTTCTGGAGGCTCTTCAACTCTACAATCACTAAGTGATACGAGGTGGTCTTCCAGAGTTAAAGCCATAAAAAGCACTACTTGATAATTTTGAAGTGGTGATTTTAACACTGGAAGAATTATCTGAAAACGATTCTCCCAATGGTGGAAGAGCCGAAGCCCTTTTAACATCCATGACATCGTTCGAATTTTTGTTCACTTCGTTTGTATTGAACAGTGTTTTTGATCAATACAATATTCTGTCAACGCATCTTCAGTCATCTGATCTTAATTTTTAGACTGTGCAAGCTTTTGCTTTAGTTACCATTGAAACTGTTAGTTCTTTTCGCACTGATGCATATTTCAATCAAGTGTAGAGTTTTGTGACAGAACTTTGCGAAAAAAATTCTTATTCTGGACCAAAACTGAAATTGCGTAAAAAGTTCCAAGCAAATTCGGAGGCGGTGAGAAAAATCCCCATGATGATGTTAAATCATATCACAGAATCAATATTCAATATGAAATCACAGATTCAGTATCTAATGAAATTGAGACAAGATTTAATGAGAACACTATATCTGTTTTGTTTGCCCTTAGTTCAGTATTATCCGGATCAGATGTCGAAAAAGAAAAAGAAAACGTATCAACCATATGCAAAGTATATGACTTCCAGAAAGAGGAATTGCTGTGTGAATTGCGACTGGTTTTATTTTTAATGTTGAAAAATGAAAACATAGACCATCCCAATTTTAAAAGTCGCCTGGATTATTTTAAAGAGCGGAATTTAAAAAATGTGCTTCCTGTCATAACATTATTAGTTGAATTGTTTTTGACTGTGCCAATCAGCTCAGCCAGTTGTGGAAGCTCTTTTTAGTGTCTTAGGAAGCTGAAAAATTATTTTCGCAGTACAATGGTACAAGAAAGACTTTCATTTTTAGCTGTTTTAGCTATAGAACAAGATATACCACTAGATTACGATGATATTGTAACAAAATTTTTTCTTCTTCCAAACACTAAGAACCGGCGTTTGAAACTTCAATATAAGGTAAATAAATATAGATATTTGTATTTAGAAAAATTATGTTAACATCAATTATGTTAACACAATTATGTACAAAATTATGTTAACAACAATTATTTTTCTCAACATCAATTCAATTTTGTGATACCCCCCCCCCCCCTATTAACAAACATTTTATTTATTCCATATTGTGAATTTTCATACATACAAATCTCGCACCCCCAAATGGAATGCTGAAATGCCGCCCCTGATTCAAACTGTAGTTAGGTAGCTGAGTTACTTTACTTGCATGCTTTAAATACAAACTATGAATCGGCATAATCGTGATGAAATAGCTTTACTGAAATATCTGCCTAAAATAAATTTCGACAAGAAAGTTCAATCATGCATAAAGCATTGATTATAAAACACTTTCCAACTGGAAATGTAATTTTATTTAAGCGTCTCTAAATTGTGATACATTCAGCGCTGATATTTTTTTTAAATATCACTAATTTATTATATTTGAAAACTTAAACTTAATGCCAGTAACCATGGAGGTAAAAGTAAGGAGTTAAAACTTCACATTAAGAAAACGCTAATATCGTGTAAGATAATAATTTAGGTAGTACTGGGATAAGCTGCACTGCATGAATTTTTATAGCGAAAGACCTAAAATATTTTTTAAACTGCCAGTTTTGTAAAATTAAATAATTAACGCAATGTAAATTAGAACTGAAGCAATAACGAATATTCCTACTCATTCAAAATTATTTTACCTTTCAATTTATGTTTATCTCCATAGATTCTTTACTCTATCCTACTACGATGAAAAAATACTGGTTAATTATACTCATAATTAGTTAACTCTTAATTTAAAACTAATCAAAAATACCTATACTATATACTACGCCTTTCTGTTGTGTCAATTAGCAATAGCAACCACTTTACTAGACTAGCGACACCTACATATAATTCTCAAAACATTATGGCATTTTTAAGCATTTCTTCCATAGGAGTTTTATCTCCTTCTTTCTAACTCCATGCTAGTTAAACTAAATGAACTTTATTCAAATAACGCCATTGTAATAAAAATCGTCTGCCTCTATATGTAAAATCAATGAATATTTCATCATTTATAGAATAAAAAATATTGTAATTGCGTTGGCTCAGAATTTAGATAAACAGATAATACTTAAAAAAAATCTGATGTGAGCAGCACATGACTTTCCTTATATAATGCAATGAATTTACAACTTTTACAGTAAAAAAAAAAAAAATATTATTTTTATAGTAGGTATTTATATTATTTCCAAGGTATTTAATTTTCGTCAATGAGTCGTTATTTTCATTGATTTAAAGTCATTTTTATCCATTCGGCGAGTTTATCGTTAATTCAGCAACATTTAAAAAAGTCGATAAAATCTTGCCAAACGTTATGGACGGAGAAGTAAGTTATTCTTAAAGCAGAAAAATGATTATCGGCGTCGCACTCAAAGTATATTTTTTCATGAATGGAACACGCTAGATCCACGAGAATGATGTCACCCTGTTCACGAATCCCTGTTCACGGCATCCTTGTTCACGAATCAAATATTTTTGAGCTGATGTCTGTGTGTGTGTGTGTGTGTGAAAGTATGTGTCAGTGAGTCTATGGAGACGATATCTCATGAACGAATGGAGCGATTCGAATGAAATTTGGTACAAAAATCACAATCCGTGAATACCGGAAGCCTATTGTTTTTAAACGTAATCGAAAGTTCAGAACCCCCCTTAATTTTCGAATGAAATTTTGAAAAAATCAAAACCTTTAATACAGTTACGCAAATAGACATTTCTTATGTAATTTTTCCCGATAAAACGATTCACATAAACTTTAGAACGCTAGCATGAATCGTTCTCGAGTTATTGCACATTTTTAAAATAAATTTATCAAAAATCCCATAAATTAAATAAAATATACTAACTGTTGAGAAACATGTTCACTTTTCATATGTAATATCATGCGATAAATTTGGTGACATCATTCTGGTGGATCTAACTCGTTCCATTCATGAGAAAAGATACTTTGAGTAATACTTTTGTATTGGAACACCAATAATCATTTATATAATATAAGAATAACTTACCGTCCATAACGCTTGGCGAGACTTTGGCGATGAATTTGGTGGAATATCGCCAACTCGCTTTTAAAAATGTTGCCAAATTAACGAAAATCTCGCCAAATGGATAAAAAGGACGCTATATCAATGAAAATGACGACTAACTGACGAAAATTCAATATCTTGGATAGAATATCAATATCTACTGTAAGAATAACCTATTTTTTTTTTACTGTAAGAGCAGTAAATTCATTGCATTATATAAAGAAAGTCATGTGTTGCCCACATCAGATTTTTTTTATTTTGAAATGAGTTCTGTGAACGATTCATATATCATGAGTGTAATTATTATTTCAATTTTTATCTAAAAATCTGCATACCGGTGACCCAGAAGACTGAATCTCTGTGCAGTTGTAGTATTGATCTCCGAGCAGAAACTAACGGGCCGAATTTTGAGAATTCTCCCTCTAATGGTAATTCGTTCTATATCTCTAGTGGTAATTCGTTCTATCTCTCATAGCTATAAGTGTACCCAATATCCTGGAAGGAAGTCTACTGTCTTGAGGTCAATTTGGATGGTCTACAATGTCGGTTTTCGCTTTCCAATATGAACCATACAGGGTGTCTCAAAAAGATTGAAACTCGCTTTAATTCTTTACCGGTTAGAGATAAGTGGGCAATGTAAATTGCAAAAATGTTAAAAGTAAGACTATGTTAATGAAATAGTACTCCCATTAATTTTCAAAAAGTGACACTTTTTAAATTTTTATACGAACTCTTATACACATTTGGTCACCCCGGCCGGCCAAATGGCTACTCATGTCCTTGTTGACGAGTCGGTCGGTCTGGGTCTTCAACACATTTGGTCACCGGCCGTCCAAATGGTTGCTCACGTCCTAGGATGAGTCTTCAACACATTTGGTCAATCAGAAAATTTTTATTTTTAATGCAAGAAGATCATTAAAAAACCAGCATATCTGTATCTTTAAAATCAACTGAATTACGATAAAGAAAAAAAAACCTGATTTATGCCACTTTTCCGCACAGTGTGAAAGGTTGTTTCATCAGTGAAAATAGGGATCATAAACAAACGGACGATGGAAATTGTTTAGATCAAAAATACGTTAATATGTGTCAAAATTTTTTTATCACAAATGCATCTATAAAAATAATTAAACTCTTGGAAAGATATTTATTATAAAATATATCTCTTTTTTTCTTTCTGGAGAATATAGCAAGAGTCAGAATTTAATTGAATTTATTTTTCTCCCTATATTAAACAATTTTTATTTAAAAAACTATCTAACATATTGTACTGATATTTTTTTTATATATTTTATGAGATAATTTGAATATTTCCTAAAACTTTCGAAGCAATTTGTGAATTTTAAATTCGTTTAAAAAATGTTTGAAAAATTACGTCCCATAGGGTTCAATGCATTTCATTTTTTCAACCCGGGTTCAATCCAAAACTAATTGGGTGATATTATTCATTTATATTCCCATACGTCCCACAGACCGTTTGAAAAACATACTAAAATTTCATTTTGATAAAGTCATTTTAACAGCAGTTATCGTGCTAACGGACAGACAGACAGACAGACAGAATGAATGAATGAATGAACAAAGTCATAAACACTTTTCAACTATGTTGTAAAGTGTTCATAAGCGGTAAAAGTTTTAGTAATTATTTGTAACAGAAATTGATTTGTAGATGCCCCCCTTATTTTTCAACGGAAATTTTAATCCATGATAACTTCACTATGTCAAATTGGATCGTTACAGTTAAAAACGCTTTCAGTTTTATTAACACTTTACAACGTAGTTGAAAAGTGTTTATGACTTTGGTCATTCTCTGTCTGTCTGTCCGTTCGCACGATAACTGCCGTAAAAATGACTTTATCAAAATGAAATTTTAGTATGTTGTTCAGACGGTCTGTTGGACACAGAGGAATGTAAATGAATAATATCACGTAATTAGTTTTGGATTGAACCCGGGTGGAAAAAATGAAATACATTGAACCCTATGGGACCTAATTTTTCAAACTTTTTTAAGCGAAGTTAAAATTCACAAATAGCTTCGAAAATTTTTGGAAATATTCAAATTATCCTATAAAATATATAAAAACATTTTCAGCAATATATGTTCGGTAGTTTCTTAAATAAAAATTAAAATAATAATAACAGTCATATAATATGAAGAGATCACGTGACCCACTTCAAAATAAAATATGACATCCATCTTTTTTCCCAGAGTAAAAATCGAAATTTTTAAAGTTCGTTTACATTTATATTTAGTGTTGCATCCGTCCTAAAACTTCCTTTATTTTTGCGTATTTTCTGTGCATCTATATTCTGCGCCAACGCAATTACAATATTTCTGAGTTTAAATGATCATAACTTTGATTATTTCTACAACGAAGCCTAATTTCAATGGATGCAAAATGCAAAGAAGTGCTTGTAAGATGAGTTGTTTAAGAATTGCTGAATTTTTTCACGCAAAATTATTTAACTATGGAGTCTGGAATAAAAGAGTATGAATGAAATATTCACTGCTTTTACATAGAGAGTCAGACGATTTATATTTCGATGACGTTTATACTTTGATGAAGTTCTAAGTTTTCAAGTAGAGTAATTTATTGTAGTTCTGTGATAATTAAAAAAATATCACAGCTGAATGTATCGCAATTTAGAGATGCGATACATTCAGCGGATTGCATTTCAGTTGGAAAGTGTTTTATAATCAATTTTATAATTATAATCAATTCATATGCATGATTGATATTTCTTGTTAAATTTGGAATGGCTAACATTTTTGGAATTTGTTTTTTTTTTATAGAGGGGCTATATATTTCCTTAACTTTTTACAAAAATATGGTACAGCACTTAAATGACTGTTTCAAAATTCCTTACCTTTATTTCAAGCAGTTTTGCAATTGGGACTATAGGTCTACAATCAACCGTTCAAAAAATCTTCCACTGATCGGTTTTTGTGAGACACCCTGTATATCACAGTCATAACGAACATATAAGTATATTGGATATCTACAAAATTTTTTTTGCACTCCAATAACTTTGTAAGGAAAAATCCATGAGTGTACACGTTAAGTCTGTAAAGTGGCCGTGCTCCATCGAATGAAAGGGTTTGCAGCGCCCTTAGAACAAAATTTAAATAGTTAAGATAATGAAATAACAAAGCGATATAGAAATGGCAATTAGAAAGTTGTAGAGAATTATCTAATTCGCAGGAATCGACACCAGGAGCGTACGAAACGCGTATATGGTAGGCAACAAATACGTTTAAAAAAGACGCAGCATCAGGAACTATTACACGGCAACACCTGTAATGCCTGTCACTGTACGCGATCACATTCTTTCTCCAATTCAAACGTGAACTGTTCTTCTTCGACTCAGACCGTCCGACCTACTCGATAGTGTAATGTACGTATTTGGACGACCGGGAAGTTCCATTCAATTTAGATATGAACCCAGTGGGGGCGGCACCCACAGGAACCGTACCCTCCTTCCCCTATCACCAACCTCTCGGAAGGACTTACAGACCCACGTATTAAACGTGTCCGTAATCCGTGTGAAGACGGAGACAGTTTGGGCAGAGCCGGGAATCGAACTCATGTTGTCCGAGTGCAATCCCTGTCCGCTAACTAGTAGGCTGTCTCACCCCTAAAAAACGTGGACTGTTGCCGGTTGTTTTTGAACAGGCTGTACAATAGATTCCTGTACAGGATAGTGTTGTTTATTTTGGCATTCTTGAATAAGACAGCCATTTGCCGATAACCCTTATGTGTCAAATGAGTGCCTTCTGTAACAGTTTTAAGATGGATTACTACTCGCTAGGCAAGGCTATACAACTTTATATTTAGCTTTTTTTCATCTATCCCGCTTTGCAGTGGAGTTTATTATCGTAACTATTTAAATTCTCCCCTTTGAGGGTACCTTTATTTTAATTATCCACTTGGGGAGGGGGCTACAAGCGCTTTTATTAGATGGAACATGGTTGTTTTACTATAGATAGGCCTAACGTGTACAGGGTAAAGTCCTACCTATGGGTTTATGCCGACTACAGAGGGAGACGGCACAGAGGCAAAATCTCTCATCCAGCGAAGCCGCAGCCGGGGGCCACGTTCTTGACGGAATCATTCACCGGGCAGACCTAACGTGTACACTCATTGACTTTCCCTTACAAAGCTATCGAGGTGCTGAAAGACTTTCTAAAAAACCTTGTATTGCATGTAATGGTATAATCTGTCAGTTGGAATAGAAGAATATCCATAGGACCTCACAGTTATTTAATCATATTATGTGACATTCAGTCGTGAAAAGAAGTCGAACATCGCACACTGTAAAAAAAAAAGAAAGCGCTGTCAATTCTACAGTAAAAAGACTTGGCAATTCTGGCGGCAGGACTTTTTGCTGTAAATTTTACAGTACAGCATGTGCACATGCTCCGCTTGTAAACCAACAGACAACTGGCGTTTGGGCCGTATGGGGATTCAGGGCAGAATATTCTGATACGCTATAAATACAGTCATCCCCAAGTCTGAAGATATGGCACGATAACTTATTCTGCAACAAGCTGGCTGATGGAGGTTATAGAAAATGACTTGCTTAGCTCAATCTTACAATGACTACTCGGCCTCGGACTGATTCTGCGGCGGGAATGCCGAGAATGAATGACGCCATTGTCCAGATTTATGAAAGGGGTTTACAATGGGAAGTAAATGACGTGGGAGCGAAATTCACGTGTGGTAATTAATTCACTTTTAACATAGGTATATGGCCCAGTGAAACTTGAATTTGAAATAAATTCATAAATAAATAATATAGAAAATGGGGCGGATTTTTAAGAGACGTTGAAAATTATTATATGATGTAAGTTACTTTAAAATAAAAAAAAATGTTAAATAACACCAGACACTTTCGTGGTTAACAGTCATTTATTAAAGCATTTTCACGGAGAACCGGGTTCGGCGTGGGTCAAGAAAGGTCTTTTATTTTATATTATTTGTTTATTTTTATTTTATTTATTTATTACTTTCCTTATATACATAATGTATAAGGAAAGTATTGTGATAAGGTCGAAAATTCGAATTCGAGTTTTCGACGGGAGAGCACGTTTCAAGCATCCCTGATCACGAATCAAACATTTTTGAAATGATGTCTCTCTTTGTGTGTGTGTGTGAGTAAGTCTGTTTAGACGATAACTGACAAACGAATGGACCGATTCGTGTACAAAAATCAATTACGGATTGTGATTTTTGTACCAATTTGGTACAAAAATCACAATCCGTAAACACTGGAAGCCTATTGTTTTATACGCAATTGAATGTTCAGAGCCCTCCTAAATTTTCGAGTGAAATTTTGAAAAATCGTCAAAAAATCAAAACCGCTAATAAAGTTACGCAAATAGGCATTTCTTATGTAATTTTTTATTAGAAAATGCTTGACATAAATTTTACAACGCTAACATGAATCATTCTCGAGATATTGCACATTTTTCAAAAAAATTATCAAAAAGTCATATAAAATAAGAAAAAATATTTCCTATTGAGAAACATGTTCACTTTTTATATGTAATACCATGCGATAAATTGGGTGACATCATTCTCGTGGATCTAGCTCGTTCTATTCATGAAGAAAGATACTTTAAGTAATACTTCTGTATTTGAACGCCAATAGTCATTTATCTGCTATAACAATAACTTATTTCTCCGTCCATAACGCTTGGCGAAATTTTAGCGACAAATTTGGTGGAATGTCGCGAACTTGGCGACTTTTTTAAATATTGCTAAATTAACCAAAATATCGCCAAATAGATAAAAATGACGCTAAATTAAATCAATGACGACTCATTGATGATGACGACAGGGAAAATGACGACTCATTGACGAAAATTCAATATCTTGGAAAGAATATAAATAACTACTATAAAAACAATATATTCCTTTTTACTGTAAAAGTAGTAAATTCATTGTATTATATAAGGAAAGTCATGTGCTGCCCACATCAGCTGCCATTTTTTTTTTTTTTTTTTGCGACTTATACAAGCAATTTTCAAAAGAGTAGATTCACAAGAAATAAAATTGCTGCTTGAGCAAATATAACTGTTTAATACTCCTCTGAAGAAAGCAGGCATACGAAAAGTAGGTGACTACAATTGTTTCGAGGGCGTTTTCAATCCTCTTCCACAGGTCAGAAACTCTTAACAACCGTTAAAACATAACTTTCTTAGCTGTTGTTAAGAGAGTTCTTTCTTAGCGGTTGTTAAGATAGTTCTTTTTTAGCTGTTGTTAAGCGAGTTCTTTTTTAGCGGCTGTTAAGAGAGCACAATGTTTCTAACCTGAGAAAGAGGGCTCAAAATGCTCAAAATAATTGTAGTCACCGAATTTTCTTATATTTACCTTCTTCAAGGAAATATTGGAAAATTATAGTGATTTCTATTCAACTACATTAGACACAGTAAAAAAGTTTCAGAGAGAAAAGTTATTTACTCGACCGTTTATGTAAGGATTTACCGCCCATCTTGCTGCTCTATGTCCTAGGATGAGCCGGACGGCCTTGGCTTTCGACATTGAGTAATTAACCATATTTTTGAACAAGAAAGTTTACAGGTGAAGAAACTTTAATGAAGAGGCAATTTATGCAGTAGGGGAGGGGGTGGGGCTAATGATGGGAATTTGTATGCGATAAATATATTTCCCGAAGATAGTTTACATCTAGCGGTCCAAAGAATTTAGATTATTGCAAATGCGAATGAAATAGATTTAATTGGACTAGGTCAGTGGCATGGGAAAGAAATGCGTAATTAAATGTCATACGAACACATAGCTTGAGAGTTCGGAATTTGAAATAAAGATTTATGATAAAGAGACAATTTTTATAGGGAAAATCAAAAATGTTGTATTACGTGTATCCAGTGCCTTGCAATGTCTCAATTTTGCTTCCGTCTGCTGTAAGTATGTGGATAATGATTCTAACAGCTGCATAATTTAATTAACCCCCAGAACTATTTCTAGATCTTTAAAGAAACGGGGAAAAAAAAATTGAAACATATCCGTTCCATCGATAGCATGATAGATGACGCTTCCGAAATAAAAACGACGTTCAGGAAAAACGCGTTTACGTGCGAAAAGTAATTTGCTGCTCCCCAGGATTAAAATGAGTGCAAAAATCTTCGCTTTGGATACGGACAACTAATCCATCACTCGCTTGCAAACTTTTGCTAGAGAAAAGTTTTTGCGTCGGGGCAACAAGCGCACTTTAAACCACGATGACTTCATAAAAAATTTAAGTACCAAACCCTGCAAGACATCGCGATAAACGATGATAAATTCGCTCCCGAGATTGTATAAGAGCAAGACGGAAGCAGGCGAAAGTCAAAAACATAATAGTAGCGGGAATGTCTAAAAACTGTGATCACGCTTTGTTGTTCATAAAATCAAAATACGAATTTTCGAAAGGCCACTAGAGATAAAAAATTAATTTTTACTCTTTCTACACATTAGGTATTGTGATGGGTCGAAAAATAGAATTCGAATTTTTGAGGGCTGTACTCTACACGTTTCGAGCATTACTTATCTAGTATCAACCATTTTCTGAGATTATGTCTGTATGTATCGTAGAATTCCGCCAGTTCACCCCCCTCAAATGCAACGAAGAATAGCGGAAAATGTAGAGAGGGACGTTTACTGGGAATTTCCTGCTTAAAGAAAGTAGAATTCCGTCGATCTGACCCCACTCAAATACGACTTTGCGAATATTTATGATTTCCTAATGTGCATAATTTTAATACAAAATAACGATATTTTTATTAATAAATTTATTTCATAAAAAAATCGTTTTCATTTCAACGTGGCCGAACATTCGAAGAGACACAAATGTTCGCTTGATATATATATATATATATATATAATATATATATATATATATATATATATATATATATATATATATATATATATATGGGATATATATATATACAAATATGTATATAAAAAAAAGTTATATATAATTATTTATTAATTATATAAATAAATAAAAATAAAAAATTAGAAAAATCAAAAAACCAGAAAATAAGATGCATTAACATTAATGTTTTGAATTTTATTTTCGCAAAAAAATTGTAACTTTTGCCAGTATTGAAACTAAGATTTGAGCGCCCTTATAATGGTGTATAGTGGTATTCTCGTTTATCCAGTTTTCCTATAAATTACTTGTTTAGTAAGAATTTTCATCTTTGATTCATGTTCATATTCAGGTTTGCATATATGGGATGTTCATATTCTGAATTGCTTGTCCGGTCTCCAGCTTAGACTCACTGGACAGGTCTGGGAGTATTACTGTGAACGTTCGTACTGCCTCCCTGGTAGAATTTCGACTTGTTCATTCAGGTGCTTCTAGATAATTAAGCTGTTGAGGTTGATCGTGTATACACGTGGTGGAAGAAGAAGGGTTCATGCCGCATGGTAATACAAATTTTCTTAATGTATCCTATTTTCATTTTTTCATGCCTGTAGTCTGGGTTGGAGTATTTATAGTAATGTACTATTGCTCTATCTGAAACAGGCATGTGTTTGGGTTAGTTAGAGTTAAATACTCAGACCTGAGGAGGAATTTAACTCTGACTAATCATCGAATTTGGGCTGCTGCTGTTCTCTTCTCTTATCGGCATTATGGCCGTGAATTTGCTTCTATGGTGATGTTAATATTACTTGAATTTTTTTTTATTATTATTACATAATTTTTTGTTATTACATATTTCTAATATACATATATATCAAATATACAAATATGTATATATATACAGATATATATATATATACAGATATACATATATATATATACATATATACGAGTATATATATATATTTAACCATTGTAGTCTATACATAACATATCATTAGAGATTGAATGTCACTACTTTTAGAAAACTCGCATGAACCGTTCTCGTGATGGCACAAACCCGGCCTTCTTGTATCCTCAACATTCATTTAGGATTTTTATCAAACTGATAAAGCATAATAATTTTGTTTTGATATTCATTTTCATATTTTTGAAGTTTTCATATTCATATACTTTGGCAGTGGCAGAAAATAAGATACATGGGAGACACAACTAACGTTTTTAAAACATCTTAGTCTGCTTATTTAAAAGTATTAAAATTACTATTTTTTTTATCATTTCATTGTAATTGTTACTTTCCTTACCAAACATAGTATATGAAAAGGGAAATACTGTCGACACGGTCAAAAATCCGAAGCTCGAATTTTCACATGATTTGGGCATCCTTCAATACGAACCACTCTTTTTTCTTATATTTATTAATTCTGCTTGTAAATTACGACGGCTGTCCTGATTATAGATAGGATTTGCTGATACGCAGACTATGCTGTGGCATTGGGTATCGACATGAAGAAAGATCCCTAAATTCTTCACAGTTTTGAAAATGCCTAAAGGACAATTCATTGGAAGATGCTTCCATTGCAGTTAACAGTATTCATGACCGGTCTCGCGCTTATTATGCATTCGTCCACAGAGAAAAGCCGATATCTGCCATAGCACCAAGACCCGAACTTTGTGGAACCTGAAAAATTCAGCCATACCCCGCAGCCAGCTAAACGCAAAACCGTTTAATGGATGTTGTTACCTGCAATGAGAGTATGTTTCGAATTTTTTGGGAGTCCCCTACATTGGGTTCTTGTGACTATAAAAATAATATTTTGTTAGATTTAGGAAATAGTTATAAGATTTAAAGTGTTCGGTTAAAAAAATAATTAAAACAAGAAATTTATGAAGGAACCTTGCTTTGGTGGCATGTGATGTACACTTCATTTTCGATGAAACTATTAACAATTTTTACACTCTCTTGCACACTAATTTCGCACAGTCATCCGAATTTTCAGATAATCTGAAAGCCACATCTCTAGAATCGGAAGTCAAAATCCTTAGTTAACACTCTTACTACCTCCGAAGTTCGTTCTGAATCCATACCTTTCATCATCAAAGCTCTATCTCTATAGCCAATCCTGATAAATAGATGTTGTAAGAATAGTGCACATTTTTTAATAGAAATTTACATCTCTGGAACAGAAAGTGGAAATCCTTAATGAGACCCATACTCCCACTAGAATTTAATGCTGAATCCACATCAGTTATCACCAAAGCTCTATCTATAGCCGAATCTTTGAAATAGGTGTTTTTAATGAAAATAAAAGTTTTTGAACCAGAATTAGAAATAAACCGGAAATGGAAGCCCTTAGCAACCCCCACCCCATGCCCACGACTCTGGAATTTGATGTTAGATCCATATTAGTCATCACCTAAGCTCTATCTATACCCAATCCTGAGAAATAGATGTTTGAAGGAAATTTTTTGAACCGGAAATGGGGGGACAAACTGTAAGTTGTTGTTGTTGAAACCCAAACCGTCCGACCTACCAGAAAGGTGTCGAGCAAACTGTAAATGGAAATCTTCAGCATTCATATCAGTTATCAACTAAGTTCTATTTATAGCCAATCTTGAAAAATAGATATTTCAAAGAAAGTTTCTGAACTGCAAATGGAAAAAGAAACGGCAGTAGAAATTCTTAGTGAACCCCTTACCTCCTTCCGAATTTGATGCTGAATCCATATCAGTCATCATTTAAGTTCTATCTATTGCAGATCTTAAGAAATAGATGCTTCAAAAAACATTTTTGATAAAAAATACAGATGGCAAATTTATTCTTCTTCGACCCAGACCGTCCATACTGCCCGAAGGTGTAAGGTATCTGTTTAGACGGCCGGGAAGTACCACCCAATTTAGACCAGAACCCAGTGGGGGCGGCATCCACTGGGACTGTACCCTCCTTCCCTTACCACCAACCTCTCGGAAAGACGTACGGATCCACATATTTAACGTGCCCGTACTCGGTCTTAATGGTTTATGCCCGATTCATCCTGTCCGATTTCTTCCCTTACGCCACCTTTTTTAAAAATATGTTAATAGAATGTTTTGAATAACAATGTCATTTAAAATACTATAGGAATTTGCACTTGGTTGCGAATTTTAAGTTTCTTTATAGTGTATATTCCGTACGAAGTACGGGTATACTGCTAGTTATGTATAAAATTCGGTTAGACGAACTAGACGACGTTCGACTATAGACGAACATATATCTCCCCAAAGGGAAATTATCTTTACTGTATATTTTCAAGACCAAGTAAAGCCATTCCAAATGGAACGGCCGCAAGTGGCACAAATCTCCTCCAACAGGCGAGGAGAGCTGTGGAGAGAAGAGACAGACTATTGGGGATCATACACAGTTTCCCCCTCTACCAACAGTTGGGGACCAAGGTAAGGACCACAAGGCAATTAGGAGAGGGTGCATACAGGATGAGCTGGTAATAAGAAGATACATAGGAAGAAATAGGAAGAGATCACCGCCTGAATACAGCATCAGTTTGGATAGAGGCGGGAATCGAATCCGCGCGCTAACTCCTGGACTGTCCCTTTCCTCCTCTAGATGGCAAATTTGATTGCCAACAATAAAAACTTTGCTCTCTACATTATTCATAAGGATGACGGAAATCTAAAAGTTCAAGAGCCACAGGCGATCGTCAGCTATACATGGGCCAGACTGACGCTGGTGTTGCGCAATAAGGATATTCGCTGCGAATTTTCTATACATTTGCGCCCAACGATTACAACGTTAAAAAATGAACCATCAGCATAACTGCCACGAAAAAGAATGTTCCATGAGCATTCAAAAGACAGCTGTGCTTAAAACGTGGCAGATGACATTTGCTCGTATCACAGGCCGAAGCGCCTTCTCTCACAATGAACTAATAAATCAAAAGAAAAGTAGAGAAGAATTAAAGCGTTCGTGATTCGAAACCATAAAAAAAATGAAATAAATAAATACTGCAAAAACTCAACCCTTTAACCCTGTTCCAGACATAAGCAACACACGACCGAAAACTTGCAAACACGCGAACGAGAAATAAAACAGGACCGACAAACAAGGATTTATCAAAAGGTTATGGTGGTGTGCAGATGTTGCAAGAATTAAACAGCGGTGCAAACAATGAAAATATGTACTTGAAGGAAGCTGCTTCGCATAAAAGAATTTTCAAGCACAGGCGGAAGAATTCGTCTCCATCAATTCTTCTTCAGCGTCCCCTATGCATAAGAGTTGCGAGAAATGTCGAAAGAGGAAATTATTTATGTTTTTCTAAAAATCAACTATTGAAAAAACTTGGCTGATAAATTATAGACTTGTACCACACATTGCGGCTGACACACACACACACACACACACACAAAAAAAAAAACCTTTTGAAATTATTTCATCCGGCAGGGATTTGGAGCCAAACATTTTGAGATTTTATAACTTTTCATTTACAGAGATTACTGTTTATTTTACTTTATTTTACAGGGAGTTTTTTTTTACTATGAAGTGGTGATTCTTGTGAACTTAAACATTTTTTCAGCATAATTAAGGAAAAATGATAAAACAGGCATTTCAAGTTGTACTTTACAGCTGAGCACTCTTTATTATTCATATTTTTTTACAATTCTTGAAATTCAAATTTACCTTCAAATCTTAAAAGTAAAGTATGTGTCTGTCTCCCCCGAGAACACCTAAAACGAGTCATCCTTCAATAAAATCGGTTTATTAATTTAAGCTGTAAATTTGTCAACATTGAAGAAAAATGTGATGTGGGCAACACATGACTTTCCTTATATAATGCAATGAATTTACTACTTTTACAGTTAAAAAATGTTATTCTTATAATAGATACTTATATTTTTTCCAAGATATTTAATTTTCTTCAATGAGTCGTCATTTTCATTGATTTAGCGTCATTTTTATCCATTTGACGAGATTTTTGTTAATTTGGCAACAATTAAAAATGTCGCCAAGTTGACGATATTCCGCCAAATTCGTCGCCAAAACCTCGCCAAGCGTTATGGGCGGAGAAATAACTTATTCTCACAGCAGATAAATGACTATTGGCGTTCAAATATAAAAGTATTACTCAAAGTACCTTTTTTCATGAATGGAACGAACTAGATCCCCGAGAATGATGTCACCCAATGTATCGCATAGTATTACATACGAAGAGTGAACATGTGTGCAATAGGAAATATTTTTTTTTTATTTTATATGACTTTTTGATAATTTTTTTGAAAAATGTGCAATATCTCGAGAACGGTTCATGTTAGCGTTCTAAAATTTATGCCAATCGTTTTCTAATGAAAAATTACATAAGAAATGTCTATTTGCGTAACTTTATTAGAGGTTCTTTTTAGAGGTTAACTTTATTAGAGGTGAACTTTCGATTGCGTATAAAAACAATAGGCTTCCAGTGTTTACGGATTGTGATTTTTGTACCAAATTTCGTTCGAATCGGTCCATTTGTTCTTCAGTTATCGTATCCACAGACTCACTGACACACACACACACACACATACTTTCACACACACACACACACAAGCACAGACATCACCTCAAAAATGTATGATTCGTGATCAGAGATGCTTGAAACGTGCTCTCCCGTCGAAAACTCGAATTCGAATTTTCGACCCCGTCACAATACTTCCCTTATACATTATGTATATAAGGAAAGTAAAAAGGCCGGAACAACAATCATGAAAAGCGTCATTTTCCAATTATTTTTTCTTGGGTGCTACCACACCAATTGCAATATATTTTTTTCAGTATTGAGATGGCTTTGTAGAAAGAGAGAGTTAGAAAAAAGAAACAAGTATTTAGCTTCCTTGGCGGCTGAGAAAGAGACCCCTGGTTATCGGGGTTTGTCACGTCAAGTATATAATATAACGACTTAGGTGAGGAAGAGTGCGGCCGCGTTCCTAAAATGGGTTGACGGGATTGCCTTACTGATCAGTAAACACCAAGAGCAAACAATCTTAATTGCTTACTTCTTTCCGCATAGTTCCCAATTTCAAATTTTATTATTGAATTTAAAACTCTAAACTGCGATAATCTAAATATTGTTTCTATAAACTTTATCTACTACGCATATTTGATTTCGACTAATATCCTCAAAGCAAAAATGCAAAACCCATATTCAATTAAAAGACCCGGTTTGTAGATTTTAGTGGCATATTTATTTATTTATTTTAAATCGAATCACAGCCATTATATTTTTAATCATTTTTGAGAAATTTTATGACATTTTTCCTCTGAATGGAAACATTTTAAAGGGATTTCAAACACCAGTCCATAGAGTTAGAAAGAAGGAGATAAAACTCCAATGGATAAAAAGCTTGAAAATGCCACAATGCTTTGAGAATTATATCTAGGTGTCGTTACTGTTTATAAAGTAGCTGCTATTGTTAGTTGATATAATAAAAAGGCGTAGTATTTAGTATATGTATTTTTGATCATTTTTAAATGAAGGGAGTTCTCTAATTATGGTTATAATTAACAAGTATTTTTAACACTTTACAACATAGTTGAAAAGTGCTTATGACTTTGTTCATTCTGTCTGTCTGTCCGTTCGCAAGATAAGTGTCGTAAAAATGACTTTATTAAAATGAAATTTTAGTATGTTGTTCAGTTCAAACGGTCAGTGGGACCTATGGGAATATAAATGAATAATACCACCCAATTATTTTTGAATTGAACCAGGATTGAAAAAATGAAGTACATTGAACCTTGGGACCTCATTTTTCAAACATTTTTTAAGCGAATTTAAAATTCAAAAATTGCTTCCAAAGTTTTAGGAAATATTCAAATTATCCCGTAAAAAATTAAAAAAAAAATGTCAGGAAATATATGCGATAGTTTCTACTTTCCTTATATACATAATGTATAAGAAAAGTATTGTGACGGGGTCGAAAATTCGAATTCGAGTTTTCGACGGGAGAGCACGTTTTAAGCATCCCTGATCACGAATCGAACATTTTTGAGGTGATATCTGTGTGTGTGTGTGTGTGTGTGTGTGTGTGTGTGAGTGTCTGTGGAGACGATATCTCACGAACGAATGGAGCGATTCGAATGAAATTTGGTACAAAAATCAATTACAATCCGCGAATACTGGAAGCTTATTGTTTTTAAACAAAATCGAATGTTCAGAACCCCTCTAAATTTTCGAGTGAAATTTTGAAAAAAATCATCAACAAATCAAAACTTTTAATAAAGTTACGCAAATAGACATTTCTTATGTAACTTTTCCTTAGAAAACGATTGACACAAACTGTAGGACGCTAACATTAACCGTTCTCGAGATATTGCACATTTTTCATATAAATTTATCAAAAAATCAATTAAAATAAAAAAAAAATATTAACTCTTAAAAAACATGTTCACTTTTCATATGTAATATCATGCGATGAATTTGGTGATATCATTCTCGTGGATCTAACTCGTTCCATTCACGAGAAAAGATACATTGAGTAATACTTTTGTATTTGAACGCCAATAGTCATTTATCTGCTGAAAGAATAACTTATTTCTCTGTCCATAACGCTTGGCGAGATTTTGGCGAAGAATTTGGCGGAATGTCGCCAACTTGGCGACTTTTTAAATGTTGCCAAATTAACGAAAATCTCGCCAAATGGATAAAAATGGCGTTACATCAATGAAAATGACGACTAACTGAAGAAAATTCAATATCTTGGATGGAATATAAGTATCTACTATAAGAATAACATTTATTTATCTGTAAAAATAGTAAATTCATTGCATTATATAAGGAAAGTCATGTGCAGTCCACATCAGATTTTTTAAATAAAAAATAAAATAATAATTACACCAATATCATATGAAGAGATCACGTGATCCACTTCAAAATAAAATATGGCATCCATGTTGTGTCAAAATCGTGATTTTTAAAGTTCTTTTTAATTCATATTTAGTGTTGTATCCGTCCTAAAACCGCTTTATTTTTGTTTAATTTCTGTGTATTTATATTCTTAAACAACGCAATTACAATATTTGTGAGTTTAAATGATCATCAAACTTTGATTATTTCTACAAAGAAGCCTAATTTTCACTTATAGAAAATGTAAACACATCAAGCTGTAAGATGAGTTGTAAAAAAATTGCTGAATTTCTTTAAAGCAAAATTATTTAGCTCTGGAGTCTGCAATATAGCTGATATGAATATAATAATTCATTGATTTTACATAGAGAAGCAGACGATTTTATAGCAGCCTTGTTGGATGAAGTTTGAAGCATAGAGTTAAATTATTTTTACCTCCATGGTTTTAAGTTTTTAAGAAAAATAAATTACTGTAGTATTGTGATGAATGAGAGGAATGGAATAAAAGTGTATAAATGAAATATTTACTGCTTTTACATAGATAGCCAGGCGATTTATATTTCAATGATGTTATTTGAATAAAGTTAATTTTTTTCGATGAAGTTCTAAGTTTTCAAATATAATAAATTAATGTACTATTGTGATAATTCTAAAAAATATTACCGCTGAATGTATCGCATATTTTAGAGGTGTTTAAATAAAAATGTATTGCAGTTGGAAAGTGTTTCATAATCAATGCTTTATACATGATTAATCTTTCTTGTTTTCATAGTTGTAGGATAGGGAACAGAATATAGGGAGATAAAAATAAATTGAAGGGTAAAATAATTTTGAATACGTATTCTTTATTTTTTCAATTCTACTTTACACTGCGCTAATAATTTATATTTACAAAATTGACAGTTTAAATAAATATTTTAGGCCTTTCTTCAGAAATGCATACAATGCAAAACTACTTAACTTATCCCAGCGCCACTTGAATTATTCTCTCAAACGACGTTTTTAATTGAAATTTTTTAATATGAAGTTTTACCTCCATGCACCATTCATTTCTGCAAGTGTTTCCATCATGGAGTTGAGAGAGAAGGAGATAAAATTTCCATGGATGAAAAGCTTGAAAATAAAATACCATAATGGTTTGAGAATTATATCTAAGTGCCACTAGTGTTGTTAGTAAAGTCCAGCTGTTCTCACTAGACGTAGCAGGAAGATACAGTGTTCAGTATGTGTATTTTCGGTGTTCCATAATTATGAGTAAAAGTAATAAGTATTTTTCTTAGTTGTAGAATAGAGTACTAGTTTACTCTCTCATCCCGTGGCGACTTTTAAGGTTTACGCGAGAGACAAGTAAGGAGTTGGGTGAGTATCCACTACCCAGCGAGACCACGACCAAGGGAGCGAAGTCGGACGAATTACTCACGGCACAGGTCCAAAAGATGATCCGCCAAGTTTCGACTCCAGTCGCCGACGGGTCTGGAAACAGGCCACAAAGACATAGTTCCTCTTCGCCACCTGGAAGAGTCCGGTTCATGAACTCGGGTGGGAACTCCAACAGGTCAGTCCCCAGATGTGTGTACTCCCTTAGAGAAGGTGGATCGAAGGCAGAACAGAGTACGGCATATGGGGAGACAAAAGTAAATTTAAATACATAGGAATTTTCTTTACTGTTTGAGTTGAAATTTGAATTGCTCAAGCCTTTCGCCATAGAAATACATGCATTGCAGCGGGACTTACACCATCGTCACATGAATTACTGTCTCAAACTATTTTGGAATTTCCCACAACTCCCCCCTTTTATCTCCATTGTTTCCATAATCAAAAATGGGAATTTAAATAACCTAACAAATCTGCTACGTCCAACATATTAATTTTCCTACAAAACAAATTTCAATACTGTAGAAAAATAACGATACAAACAACAGTTTTTCTTATTAGCAGATCTCGCTAAAATTCGATACATATCTTGTCGTTAGCTGCCTGAATAAGCGTACCCAATTTCATGCACTTCTCAATTTTTGAATGTGGAATGTCACGTGCTGCCCACATTAGATGTTTTATAAAATGCCTGCGTTACTACACTACAATAAACAGAAAACCGCAATTTAAGATTCTGCAGAGCTCGCGTAACCTCAATATCCAATATTGATCAACAACTCGCCATACAGATTAAACGAGTCAATATTTGCCACGCACATTTGAAGAGAAACTTAAGTGCATTTAAAAATTAACAAGTTACTGCGACTTCAAACTAAAAGAACCAAAACAATCACTAGGAACGATATGCGAAGGGGGGATTCCACGAAACAATCCCTCGAATCCGACAAACACCTCAAACAATGGGACAGAACTAATGAAGCCCATTTTCAGAACAAAGAGCTTTTAAAAAAAGAATCACCGCGAGAGCCTTTTAACCTTGTTTTGAGTAGAGAGACAAGAAGGTAGACCCATTGACAATGCGATAATGATGGGTTACAGGGCAATCGGCTACGTCGGATGGGCGAAAGTGGTTTAGCTTTGATATCTTATGAGAAATTCTCAGTATCTAAGATAGAAATGTATTAAAAATGTAATAAGTCGAAGTAAGATGAAACGGCTGTTTCTTTCAACAATACAGATTATGAGATTCCCAGTCCCCCCCCCCCCCCCCTCCTATTTGTGACGCAAATAAACGTGTTTGGTCGGAGCATCAGGCTGAAATCCGAGCGTTACGAAAGATGTAAACACTTTGGAGGGCGCTTATATATCAGAACCTAACAGATAAAAATGCAAATAATTTTTACTTGTTTTGTCGAATATAGAGGGCCATTTGTGAATGCACAAACAAAAAATTCAATTTTTTTTTTAATATTTTGAAATATCGAAAAGAAATGTTTGTCTCAGCGCATGCTTTTGCCTCACTTTGCTTATTTTTACTTGAAATATCTTTTAAACTATATATATAATAAAACGATAAATACAATAAGTGACATAAATGTCTAGTAAGAAATTCAATTTGCAAATCAATAATTTGTTTTTAAAAAGCCCTTATAGTTTACAAGCAATCATCATGTCAAAAAGAAGACTGAAAATTTTCTGTTTTTAAGTAAGTTTGTAATGCTTAATATCTCGAAAACTGAAAGTGCTAACTGAAAATAATAGCGAGTAATTTGTAGCCCATTGTTGGCTCGACAAGGATATATAATTGGATTTAGTATAGGATTTTTAGTTTCCAAAATAGAGTGGGTATAATTTCGATATTTTAATATTTCGAAAAGCGGTTCTAGTTTCGATTGGCATTCGCTAGTAACGTAGAAAGATAAAGTTGTTTAAATTCTTACTTTAGTTACCCTATCGTATTATATGATATAAATGAGACAAATGAGACTGAAAATCACTAATAACCTCATTGAACTTTATTGGATTTTAAGTTCATAAAACGCTACTCTCACGCAAAACTATTTCGGCTCCATCGGACGGGAGCCAACGCCGATTCCCTACCCCTCCAGAAATGCTGTCTAAATCTTTCAAGAATCTACGCAATTCTAGGAATAACCGTCGTTGTGGTGGCCAACCTTTTCGATACTGCCATTAACTCCTTCTTTTCCAGTGACACTAATAAAGCAGCTTTGAATTCGTCAACCAGCATTTTTGAAAATTCTTTCTTCATCTGTTTGATATGTTTCATTGCAAAAGGGATTTTCAATAAGTGTGCATGTTCACACACGTAAACAAAAGCAAAGTATTGTTTGGGAATTGAAAATGATACACTAGGCCAGGGGTTTCCAAACTTTTTAGCATAAGGGCCACACTGACTCCTCCACTAAGTCCCAAGGGCCAGAGTGCAAGAGCCCAAGGGCCAAAAGTGCAGAACATTTAAAGAGCAATGGGGATATCAATATTTCCTGATTGAGTCAAGTAATAAGGCAATGTGTATAATTTGCAATGAAACAATATCAGTCCCCAAATAATACAATATAAAACGTCATGTGACTAAACATTCTCAGAATTACTCCAAATTTACAGGAAGCCTACGGTTAGAAAAATATTAATCTTTGAAAAGCGGGTTGAAATCTCAGCAATTGTTGTTTAAGAAAGTAAATGCTGAACAAGAAGCAGCAACTCGTGCTAGGTTCCGCGTGGCTCATTCAATAGCGAAACATGAGAAACCATTAATTACAGTTAAAATGTTCAATTTAATTATGTATGTCAGTTATTGTGTTTTTTAATTGGTCGTTAAATAAAAACATGCATTATAAATTTTACAATGTAATCAAAATAAACTATGACGGGCCGGATACCGGGCATGTCCGGCACGCTACCGCGGGCCGGATTGGTGGTGCTCGCGGGCCGGTGTTGGCCCGCGGGCCGTAGTTTGGAGACTCCTGCACTAGGCGTTAGCTTCATTCTAATCCTAATGGAACTTGAGGGGCGGATTTATTCTGCGGGGTAGTATTAACGTTTAGGGAAAATAGTTAGTTTAGGGAAAATAGTTAGGGGGAATAGTTGAGTTAGGGAAACTAGTGATTTTTCCCTGATTCAATTTGGTAAAATAATATTCCTCGTCTTCCTATTTCATTTAAAAACAAAGTTTATAGAGATTTTTTTTAATCAATACATCATTTTTTTTAATAAATGTTCTTTAGAATAATTTCTAGTATAAAGAGTTTTAGATCTTTATCGTGCTATATCATGTTGCTGATATTTATGAAGTTTGAGTGAGGTCGCAATATTTGAGACTGGATTGAGATATTCTTTACAGCGAGGGCAAGCGATAAACAGACAACAATGGAATGTAAAATATACACATACAATACAAAAATATCTGATATATGCACAACTAAACAGGCGACACGCCGTGGAGAGTTCATAATTTTTTGAAAAGCCGCTTGCACCACAAACTTAATTGTCGGAAACAATACTGGTACCCAAACAAGGTATTTTGGAGCAGGATCAAAAATTGGAATTGTGCTACTTCTCAATTTTGTATACAACAGTATACATATATTTTGTATACAACAATATACATATGATATTTTTTTTACAACAATATACCGGGTGGTCAGAATTAAAACCCCTCTACTCTGAGCTCTTTATACATCGAACTACTCAGTGTAAAGGCTCCAAAATTGTTGAACCTACTATTCCAGACATAGGGAAAGGGATTACGCGGAAAAAAAAATAGTTCCAGAAACACCGATAGGTGGCGCTGTACAACAGAAAATATGCTGAAAAGACACAAAATAATCACAAAAAAACATGCAATATGGAATTTTTTGCTGATATGAAAAAAAAGATAAAAAAGTGAAGAAACTTAAATTGTCATTGTAACTGTAATTTCGCACTGTAAGCACAAAAATTTGCATAAACCCGTTGGTTTGCAGCTACTATGTTCTGGGCATAAAAGGGGATAAAACTGGAAAATTTTCACTCTTAGCAGCGATGGCTGTCACACTGCCAGAACGCGCTTTGCTTGTGAAGCTGTTTTATGAAAACAAAGGACATGCTGCAGCTGCACTTCGAGAGTTTCGTCGACTTAAGAATTTGCGCCAAGGACCATTACTTCCACAAGCTCTCAGGAGAATGATAGCTCGATTCGAGAAAACTGGACATCTTGGAGTTCAACCGGGTCGAGGACGCAAATCGACTCGTTCAGATGTCGTTGACGATGTTGCCACCGCTATTGTTGAACAATCAATGGATAACGTTATACGCAGCATTCCCTGCATCGATAATGTCCTTATGATATGAATGTTTGGTACGTTCGAATAAAATGTGTTACAAATGTGTATTTTGTGTCTTTTCAGCATATTTTCTGTTGTACAGCGCCACCTATCGGTGTTTCTGGAACTAATTTTTTTTTTCGCGTAATCCCTTTCCCCATGTCTTGAATAGTATATTCAACAATTTTGGAGCCTTTACACTGAGTAGTTCGATCTATAGAGAGCTCAGTGTAGGGGTGTTTTAATTCTGACCACCCGGTATATATGAAAATATGAAAAGTTTAATAAACTTTTCATATTTTTATGAATCTTCATTTTTTTTTAATATGAAATAATTATCCTACGGATTTGGTTTGAAGCTCGTTAAAAAGATCATTTTTCGTTTTCCAGATGGCGTCAATGTGGAACCTCTGCGATACTATTTTCGATTGCGAAGGGATTGGTTTGTGCGGAAATCACTCGAAATACCTTTAACATTTAACAAGTAAAGACCAATTTGAAAAAAAAGATCTCGAAGATGTGCTTTCGGAATTTGAACTTAAGTACCACTGTTCCAAAGTTTGTAGCTGGGGGGTCGCCTAGATTTACCGATAGACCGACGAACAGATCAACATCTGTTTTTTATTATTATAGATATCAAATTTTAGGAAAATGATAGGCATATTTTTAATCTAATTTTTTTTTTCAAGTATTTAATCCTAATCCCTGAAATAGGGTCAAGATGCTGGTTGTGTGATCCTAATGCTAGGTTCTCTTTTCTTAGCTTCCAAAACAGGTGAAAGCAAAATTTAAACTCTGCTATATTTTAGCACTTTGTTTTAAAAAAATCTAATTTTGCTAAAACGTCTGTAAAAATCCTTGCTGCCCCAACCGGGAATCAAACCCTGGAATCCGAACTGGCCATCCGACGCTCTACCGTTAAGCTACTAGGACGAAATTGCAAGCTCTTGTCGTCAAAGTGGGCTCAACACATGTGTTAATTTTAAGGAAAAATTGGACGTAACACTTACATTTTTAAATTCATTTTATCGCGTAGTGTTATACATCATTCTTTTCAGATAATGAATTTTTCATATCTAGCAAAAATTTTGTTGAAAAATACAATGACCTTAATGAATTAAAATAAATTTAATTAATTTAAAAAAACAGAACTTTCAATAATGTTACGAAAATGATCATTCATTATGTAATTTTTCATTATAAAATGAACGACGCAAACTTTAGGACACTAACGTAAACCGTTCTCGAGATATTGCACGTATTTTTTAAATTATCAAAAATATTGTATAAATTTAAAAAGTATTAACCACCGTGAAATAGATTTCCTTTTAATATGCAATATTATATTAAAAAACAAATGTGTCAGCATCATTCTCATGGATCTAATTCGTTCCATTCATGAAATTAGATACGCTATATAGTAGTTTTGAATTTTTGCGCCCAAAAATTCGTAATGGCTACAAAAATTGTTAAATTGTCAACCTTGGCGACGAATTTGGTATTTTTAATAGGTCGACCAATAAATGAAAACGGCGGCAAATTAATGAACATTCAATATCCTGGAAAATTAAGTTTAATTTCTTTGATAAGCCCTGTCGCGTGGTGGGAATTATTAATTTAATATACTTGAATCGGGAGGCGCGATAGCCCTACGGTTAGCGCGCGGGAATTGCATTCGGACGGCCCGGATTCGAATTCCGCCACTGCCAAATACTGCCGCCGTGTTCACACGAAGTACGATCACGTTAAACATGTGGGTCCGTAAGTCCTTCCGAGAGGTCGGTGGTAGGGGAAGGAGGGTACGGCCCCTGTGGATGCCTCCCCCACTGGGTTCCGGTCTAAATTGGGTGGCACTTCCCGGCCGTCCAAATAGATACCTTATACCTTTCTGGTAGGTTGGACGATCTGGGTCGAAGAAGAATATACTTGAATCAAAATATTAATTATGTTTTGATATGTTCTGACTGTCTATCTATTCCACTTGGCGACAAACTCGGTGACTTTTGGAAAATATCGCAAAACCGACGAAACATCGCAAACCGACGAATATGCTGCCGGATTGTCGAATATTTAATAACTTAGAAAGTCTACTCTATTCATTCATTTCTTTTCTTTTTTATAACCCCTGTCGCTTTGAGGAAATCAATAAGTGTATATTTAAAATATAGTAAGTTTCACTGTTTGTGTGCAAACACAAGTGTTGAAGGCGTGCGGATCAACGAGTTAGAATATATGGAGAGAGTGCGGTCCAATCTGTTCCATGTTATAAACGTGGCCAAACATAGAGCAGGTGCTAGTGGGTGAGGAGGAGAAGGCCACTCATGCTTTGGCGATTTATCGCCTAAACTGTGTCGTGTACCTTCTGTTTTCTTTTTTAACTTCTATTAAAGTTGAGGATGAATGGGAAGTTGTTACACCTATTATATATACATGATTTTAAAAAATATGTATGAAGAAAAATACGAAATAAGATTAGAATATTTTTATTACCAAAAAATTTTATTACTAAAGACAAATTTTGTTAATGAAGTCAATTTCATAAAACAAATTGAACTGCTAAACAATTGCAAATAAAATATAATAGGAAATAGATTACAAGTATACAAATTGAAGAATATGTATAATATATTTAAAAACAATTATAAAGTATATGAAAAAATTATGTGCATGCTCGCTTAAAATGTGGAATTCTCCACTTTTATCCAGATAAACTTTATCTTTGAAAGTTATGTTAGCAGTATCCATATCTGCTTTGAGGCGTAATACGATTGAGTCATTTTTACATCTAATTTATTTTAATGTATTGTATGCGTACCGTCAAATATAAAACAATGTAATATTTGCAATAATAAAATATTTAACTTTATTTGCATTTTTTTTTTAATATAAAATGACATTTCAGAATAAAATACAAAATCATGTCTAAATTCATAAATAGGGGCTCAGATATTGAAATAGCCACGATTCTTAAATTGTCAAAACGTGTTCGGAAGTGTTTTTGCTTGTTTAATCCACATAGAATCTGGAAATTGTTTAAAACTGTTTTTCTATAAAGTATAGGAAATAAATACGATTATAATATATTACGGAACAAAATAGAAAAATTGCATTTAATTATAATAGTTTCAGAGATTTGACTGCTAATAATTCGTTTGAAAAATGCTTTAAATAAATATTGTGAAATTTACATCCAGAATTAAAAAGACCGTAAGCACAATTGCAGTGCGCTAACTCAATGTGGCATAAAAATAAATGTTGTACAATTATATTAAATATTAAAAACTTATAGCAGAAATTGAAGATCAATCTATCCAAAATTATTTCTAAAAATTTTAAAAACAACTAAAGCATTAGGACCAAAATTATAATTAAAGCTATGTGCAGAATTTTAAATTTTAATGACCTTTAAATAGAGTTAATTTTGTATTAATACTTCTGCATTTGTTTTGTTGAAGTTTCTCAGTATGAAGTTTCGCAGTGTAACACAGCCTTATTTTAAAAAATTCAAAGAGTACGGATTTTATTAACAGAACTTTGTGGTTTTGTATTGGGTCGTGGTTTAAAATGTGATCATTTAAATTTGAGAAAAGATATGGATCCATCTGCATCATTGAATAAGTTATAAGTGTGTGCATAATGTTGCGTTTGTGTAATTTTCCAGCAGCTTCAATTATACGAAAAGATTTTTCTGCAACTTTGCAAAGTTTATGTACATCATCACCAGGCGATATTAATCCATCTCTGTTTTTAATTTTAATTAAATTGGAAAAAGAAGAGTTCACTGTTAATGCCAAAATACATTGTGAGCACTTGAGTGATTTGGTTAATTTTTTTATGATGAATCCTGAAATGTAGCCTACAACATCAGTAATAAAAAGGCTCAAATTGCTTAAGTCCATTATATTATTTTCTATGTCTCTAATATTTTGTTCTACCGTTTCATCATAAAAAGTAATATCTTCATTTAAAGTATTAGTGTATTTGTTTATAGATGATGAGACATTCAGGATATTGGTTTCATCTAAAGGCAAGCAGTTTGAATTAAGGGAGGATGTAATCTGGTGATGAGAGAGTAATCTAACGTATGCTGATTTAAATTGTATGGCTGTAGGGTTATTGTTGTGTCCGCCTTTGCTTCGTACTGCACTGAAAAACATTTCAATGTGATCTTGGGAAAGTTTGTACGTGGGTAAAAAAATGAGAAGCTGAGAATCAATTAAACTGCTATATAGTAATTTTGTGCTATTGATACATGTTAATAAACCTAAAAATCCCGTTTTTCTGTTACTATGTAAAATTAAAGGGCAATTTATAGTTTTAAAAACAACTGAAGCATTAGGACCAAAATTATAATTAAAGCTATGTGCAGAATTAAGTTTTAATGACTTTTAAATAGAGTTAATTTTTTATTAAATGCTTCTGCATTTGTAATGTAAAGTATGTAAGTAAAAATGTATGATGTAAGTAAAAATATTTATATTGGTAGAGCTGTTTCTAGATCAAGAAGCCTATTACTTAAATTATGATGAGAAGAATGTGAGGTTCTTTTAGAGTTAAGATTGCTCATTTAATAGATTGCTAACGCATGATCAAGAAGTCGGTGATTCAAATACTTCTTTGGGCAAGGCATATTTCTTTCTCGAGAACTAAACAAGAGTTGTTGTTGTTGAGACCCAGACCGTCCGACCTACCAGAAAGGTGTAACTGTTTGGACGGCCGGAAAGAGCCACTCAATTTAGACCAGAACCCAGTGGGGAAGCATCCACAGGGACCGTACCCTCCTTCCCCTACCACCAACCTCTCGGAAGGACCTACTGACCCACATATTTAACGTGATCGTACTCCGCGTGAACACGGCGACAGTTTTAGCAGCAGAGGGAATCGAACCCAGGCCTACCGAGAGCAATTACCGCGTGCTAACCACTGGGCTACCGCGCCAAACTAAACAAGAGTGTAATACCAAAATACTTCTTGAAAACACTGATAGTTTGGTAATACATCCTTTGATTTTTAATTTGTGAACGGGGGGAAATATATCTTTTTAATCGAGATGTTTATATGAAATTAATTCTAACCAGCATCGGCACCTATAAAATTTATCCGGAGGGATTCAAGGATAAGATTAACAACATCGACTAGTTTGATGTCCGACTTTGTGATTTTGGAGTGTCCCCTTGTCATCCCCTATGGGCGTCCATGCTAACTAGTAATACTTATTAAGTACGATTTATTCTGAACTAGAAATGAGATCATGCTCATATATCATTATATAAAATGCACCGAAAAGTTATGATGTAAAATCTAGCTGACATTTTCAACGAATGTAAACTATTATTATATTTTATTATGAACGTAAAATTTTATCATACGACACGTCTTTACTCTCATTAAAACTCCCATTTTTCTTCTCTAGCCACCCAATGCTGCGAGTCGCCAACCGTCGCCAAGTTCTACCTCGAAGAGGAAACATACGAGGATACCGAAAATAACTCTATAACTATCAGCAAAGTACTCCAAATGTTTTTTTAAAGTGTTAGAATGACATTATAAGTCTTTTGCAATATCACAAACACCAAAAATAAAGCAAAACTTCTAATTATACAGCATTAAAAGCAATGAAATTAATAGCCAAATGAAATGCACCATGCTAAAATCTAGCACAATTCCTTTTTAACTATATTTGTAAGATATATAATGGAAAAAAATGTTATCCATGAAAAGAGTAAAGCCCTCCTTGTACATGCTTTCACTTGCAGCCGTAATTACAACAAAACATAACCATTATTTTAGCATTTATATTTCTGGAGTACGCTCTCTGTTAGAAATTGCCATTGAAATGTATAGGGTCACAGTCGGAAGAAAATGCGTTCTCGGGGAATTCGTCCCTAAGACACCTGCCTTTATCTTGGATGACGATTGCAACCCTTAAGCTCTCTCCATATATTCTAACTCGTTGGTGCGGATGGACAACACTACCCCCCATCTTATGCAATATTACCCCCAACTTATCCTTGTGTCTATTTCAGAAAAAAAAGAAAAGAAAAAAAAATTATTGAAGAAAAGAATAAGATAATTATTAAAATGTGCATTAAAATACAACACCCCCCCCCCCTTTTCACACACACACATACATGCAAAAATAATTTTATTTTTTGACCCCACCTAATTCGGTCCACAAAAGTAGACAATAACAAACTCTCTAAATATACACCCGTTTGTCGTGGATGAAAAGAATGAAACTGAAGAAATGAAGCCACTCCAGGCAGGCGTCGGAGAGACTCAAGCGCCCGCGCTATTTTTGTACTCGAATTCGATCCTCGTGTGAAATCTCTGAATCATGTTATTGATCACAGCATGACACTCGACGAGGACCATTTTGTTACGCGGTCGGAAAAAGGGGAGCCGGAGATTGAGTGGCCGAGAACACTTCAGGGGGTGGAATGATTTGCTCACACACTCACACTCACTCACACACACACTCACACACATATATATAATGGGGGTTATCAATCTAGAGACATCATAACCACGAGTAGGCTCACATAAATTCTTATGAAAAACGACGATACAATTTTAAGGGATAGCGAGCAAGGATATCTGATGACGTGAAGGAATTTTTTTTTTTTTTTTGTACTTCTATTTTCTCATACTATTATAAAACAATTTTTTTTTTCGCGAAATTCTTGGAATTCGAGATTTCTGGTAGAAAGCACGTTTGAAAACCTTCTTAACACACTACGAGTGAGTTCAAAGAGTCTGTCAGCATGTGTGTGTGTGTGAATGAATTATGCACAAAACTAGAGGTGGATGAATAAAACTTTTCTCGATTTTCAACGAGATCTTGAATATTCGAATACCTTGAATTTGCTATTTCAAATTATTAATAAATTATATTTATATTTATTAAATATTATATCAAAAAATAAATCAATTTAGGAAAATTAAAAAGTGTAATAAAGCCACAAGAATATAGAAATTAAACTTTATATTTTAAAAAGTGAAAAGTGTAATAAAGCTACAAGAATATAGAAATGAAACTTCATATTTTACATATTTTAAATCCTTAATTTTCTATTATTTTAGAATAACTTATTTTTTAGGTACTCTTAATTACAGTAATTGTAAATACTTCTCCCCTACTGCATGTTTTATTTGAGAAAACAAGTGTTTGAACGTTTTTTTTTTACCTTTAATTCATTTACTTATTTTTTTATTCCTTATTTTTTGTAGCAAATTAAACCAGAGGTGCTAAAGAGTCACTCAGGAAAACTGTTGATGGCGCGGTGATTAAATACTTCAAGGATAAATCCTTCAAGAGAAAATACAGTAGTCGAAAATGTCAGTTCTTGGTAACAGCAAATTTTGTTCTGGATACTTTCGAATTTCTTCTGTTGGAATATCCTTACTTTCTATTCCAGAATCTGCTGTTACATGTTCACCTTCTCCTCATTCGTATACTGATCCATTCCAAGTCGCTAATGATAGTGCATGAAAAAACCACCACTTTTATACGTCTTTGCGCTGTGAAAGACAGCGTGTCTGGGGAAATATAAAGCGCCATCTAGCACCAAACTGCTTAACTTGCGACCAAGCATTCTTTTACAAAAAGTGTTTGTTTCGATGTGTTCAATCACCCCTTAAAGTTTGTTTCATTAGTTTTGAAACATCTTGTACATTATATATATATATATATATATATATATATATATATATATATATATATATATATATATATATATATATATATGTATATATATATATATATATATATATACATATAAATATATATATATATATATAGTCTGAAAGTCCAATGAAAGAAAAGTGAGAAGCTATAACTTGAAAAACCTAACTTTCTAACAAGCCTGCAAAATAAAAGTATAAATCAGCAAATCTTCAATCAAATGAAAAAAAAAATACAAATTCCGAATCATCAAGTTAAAGAAAATCATCAAAAATCAATGACAATTTTGCATTGTCATTCCTATTTATTCAATATTTTTTTACAGTTACATACTTGCAAAGTATCCTTAATTTTTTTGGTATGCTACGGTATATATATATATATATATATATATATATATATATATATATATATATATATATATATATATATATATATATATATATATATATATATATAATAAAAATAGCTTGAAAATCCAATGATAGAATAGAGAGAAGTTGCAACTCAAAAAATCCCAACATTAAAAAAATGCCTAACTAATAAAAAGTATCAAACATTGAATCATCAATCATGTGGAATATAAAAGGCAAACCGCTAGTCATCAAGCTGAAGACAAACAACGAACATCAATGGAGAAGAATCGTTAAAAGAAAATCAAATAAAATCCAAGCATTAAAGCTTTACACGTGGACAAGTCCTAGGCCTAAAAAAATTAATTGTTCATTTCGATAAAACTCTTCGTCAAGTCCAAGTATTTCATCAAAATGAACAAAAAATGCAAGTTTCTGATATCAGTGATTGATTATATCGATAAACACTGTTAACTTGGACGACATGCATAAAGATTGAAAAATTATAGGAAACAAGAATACATGAAAAAACACTGCATATGTTTGATCCATTGGAGCCTTGAATAAAGAGATCAATGTTGCCAATCGTAAAAAAAAAAAAAAAGTTGAGAACTGCTGTTGCCAATCGTAAGAAATAAAAAAATCTGATGTGGGCAACACATGACTTTCCTTATATAATGCAATGAATTTACTACTTTTACAGTTAAAAAAATGTTACTCTTATAGTAAATACTTATATTCTTTCCAAGATATTGAATTATCTTCAATTAGTCGTCATTTTCATTGATTTAGCGTCATTTTTATCTATTTGGTGAGATTTTCGTTAATTTGGCAACATTTAAAAAGTCGCCAGATTGGCGACATTCCGCCAAATTTGTCGCCAAAATCTCGCCAAGCGTTATGGACGGAGAAATAAGATATTCTTATACCAGATAAATGACTATTGACGTTCAAATACAAAAGTATTACTCAAAGTATCTTTTCTCATGAATGGAACGAGCTAGATCTAGGAGAATGATGTCACCCAATTTATCGCATGGTATTACATATGAAAAGTGAACATGTTTCTCAATAGGAAATATTTTTATTTTATTTTATATGACTTTTTGATATATTTTTTTTTTAAATGTGCAATATCTCGAGAACGGGTCATGTTAGCGTTCTAAAATTTATGCCAATCGTTTTCTAATGAAAAATTACATAAGAAATGTCTATTTGCGTAAATTTATTAGCAGTTTTGATTTTTTGACGATTTTTTCAAAATTTCACTCAAAAATTTAAGTGGGTTCTGAACATTCGATTGCGTATAAAAACAATAGGCTTCCAGTGTTTACGGATTGTGTTTTGTTACGGATTGTGTTTGTTCGAATCGGTCCATTCGTTCGGCAGTTATCGTCTCCACAGACTCACTGACACACACACACATATACTTTCACACACACAGACATCACTTCAAAAATGTTTGATTCGTGATCAGGGATGCTTGAAACGTGCTCTCCCGTCGAAAACTGGAATTCGAATTTTCGACCCCGTCACAATACTTTCCTTATACATTATGTATATAAGGAAAGTAATAACAGTAATGCGAAAAAGCTATAAAAGGTGATATTCAACAGTAAGAGCTATAAAATAAAGGGGCAGATGATAATAGGAAACATAGAGGCTAAATTATAAGGGGATGTAAATACATGGTAACGCTTAATCAAGAGAAAGTGGATGTCTGGCTAATATAAGATACTAAGGAGAGAATTTCCTTATATCAGAGAATTCACTGATATCAGAGAATTTAAGTACATTCAACCATTCCAAACTTTTTAACTATATCACTTACTAAATATGCTGGATATTTATATAATTTGGTGGTAATTTTTAGCTTATTAATATGCATAGCATGAAATTTTTTATCTGATAATCTATAAATTCTAAAAAGTTGATTAAGTATAATATTTCTAAACAATTGAATCGAGTTACAGGAATTAAATGGTAATATTTTATTAATGTTAAAGTTAAAAAAGTATCTTTTATCATATAAATTAGTAACTATCCCATTAGTAGGTTCAATAATTAGATTTAAATCCAAAAAATTAATGCTATTACTATTACGAATTAGTTCCAAATTATCCGGATACAAATCTATATCTATGACACAGCTGTCTGCAAAAACCAAACAAATCAGATCATCAACATATCTGTAAATTTTATAATCTGTGGAAGTAAAAGATTTTTCATAACGATAAAGGTATAAATTAGCTAATATACTGCTACTACAGCCACCTTGTGGAACCCCTGAGACTTGTATGTATAATTTATTACCTTGGAAAAAAAATAAAAATATATATATATATATATATATATATATATATATATATATATATATATATATATATATATATATATATATATATATAATAAAATTTTGAAAGTCCAATGAAAGAAAAGTGAGAAGTTGTAACTCGAAAACACTTTTCTTTCATTGGGCTTTCAAACTTTTTACTTTCCTTATATACATAATGTATAAGGAAAGCATTGTGACGGGGTCGAAAATTCGAATTCGAGTTTTCGACGGGAGAGCACGTTTCAAGCATCCCTGATCACGAATCAAACATTTTTGAAGTGATGTCTCTCTTTGTGTGTGTGTGTGTGTGTGTCAGTAAGTCTGTTTAGACGATAACTGACAAACGAATGGACCGATTCGAACGCAATTTGGTACAAAAATCACAATCCGTAAACACTGGAAGCCTATTGTTTTATACGCAATTGAATGTTCAGAACCCTCCTAAATTTTCGAGTGAAATTTTGAAAAATCGTCAAAAAATCAAAACCGCTAATAAAGTTACGCAAATAGGCATTTCTCATGTAATTTTTTATTAGAAAATGATTGACATAAATTTTAGAACGCTAACATGAACCGTTCTCGAGATATTGCACATTTTTCAAAAAAATTATCAAAATGTTATATAAAATAAAAAATATATATATTTCCTATTGAGAAACATATTCACTTTTCATATGCAATACCATGCGATAAATTTGGTGACATCATTCTCGTGGATCTAGCTCGTTCCATTCATGAAAAAAAAGATACTTTGAGTAACTAATACTTTTGTATTTGAACGCCAATAGTCATTTATCTACTGTAAGAATAACTTATTTCTCCATCCATAACGCTTGGCGAGATTTTGGCGACGAATTTGGCAGAATTTCGCCAACTTGGCGACATTTTTAACTGTTGCCAAATTAACAAAAATCTCGCCAAATTGATAAAAATGACGTTAAATCAATGAAAATGACGACTAATAGAAGAAAATTCAATATCTTGGTAATATAAGTATCTACTATAGAGAATACCATTTTTTTTTAACTGTAAAAGTAGTAAATTCATTGCATTATATAAGGAAAGTCATGTATTGCTCAGATCAGATTTTTTTATTATTGAAATCATTTTGTTTATTAACTGCATTTGCTCAATAAATTAAATGTATTTTGCATTGTCTTTCCTATTTACTCATTTTTTTACATTTGCATATTTGCAAAGTATCCTTAATTTTTAAGTGTGCTATGGTATTTATAAAAATTTATATATATATATATATATATATATATATGTGTGTGTGTGTGTGTGCGTGTGTCCAAGTAGACATAGTTTATTGATATAATCCATTTATTTCTTCAGAAACATACATTTTTGTGTTTGCTTCTACAAAACACTTGAAGTTGAGAAAGAGTTCCAAATCCATGATTTAGGCTTAGACCTTGTCCACGTGTATAGCATTTATGCTTGGATTTCATCTGTTTTTCATTTGCAGATTCTATACTATCGATTTTTGATAATTTTCTTTAGCTTAATGATTCGAAATTTGCAATTTTATTTTTTTTCATTTGCTTGAAGATTTACTGTTATACTTTTGTTTTGTAAGCTTGCTGGAATGTCAGATTTTTCGAGTTGCAGCTTCTGACTTTTCTTTCATTGGACTTTCAAACTTTTATTATATATATATATATATATATATATATATATATATATATATATATATATATAATATATAAAATGGAAAATGGAAGTAATTAAACATTTTGAAGTGTTATAGCATATATGCGCAAAGCAGCTACAAATACTATACACGATATAAATATAAAAAGTATAAAAAGAATTTTAGAATTGAAAAAAGAAGGAAGGCTTAGCGAGAAGCTTACTTAATGGCGGTAAGGGGTTGTGACCTTACACCCCAGTTGTCAACAAGCTTGTCATAAATGCCGCGGCATTGCACTCCTGGACGCCAGCCCTGGCTGAAGCCAACCCCCGGAGTGACAATAACAATTATCACAAGACCGTTAAAAAAGAAAAGTCCAATGGTAATATGAAGACCATCACTGGATGAGCAACTAGTCCTTTAGACCACAATGACCTGTATATAACTTCGTGTTATCGTTCTGCGGTCCCGTGATGCATAGTATGCGAACCTTCATCTGCTAAACGATATAAAATAGATTTTAACTGTGAACAATAAGCATTATTGTTACTGTATAAATTATCAATATAATGTAGCATAAAAGGAATGGGGTATTGCTGTAGATATGCTTGCTGTAGAAATGTCCGATCAAACTCAATACGGATGTCTTCATTGTAGATGATTCTCTGAATTCTAGCCAATCCCCCCAAGAATACATTCCTAAATATATTCAAGTGAAGATTGGAATTCCAATTGATCAGACTGTTTATAGGTATATTAAAACTTTTTCTTTTGTCATATATAGTAAAACTCACAGGTATTTTACTGAAATCTATACTTAAATCTAAAAATTCCACTACATTTTTAAGTGCAGCAGGATTTTCTTTCAAAAATAAGTTTGGAGGGTAGAAATCGAAATTCATACTATAATCTTCATTTTCATATCCGACTATCTAGGTATATGATTTCATTATTAAGATGTGATTGGTTTTCATAAAAATTGAGGTACAGATCTTCTATACTTTCTTCTATACTTGCTGATCTGTACCTCAATTTTTATGAAAACCAATCACATCTTAATAATGAAATCATATACCTACGTTATGTGGATGATCTGATAGTCGGATATGAAAATGAAGATTATAGTATGAATTTCGATTTCTACCCTCCAAACTTATTTTTGAAAGAAAATCCTGCTGCACTTAAAAATGTAGTGGAATTTTTAGATTTAAGTATAGATTTCAGTAAAATACCTGTGAGTTTTACTATATATGACAAAAGAAAAAGTTTTAATATACCTATAAACAGTCTGATCAATTGGAATTCCAATCTTCACTTGAATATATTTAGGAATGTATTCTTGGGGGGATTGGCTAGAATTCAGAGAATCATCTACAATGAAGACATCCGTATTGAGTTTGATCGGACATTTCTACAGCAAGCATATCTACAGCAATACCCCATTCCTTTTATGCTACATTATATTGATAATTTATACAGTAAAAATCAGGATTATTGTTCAAAGTTAAAATCTATTCTATATCATTTAGCAAATGAAGGTTCGCATAATCTGAATAACAGGACCGTAGAACAATAACACAAAGTTATATACAGGTCATTGTGGTCTAAAGGACTAGTTGCTCATCCAGTGAAGGTCTTCATATTACCATTGGACTTTTCTTTTTTAACGATCTTGTGATAATTTTTATTGTCACTCCGGGGGTTGGCTTCAGCCAGGGCTGGCGTCCAGGAGTGCAATGCCGCGGCATATATGACAAGCTTGTTGACAACTGGGGTGTAAGGTCACAACCCCTTACCGCCATAGAGTAAGCTTCTCGCTAAGCCTTCCTTCTTTTTCCATTCTAAAATTCTTTTTATACTTTTTTATATTTATATATATATATACACACACACACACATAGATGGGGGGGGGGGTCTTTGATAGTTTGATCAAGTTTAAAATCAATAAGTTCCACCACTCACAGATTGTAATGATAGTTGGGAAGCTCAAACCGTGTAAATTAGTCCACAACTCGAATTTTCCACCCCGTCACAATACTTTTACGATCCATTACACCACATATGGAAGGAAAGAAAACACAAACGCATCTAGAATTTTGAATGCTGCCACATTGCGTGTCATGCAGCGGTTCAATTGCACACTACGAATGACTCGTTCAGTAACGATCCCGTCCGTCTTCGGCCATAAAAACGCCGAAGCAGTTCCAAGAGCATGGTGCGCCCTCGATTTCGTCGCGCGGTGAACCCGGACCTCACCTTCGAGTGGTCCGCAAATGAAATGTAGGGCGAAGAAAGTGCATTTCTCCAAATGCAGAACAAAAGGAGGATTGTAAAAAAGAATGAAAGATTAAAAAAAGGGGGGCAGCGCAGAGAGAGAGATGGGGGCGTAGCAAATAGGGTAACAAAAGTAAGCAGTGATTCAGGACCCCAGACCAAAAATCTGATGGACGCAACACATGCCATTCTCTGCACGTAGTGATGAAGTCTTTTGATATGCTTGGAAAATATTTATTGGTGAAAAAAAAAATCCATTTATCAAAATCTGTTATAGACAGAGCTTGATGATGACTGATATGGATTCAGCATACAATTCCAGAGAGGGTTCACGAGTTCACTAAGAATTTCAACTTTTGCTCATTTTTCTACTTCCAGTTCAATTTTGTTTTCTTGAAACGTTAAACGTCTATGTCTCAGAATTGGCTATAACAGAACTTAGATGGTGACTGATATGAATTCAGCATTAAATTCCACAGGGAGTAGGAGGGGTACTCAATTAGGATTTTGACTTCAGATTTTTCTTAAGATATCACTACAAAATAAACAAAATTACATTTCACTTGCAACATCTACTTCTAAGGATCGGCTATAGATGGAGCTTAGATGATGACTGATATGGATTCAACATCAAATTTCAGAGGGAAACGGGAGGTTCACTACGCATTTTTACTTCTCGATTTTTTTTTTTTCGCTTCCGATTCAAAAAAAAAATTTTTTTTTTTTTTTTTATTTTTTTTTTTTATTTTTTTTTTTTTTTTATTATACATTTCTTTCTTATGATGGGCTATAGATACAGCCTAGATGATGACTATATGGTTTCAGTATCGAACTTTTGTAAGGGAGCTAATGACGTCATGAACAAAAAAATTGTATCGCGGTTATATTTCACAAAAATTATTATAATTATTAAAGTTACCTCCTGGGGATAACTTCCCCCACGGGGGGGGAGGGGGGAGTAATGACGTCACGAACACTAAACATTGTACCGCGGCTATTTATCGCAACAATGATTGAAACTATTAAGTCTCGTGATCACTGAGCCATAAATAATCCCTTTTATGCATGATTATGTCAAATTTTATCCTATGCTGCCATGTTAAAAAAATATAAAATTTCGAACCCATTTTCGCTTAAATTAAAAAAAAATTCTATCTAGTTCTAGATTTTTCTATAACAAAGCCGGATGTAAAGTTTCGTGAAATCCAATAATATGTGTGGCGACCATCGTGTAAACAAGAAATCGACCGCAAACATACAGACGAACATCACTCCATAAATAGTCAAAACGTGTTCGGGAATTTCCAAAACATATATTAGCATCGAAATCTTTAATTCGAAAACTTTCGTGAAAACAATACTTTCTCTACACAGTATGAAAGTTAAAAACTCAATCGCGAAACTCGGTTGTGAGAAAAATTGAAATATAACTTTTTTTAAAAATATACTGCCCATATGTTAAACCCTAAGGCACGAACGGGCATGTTATGTATGTTACAGTAAAAGTTGTACAGTTAACATTTACTATAACGTACACAAGAGAAGTGTCTGCCCTTTCCATCAAAATTACCATTCACGTCACGTTTTCTTCCGTTTGGAAGTACGGACAAAAGTCAGCCTGGCCATAAATTTGGATTTTAACCTAGATTACACGACAAAATCCACTCGCCCCAATGGCGTATGGATTTAAAATTTTACACGCCGTTTCCGAAATTTTATTGGTATTTCCTTGAGAATGAGAACATTCTAAATGAGCGAGGCTTATAAATGGTAATATATTCATGGCATCATGTTGAGTATAGAATGTCGATCTTTTCAACGATGCTTAACACTTCTTTAATTTTACGTATACTTTTAAATAAATGTATTCGAAAAATACGACTAAAACTGTCATATCCCCAGAACGGATCATCTCAGCATTCTAAATTAAATATTATTCGTTTTCTTACGATGAATTACGTATAAAATGCTTATTTATTTAACAAAATTGGCTGTAAGTCCCTCCCCCTCCCCCCCAAAAAATTAACCCTTTGACTAATATGAGCGCTAATGTGCCTGCTCTGTAATCACCCTGTTCACTTATTGGCGAGGAATTTTTAACCAATTGCATATTTGTCCGGAAAGTAACTGCACATCCAGTTTATCTGTTTTCGGATAAGTTTTTAGGTCGATAATCATTTTTCTTTCTTTGTCATGACCGCTTATAACTCGAGACAAACTTAACGTATTAACATACTTTATTTCACTGGTTTATGAAGCTTAATAAAGATCAGGTTTATGGCTAAAAATTGTACCGTGTTAATATACGATTGAAAATTCAAAACCATACTTTCAATATAAGCATCTCCTAATATAAATATGTCATCTATTCGCTGAAACTTCAATGAGACTCAGTTCAAGAAATATTTTTTATAAAGTTTTATCTCCCTACACCTGTCCGCGGAACCAGGAAAAACAAAACCTTTTTGTCTATCTAGAATGGCCGCTCATAACTCGAAAGCAGCTCAATGCACTTATATTTTTTAAACATATTTTGATTATTTTTGGAGTGATGTCCGTCTGTCGGTTTGATGTCTGTGGTCGATTTCTTGTGTACATGATAGCAGCCGTAAATATTAAAGGGCTTTCACGAAACTTTATATACGACTTTGTTATCAAAAACTCTAGAACCAGATACAAAACAATTTTAAATTAGAGCGAAAACTTTGAATTTTATTCTAAATTTTATATTTTCTTAAGATGGCAGCACAGGACAAAATTTGACAAAATCATGTATAAAAGGGTTTATTTATGGCTCAATTATCACGGGACTTAATAGTTTCAATTATTGTTGAGAAAAATAGCCGCGATACAATTTTTTTGTTCCCGACGTCATTAGCCCCCCCCCCCCTGGGGGGTAAGTTATCCCCGGAGAGTACATTATCAAGTATGTATCAATAGAAATATTTTTTTAAGCCCTTTAAAGTTAAGGGTAATACGCTATAGTCGTAATAACTTAGACACACGACACCGAATTCAATTTTTTCTTGTAAAATTTGAGGGGGGGGGGGGAATTGAATCCTGGTACGAGAAAGTCGAGTTAAGCCACACTCCAATTAATTTTATCGAGGCTGGGTATACCTCTAAGGGATGCATAGCCCCCCCCCCTCTCTGGCTCAAGTCTGGCTACGACCCTGGACAGTTAAAGCTTTTGACCCTCGTTCTGTGTTTAGGAAAATGATAATTCACCTGCATGCAACTGGTAAGGGTTATCGCACTACCAACCCCAGACATAAGGAGACAACCTAACACCCCTCTGAGTAATCACCTCCATTTAAAAGTTCATTCACATCCTATGACATCGCGGTGTTTGATTTTAACATTTCGGCCGCATAATAAACTAACCAAACAAATTGCCAGTCAAGCAATGAGAACTTGGCAACTCGCGCCCACGTAAGCTGCTGGCAAACAGGGAAAGTGGTTTCATTAATCCTCCTCCTCCTCACTGAGAATGACGTGCATAAGTCGATCCCATCCCAGATAATGCAGTTAATATAACTACAAAATAACGCAACGGTCTTAAAAGCATGTCTCATGCAGTTCATACCTAAATCTAATAAAAGATGGTACAAGAAATGTAAGCGTGATTGGCTGAAAAGAAAAATCATGTTTAACCCAGTATTAAAATGGATCATGTCTTCGAAATTCGTTTAATTCCAAATTCATATTATTTGAAATCAAATACGAAGAAAATAACGAAATATTCTTATTACTTATATGCATCTCCTAATCATATTCAAGCATAGCATACATGATGCACCTCAATAACTTTGTAAGGAAAAGTCCATAAGTATACACGTTAGGTCTATCAGTAAAGTGACCATACCCGATCGAATGAAAGGAATTGCAGCAGCGGAGAATTTAAAAATTAAGATAACGAACATGGCAACAAAGTGAGAAAGATAAAAAAAAAAAAAAAAGCCATTTGTAGAAAATTATCTGAGGATTAGAAATCGACTATAAAACTGTCGCAGAAGGCATTTATTTGACACGATAGAGTTCTTGGCGAATGGTTTTTCTATTCAAGAATGATATAAAAAATACCACTTACATATAGAGATATCTAATGTAATGCCTGTTTAAAACGCCCTTCGTCAGCAACAATGCACATTTGAATTGCAAAAAGAATATAGGATCGCGTACTTTGACAAACATTGTAGGTGTCACCGTGTTATAAGGCCATGAATGATGCGACCTATTGACAAAACTTATTATCTTCCATACACGTATTTCGCACGTTCCTGATAATAATTCCTACAAATTAGACAACGTTCTACAAATGACATGACATGTAATTGACATGTTTCTTATATCTCGTTTTGCTGCCGGATTAGTTATCCTAACTTTTTAACTTCTTCGCTAGGGGGCGCTGCAATCACTTTTATTCGATCGGGCATGATCACTTTATTGTAGATAGATCAAACGTGCACACTCATGGACCTTTTCACAAACTTATTAGAAGTTCACAAACTTATAGCAGATAGGGACTATTTGCCTTCCATGTACGCGATTCGTTTGTTCCTGGTGTCGATTCCTACTCATAACACAACGCTCTACAACTCTGTAATTCACTTTTACAGGCTTTCTTGCCGAGTTCACTATCGCAATTTTTTTAATTCTCCGCTAAGGGGCGCTGCAATCCCATTTATTCGATTGGGCATGGTCATTTCACTGCCGATAAACTCTAACGTCTACAATCATGGATCTTTTATTACACAGTTAGTGGGGTATTTATAAGGACTTTTTCAGATGCCTTCATATCAACATTTTACAGTTAAATCTTTATTCAATTTAGCACACATATTACTACGACTTAAATTTCTACTCATAACATTTTCTTCGCCCCTCGTTAACATTTTGCTTGCGGGTGGGACAGCGTCCACATGTTATAAAATCCTCTCCACTATTCTGTGTCAGAGACTAGGGTCGTTTGCTGATTCTGAGATTGGTAGCTATCAATGTGGATTTAGAGGAGGAAAATCCACTATTGATCAAATTTTCTGTTTGCGTCAGATTTTGGAAAAATCAATTGAATATGGTATTGACACTCACCATTTGTTTATTGACTTTAGGGCTGCATTTGACAGCGTGAGTAGGAAGCATTTAATGGATGCAATGTATGAATTTAATATTCCTGCTAAATTGATTAGACTTGTGATGTGTACATTGCATGACACCAAATATAAAATCAAATTTTTGGGCGTCCTTTCCGACAGCCTAAGTGTCAATAATGGTGTACAACAGGGGGACTCTCTCTCGTGCATTCTCTTTAAGATCGCACTGGAGAAGGCTGTACGAGATTCAAAAATTGATGTACGGGGAAACATCATACACAGGTCTGTGCAGCTCCTAGCCTACGCTGATGATATCGATATAGTTGCTAGGAGTGTTTCGGCCTTGAGAGAAGTATTCTCCTCCTTGGAGGTAGCTGCAAGTCGAATGGGATTGATTGTTAATGTTTCTAAAACCAAATATATGCCAGTACAGAAAACACCAACTGGTGATACGGCCAACTTTTTGAAAATTGGCCCACATGAGTTTGAAACTGTTTCTGGTTTTAAATACCTGGGATTTTTTGTTAATGCAAAAAATGATATTATTCCTGAAGTTCAAAATCGCATTTCACTCGCCAACAAGGCATGTTTTGGACTTTGCCCTGTTTTGAGGTCTTGTTTCCTCTCTAGAAAAACAAAGTTCCTTATCTATAAAATCATTAAGCCGGTCCTAATGTATGGTTCGGAAACATGGTCTTTAACAAAAAATGGAGCTCAGAGGCATCCTTGGTGGAGTAAAGGAGAATGGCCTGTGGCGGAGGCGTTTTAACTCAGAGATTTATAGACATTTTAAGAAACCTGATATTATTAAATATTTTAAAATTAAGCGAATGAACTGGGCCTCTCATATTCCTAGAATGGATGAAAGGGACCCGGTAAAAAATATGTTTGCTGCAAGGCCCTTTACTAGTAGAAAAAGTGGAAGACCAAAGCTGAGATGGCTTGACTCAGTTGATTCGGATTTTAGAGTGATTGGAGCAAGAGACTGGCAGACCAGGTCTAGAAATAGACAGTCCTGGAGGAATCTTCAACGGAAGGCCATGGCTCATCCTGGGTTGTCGTGCCAAATATGATGATGATGGGACAGCGTCCATCCCAAACGAAGAACCTCTCAAAAAGACAGGTATTTGACATACCCTATCCCAAACAGTTCGATCCCCCTTTGCTGGCACTAGCGCCCATGGACGCCAATGTCTGCAAAGAAGGATCGAACTGTTTGGGATAGGATATGTTAAATACCTGTCTTTTTGAGAGGTTCTTCGTTTGAGATGGACACCGTCCCACCCGTAAGCAAATGGTTAACTTCCTCCAAAACCTCAAAATTCGTGAAAACAATAATTTCACTATGCTGTAGTAACGAGAACGTAAAAATAGACGAATAAGGATCTTAAACATCATTAAACTGCGATCCATTTAACGACGAGGCTTTCTTCGAGAGCTTCTTTCTCTCAACTGTAATTCCCCGGAGGAAGGAGTTACGTAGACCGTGGCAAAAATTAGGAAAACATAATACTTAAAAGTTTCTGAATAATTTATACGGAGCCTTACTTTTTTAAAAGAAGTTTAAAAGTCACGTAGGAGTCACTAAGCTCATTAAAGAAATGGCAAATAGGGCTATGAATATTCATAATGGTTTTGGCCTCGTGCTTTATGCAGAAGAAAACAAACACCATTAAGATTATAGATAAAATAAAATTATTCAAATGCTTGAAAAGCGATGCATTCCATACGCAAAAAAAGTGAAATATTAACTACTTTTTCTATTAACTACTAACAGGTAGTTAATAGGGGAATATATATATATATATATATATATATATATATATATATATATAATTTGGGTATGGAAAACTAATTTCGACTCTTTTGAATCAATATGTTCTGAGATAGGATAGCTTCTAAAAGGTGGCCACACCGAACGTTACACATTTGCTACACGAGCCAGAATTTTGCCAGATTTATTACAACGCATGCGCAGTCAAGAGATTTCAACAACGACCGACACGATACAATATGACTGTACAAAAAAAAACTGTAAAAGTCGAGTGCGGAGACCAACGAGTTAGAATATATGGAGAGAGCTTAAGGGTTGCAATCGTCATCAAAGATAAAGGCAGGTGTCTTAGGGACGAATTCCCCGAGAACGCATTTTCTTCCGACTGTGACCCTATACATTTCAATGGCAATTTCTAACAGAGAGCGTACTCGACAAATAGAAATGCTAAAATAATGGTTATGTACTGTTGGAATTACGGCTGCAAGTAAAAGCATGTACAAGGAGGGCTTTACTCTTTTCATGGATAACATTTGTTTCCATTATATATCTTACAAATAGAGTTAAAAAGGAATTGTGCTAGATTTTAGCGTGGTGCATTTCATTTGGCTATTCATTTCATTGCTTTTAATGCTGTATAATTAGAAGTTTTGCTTTATTTTTGGTGTTTGTGATATTGCAAAAGACTTATAATGTCATTCTAACGCTTTAAAAAACATTTGGAGTACTTTGCTGATAGTTATAGAGTTATTTTCGGTATCCTCGTATGTTTTCTTTTCGAGGTAGAACTTGGCGACGGTTGGCGACTCGCAACATTGGGTGGCTAGAGAAGAAAAATGGGAGTTTTAATGAGAGTAAAGACGTATCGTATGATAAAATTTTACGTTCATAATAAAATATAATAATAGTTTACATTCATTGAAAATGTCAGCTAGATTTTACATCATAACTTTTCGGTGCATTTTATATAATGATATATGAGCACGATCTCATTTCTAGTTCAGAGTAAATCGTACTTAATAAGTATTACTAGTTAGCATGGACGCCCATAGGGGATGACAAGGGGACACTCCAAAATCACAAAGGCGGACATCAAACGAGTCAATGTTGTTAATCTTATACTTGAATCCCTCCGGATAAACTTTATAGGTGCCGATGCTGGTTAGAATTAATTTCATATAAACATCTCGATTAAAAAGATATATTTCCCCCCGTTCACAAATTAAAAATCAAAGGATGTATCACCAAACTCCCAGTGTTTTCAAGAAGTATTTTGGTATTACACTCTTGTTTAGTTTGGCGCGGTAGCCCAGTGGTTAGCACGCGGGAATTGCTCTCGGTAGGCCTGGGTTCGATTCCCTCTGCTGCTAAAACTGTCGCCGTGTTCACACGGAGTACGATCACGTTAAATATGTGGGTCAGTAGATCCTTCCGAGAGGTTGGTGGTAGGGGAAGGAGGGTACGGTCCCTGTGGATGCTTCCCCACTGGGTTCTGGTCTAAATTGAGTGGCTCTTTCCGGCCGTCCAAACAGTTACACCTTTCTGGTAGGTCGGACGGTCTGGGTCTCAACAACAACAACTCTTGTTTAGTTCTCGAGAAAGAAATATGCCTTGCCCAAAGAAGTATTTGAATCACCGACTTCTTGATCATGCGTTAGCAATCTATTAAATGAGCAATCTTAACTCTAAAAGAACCTCACATTCTTCTCATCATAATTTAAGTAAAAGGCTTCTTGATCTAGAAACAGCTCTACCAATATAAATATTTTTACTTACATCATACATTTTTACTTACATACTTTACATTACAAATGCAGAAGCATTTAATAAAAAATTAACTCTATTTAAAAGTCATTAAAACTTAATTCTGCACATTGCTTTAATTATAATTTTGGTCCTAATGCTTCAGTTGTTTTTAAAACTATAAATTGCCCTTTAATTTTACATAATAACAGAAAAACGGGATTTTTAGGTTTATTAACATGTATCAATAGCACAAAATTATTATATAGCATTTTAATTGATTCTCAGCTTCTAATTTTTTTACCCACGTACAAACTTTCCCAAGATCACATTGAAATGTTTTTTAGTGCAGTACGAAGCAAAGGCGGACACAACAATAACCCTACAGCCATACAATTTAAATCAGCATACGTTAGATTACTCTCTCATCACCAGATTACATCCTCCCTTAATTCAAACTGCTTGCCTTTAGATGAAACTAATATCCTGAATGTCTCATCATCTATAAACAAATACACTAATACTTTAAATAAAGATATTACTTTTTATGATGAAACGGTAGAACAAAATATTAGAGACATAGAAAATAATATAATGGACTTAAGCAATTTGAGCCTTTTTATTACTGATGTTGTAGGCTGCATTTCAGGATTCATCATAAAAAAATTAACCAAATCACTCAAGTGCTCACAATGTATTTTGGCATTAACAGTGAACTCTTCTTTTTCCAATTTAATTAAAATTAAAAACAGAGATGGATTAATATCGCCTGGTGATGATGTACATAAACTTTGCAAAGTTGCAGAAAAATCTTTTCGTATAATTGAAGCTGCTGGAAAATTACACAAACGCAACATTATGCACACACTTATAACTTATTCAATGATGCAGATGGATCCATATCTTTTCTCAAATTTAAATGATCACATTTTAAACCACGACCCAATACAAAACCACAAAGTTCTGTTAATAAAATCCGTACTCTTTGAATTTTTTAAAATAAGGCTGTGTCACACTGTGAAACTTCATACTGAGAAACTTCAACAAAACAAATGCAGAAATATTAATACAAAATTAACTCTATTTAAAGGTCATTAAAATTTAAAATTCTGCACATAGCTTTAATTATAATTTTGGTCCTAATGCTTTAGTTGTTTTTAAAATTTTTAGAAATAATTTTGGATAGATTGATCTTCAATTTCTGCTATAAGTTTTTAATATTTAATATAATTGTACAACATTTATTTTTATGCCACATTGAGTTAGCGCACTTCAATTGTGCTTACGGTCTTTTTAATTCTGGATGTAAATTTCACAATATTTATTTAAAGCATTTTTCAAACGAATTATTAGCAGTCAAATCTCTGAAACTATTATAATTAAATGCAATTTTTCTATTTTGTTCCGTAATATATTATAATCGTATTTATTTCCTATACTTTATAGGAAAACACTTTTAAACAATTTCCAGATTCTATGTGGATTAAACAAGCAAAAACACTTCCGAACACGTTTTGACAATTTAAGAATCGTGGCTATTTCAATATCTGAGCCCCTATTTATGAATTTAGACATGATTTTGTATTTTATTCTGAAATGTCATTTTATATTAAAAAAAATGCAAATAAAGTTAAATATTTTATTATTGCAAATATTACATTGTTTTATATTTGACGGTACGCATACAATACATTAAAATAAATTAGATGTAAAAATGACTCAATCGTATTACGCCTCAAAGCAGATATGGATACTGCTAACATAACTTAACTAAGATAAAGTTTATCTGGATAAAAGTGGAGACTTCCACATTTTAAGCGAGCATGCACATAATTTTTTCATATACTTTATAATTGTTTTTAAATATATTATACATATTCTTCAATTTGTATACTTGTAATCTATTTCCTATTATATTTTATTTGCAATTGTTTAGCAGTTCAATTTGTTTTATGAAATTGACTTCATTAACAAAATTTGTCTTTAGTAATAAAATTTTTTGGTAATAAAAATATTCTAATCTTATTTCGTATTTTTCTTCACACATATTTTTTAAAATCATGTATATATAATACGTATAACAACTTCCCATTCATCCTCAACTTTAATAGAAGTTAAAAAAGAAAACAGAAGGTACACGACACAGTTTAGGCGATAAATCGCCAAAGCATGAGTGGCCTTCTCCTCCTCAACCTAAAGCACCTGCTCTATGTTTGGCCACGTTTATAACATGGAACAGATTGGACAGCACTCTCTCCATAAATTCTAACTCGTTGGCGGAGACTCAAGACGCCAGAAATTTTCCACACTATAATATGACAACAAAAAAAATTTAAAAATGAAATTTTCAAAACTAACACGATACACCCAAATCCTCATCCTGCGATCGTTATTTAATATTAATGATGTCTTTTGGGAAATCCAATTACCTAGGCGGGGAAACACAAGAGGCACTCCACGAAGAAAGTAAAATTGAATGAAATTGAAACACGGGTTGTCATTAGTCACCGACAGGGCCCATTTTTAGGGGATTCCAACAATTTTTCTCCCTTTTATGTCCCTTTAAAGAAAGTTAAATTAAAACTCACCGGTAGGACGCCACTCCAAACCAGATTGTTCTATGGCTAATCAATTATGCGGGATAAGAATAGGTAAAAACGATGGTAACACAAGTAAAAAACGACGGAGAAATTCAAAGGTGCAGATTGAAAGACGAAACTATTGAGCGTATCCGCCCCCCTCCCCCCCTCCTTCTAGAATAGTACAAAATCTTTATTTTTTACTGGAGGGATAGCGTCGGTAAAAATAATAAACAAATGTCTTGTTATACATTTCAGCCACACATGCTAGAGCAATGACAGTTTGTTCCAATTTTCCTCTTCTATAAATATATATATTTTTTTCTCTTCTATCATTTAATTTCAGAAACTTCTTGTTTTCTTTATACTTCAATTTTCTGATTTTCCTTTCCATTTGTAGTTAAATAATTTAGTTTCTGGTTGTTTACTTCTTTTTTGTTAGGTGTCCTACTACATTCCTTAGTCTTGTATCTCTAGCTACTTGTTCTACAACTCTAATGTTTTCTGCATAATGTTTTCAATCTTCTGCTTTCATTTCATTACTTTTTACTCCTCTTTGGTTCTCCATTTTTATAACTTTCGGATTGGCGGCGCTAATTTTCCTGAGTCATGTGACCATTGTTCCGTCGAAAGACATTTTCCTGCCTTTCTTGGAGTAACTAATGTCTCATTTATCCTCCTGAAGACAACTCTTATTTGCATCCAAAACAGGCTTCGCTTTTTTTTTTCCCATTCGTAACGTAATTGAAATTGTTAATATACAAAAGCAATACCACTGCCTCTAGTATACTGCAAACCGATATGATTATAATGTAGAATATAATGTCGAAATGATTTCTTAGGTATTTTTGTGAACGTGTAATATTCCCTTACTGGAGTCTTTTCTTTTCTTTTGAGAATCAGACGGGAAAAACACCTGTACAGATTACTATGACATATATCTAGGGTTGCTGAATTCCAAGGGATGGTTTCCAGGTTTAGAGATTTGTCGCCAATTTTGCGAAATTTGATGACTTTTCGAAGATTCGAGAAAGACCGCGAAATAACCAATATTCTACGTGATATGAGAGATTTCCAGAAGTTTCTATGAAGAGTCTATAAAAAGGAGTCGTCACTCAGTCGGGGAGCAGTTGACTTAATACGAGCTACAGTGAACTGTGATTTTCGTCAATGTTTTGAGAATAGTTGCTGCTGTTTCGTGAAATGACTTTCGTCGATGTCTTAAGAATAGTATCAGTTATTTTGTGAAATTAAGGGGCATTTAGCGCTGTTTTACTGTATATTGTTCCTGTTTACGTTGTGCTTGTGAATAAACGTGTCAGTTATCCAGAAATTTGGACTGATTCTCGTATCCTGAGCGTACACCCACGATTCCAGAGGATACATCATAACAGTATTTATTGCAATGGCCTCATTGCAATCCCAAATTATGTTCATGCTCGAACAATCAAAGGATATTGGCAGTTTACGGTAAAATGCCTTACTATATACTTAACAAAATAGAAAGCCACTAAAGGCGGAGACACAGAAAGTGTTGCTTTTGGGCTATAGAAAAAGACCACATCCGACTTAAACTGTTTAGATATATTTTTGTATACGAGTATATGCACGTTTTGACATTGTACAGGAAACAGTGATGAGCATCCAGTAGCAAGAATCTCAGAAAGGTGAGGGGGGGGGGGATGCTAGAGTGCTGGATTTCGTTTCCTAGTATAGATACTATGGATAACTAATATAATTGTTCAGCCAATGGGGAAGTTATAATCTTCAACCCCTTGTCTACGCCCCTGTGAACATCTAAAGCCAGTAAAGGTCAAGGTCCGTAAAATATCTTAATAATATTCTATTAACCTTGAGTAATGGTAGTTTCCCATATACAACACACTGATCTATTTGCATGAGCAGATCAGTCACTATGCAAAATTGTATTCTGAACCAAAATAAATGCGAGACTTTGCGGTTTGACGCGCGCGTTTTAGCCAGTGAGAAATCACCGTAATAGATATTGGCGGTCATTCCAAGGAACCAAAGACAAAATAGAATAAAATCTACACAATGACTAAGATGTGCCGTTAACAATAATACAATTGAAATATATTCTCATTCATTTTAAGCACCAGGATATCAAATTCTACAGTACGTCGTAAAATTTCTTCTCGAGCTCGCAAAGTTCTTCTGGAAGAAGTCTGGAGATTGACGGTTCGCATCATTCGCGAGATACGACTCCATACTTTTAAACGAAAAATACTGTAGCCCCTTACGTTTCAAATAACGACTGTGCAAATAAAAAGTAGTGACGGACTGCAAGAGAGAAGAAATTCAGCCACTCAGGTCGGAGCCTCGAGTTCAAAAACTGAGGAGGAGAATATATGAGGTTCTCTCCCGATCTTGGATAGAATAACCGATATATAGTGCTTGTCTAAAGATTAATAGGTTCTCCATGACCCAGGCAGGGGGGGGGGGGGACACCTTTCGGTTTAGAGCAACCATTTCCCTAGCCAGATAAACTAATATGTTTATTATTATTATTATTATTATTATCATCATTACCCAGGTCGTCCAGCTCAAGACTAATAGATTGGAGGTTCGAATTCATGTTAGTCGAAAACCCAGACCACTCGACTCGCCCAGAGGCATGGGCAGCAAATTGAGTGACCGGGAAATTCATGTTCGTGTAAAACTTCATAACAATGGTATCGGGCCAACAGAAATTCGAGAACTGTAATGTTGCGAACGGGCAATATTCCCTTTTGGGCCTCTTCTTTTGTCTGTCTCGAAGGCCAGGTGAAGAAAACACAGGCCATGACGTCAGCCCAGTGTTGCCAGGATTTCCCAGTTAGAAGTGCTTCCATGGCGATTTATCGCCCATTTGGAGACTTTTGGCGACTTCCGGAATGTTCTAGAAACTAATGTTCTAGAAACAAAGTTCTAGAAATTACTTTCATCAACATTCTGTTAATAATAACGCTCATTCTGTGAAATGAGTGGAGCAGTTAAGTGTCGATTGATTGTATATCGTTCCTGTTTACTTTGTGTAACTTGTGAATAAACATAAGTTATCCAGAAACTTGGACTCGTTCTTGTATCTTGCGTGTACACCCACGATGCTAGAGGATACGTTCGTAACAGTAAGTTAGAGATTAATCACGACTTCGTACCTTCGGGGAGGGTGCCCATCATGTTCCACCATTCTGGAAGCTCGAGAGCTTGGAAAGCTCGTGTAAGACGCTCATCCAGGGCGGTCTGCTCGTGGTGGGAGAGCTGAAAATGCTGTGGTCCACAGTCCAGAAGGTCCCCCAGCTGGTCCGGCTCATTCACGCAGGCCAGAAGGAAGGTGGCCATCTGGTGGGCCGAGTCGCTCGCATACTGGAAGGCGGCCGAGCCGAGACGACGGACACCGACAGTGACCGAGCCGCAGTATGCCGAGAGGTCGACAGTCTCCGCAACCGGATGACCTAGTGGAGAGAGAGAGAAAAGGGTCAAGAGCAGAAAGAAAGCGGTTTACAGATATGTCAAAAATGAAGTGACAAGGTCAACTCATTAGGCTGACGTAAATGTCTGAAATAGATGCATGTTTAAAATCAAATACGGTTGACAACGTGTAGAGGGAATTGGGGAAAACCCTTCAGTACATCTGACGTATACCCAGTGGTATCATTCAGCTGGTTTTCGGAAATCGGTTGGCAAAATGTGAATGCATTTGGAAACCGGTTATAAATTGGTTAGTGCCATCCATGGTCATACTCCATTCAAAAATATATATATAAATTTTCAGTCCAAATTATTCAGTGATCAAATTATTCAGTCTAATTATACAGGCTTCATTGTCGATAATGATTTACTTGGTCATTACAGTAAACTTCCAATAATCCGGCACGTTCTGGACTCCAGCGGAGCCGGATTACCAAATTTTCTGGATTATCGGACGTCAAACTAAAATGGGGGTAAATTAATTTAAAACAAAATAATGGACAATATATGTGATTTTGCTTAAAACGTTACACAGTCAGGATTACACTGTACAAAATGTGAAAAAAACCTTTCAATTAATTTAAAATCTTACAGCATGCTTCAATGAACAGAAATCTACATATAAAATCATTTAGTGTATTACCGTAAATACGCCTCAGTACAGCGGAACGAACCCGAGTGCCGTTCGAAATGTGTGCCAAACTATCGGGTGTGACAAACCATTCGATTTCGGATTAACGGAAGTTTACACTATTTTTTTATTTTTTCTGGCAACTGCTTAGGCGAAAATAACGTCTATTTGTATTTTGACTACGACGTTTCGTAACTGTCCGGTTAATCTCCGTAGGCTTAGCTAGATATTTGTTAAAAACACCCAATAAAATCTTTCAATTTCAGCGCAAGAATTCATTAATTTGTAGTATGAATAATGGAAACCCTTTCTATAACTTTTCTTTATACAGAGTGAACATGCCAAGACGACCACCATTTGTGCCTAAAATAAGTTGCTCGATTTAAATCGCTATTTGTAGTCACGGGGCGGCGCTTAATACTGGGCCAGACGTTGAAAAATGGGAAACTAGCAGTTAAAAAAAATATTACAAGTTTTCAAGTATTTGAGTAAAGTTTGTAATAGCAAGTGTTCTTGCTGTCATTGTCATTGCAGATATCAGCCATTCCATGCTGATGAGCATATAAAAAATCCAAAATTGATCCATGGACGTTGTTATCTGTAATGGAAGCGCAATCCTAACTTTAGGACCCCCAGGCTTCTATGACTTTAAAGCTCCTTGTAATTTGGTTTGGACGTGTATTACGTCGAAAAACTGTATGAATCGATAACAATATAATTGAGTCAATAACATAGATTTAAAAGTGTCATTCTGTTTAATTTTGGAAAAACATTCATCATGTGTAGAAAACAATATAAGAATTTTGTTCAACACTGCACCGTCTTATGATGGAATCTTAAAAATCATCATTCTGAGAGAGAAAAAAAATATTAAAGTTATTTTCAAATTGATCATATTGAAAATTATACCAATATTAGAACGAATTATCCGCCGTTGGCCTGGGTCCAAAATAAGTTGACGCTACTTAAGTAATACAAATACAGATAATAACCCTGAATTTTAAAATCGCCCGTTTTCAATCAAAGTTATTCCCACTTTTAGTATTTGCAATTAAATAAGGGCCCCATACTCAATGCATTTGAACACAGTATAAAATGGGTTCGATCCGGAAATTGTACACTCCAAATATTACGCAAATAAACAAATAAAAGAGGGAAGGCTTCTTAAACTTCTAGGATACATGGAACGTGCAGGGACTTCGCGAAAGGTGTTCTGCGATCCCTTAAATTATAAACATTGAAATTACTCGCGAAATTGAAAAATATAAATTATTAGAAGGCTAAGATATATGTGGAACTTTGAGCCAAATTATAAAATTATGCTAATTTTAGTTTTTCGGATACGACAGTACACATATCAGATAACATAAAAAAATGCAAATTTTGATGTATTTTTGAAAGAAAAATAAATTAATATGAAGGAATTTTCCTACGGATTCGGTTCAAACACTGTTGGAAGGAATGTTTAGTATCTTTTCTGTGGTGTCAAGATGGAAAGTCTGTGATAATATTTTCGGTCGGTAAGGGATCGATTTATGTGAAAATTATAAAACATAAAGTAACCAAAAAGCTAATTCTACCTTTAAAAAAAAAATAAATAAATAAATAAATAAATAATGACCAGGTGCACCTTTTTGGGTCCTGAAGTACATGTGTATTAAATTTCATGGCCGTACAATGCTTAGATTTTGCGCTATAGATTGCACACACACAGTCATTATCCTTTATTAAGAATTTTTTTTTTTTTTTTTTTTTTTTTAATAATTTGATGAAAGACAGGTAAAAATAATACCGTATTTGCGTGTCGCTCGTTTGATTACAATTTTATTCCCCTATATAATTTATGCAAATTTCATATTTATGGCGATTTGTCATATCAACGTGACGAAATTTGCTTACAAAAAGTAGTGTAATTATCACGTACGTCTTTTTACCATAACAAATTTGAGAAAAATTCCAAGAAAAAGCGTATGTTGTTTGGCCATATCAACTATTTTAAATATAAATTTCGGCAAAGCGACGTAAGTTTATTTACAGCGTTTTCACGTAACAAGAGACTGCATATTTTAATTTAAACTCATGTTTGTAAAAATTGCAACACCAAGAAGGAATCACGCGATTGAGCTGAAACTTATAGCAAATGTAAATTAGGGTGTGCTATGCAAATGATTACAATTTCATAGTCACCGCGCATGCTTGGGCTGAACAGCGCCCCCTGAACTGCTGTTTTAACCGTACAAACAGAGAACTGCTGCGAGACGTTGAAAATGGCCTATGGTTGTCTGCCAGCAGTAAACGTTTCATGAGAAGTCACTATGCCTCTACGACAGAGAGCGCCATATGAGCAAGTTACGGAGTTTGAACGAGGAAGACCATGCAATAGCAGCAATACCATGCAATATTTCAACAGGACAATGCCCATCCGCATGTTGCTACGAATGTTCAAGACTTCTTTTCAGCACAACAGATACAGCTTCTTCCTTGGTCTGCCTATGCACCAGAAATGTCGCCTGTTGAACATGTCTGGGATTCTGTCGGTTGGCGTCTCGCTCGTAACGCTCGTCCCATAGCTGATACAGCTGAACTTTGGGTTCGGATAGAAACAATCTGGAATACTCTTCCTCTGGTACAAATTCAATACCTGTTTGATTCGATGCTATATCGTATAGAAGCACTTATTACAGCGCGTGGTATCTTCACCAAATACTGATTTTCGACATGTATTTTTTTTTTTTGTAAATTTAATCGTTTATTTGTATGAATACAAATCGTTTGTGGAATAAATTTCACTCAATTCTGATGATTCCTTCATGGTGTTATAATTTTTACACGCAGGAGTATACGTTCTCATATCTGCTTTATTAATTTAGATACGCTTTCAACAAAAATAGCAAGCATTAACCCATTAAAATAAGCCTAATCACCCCCGTAAAGGCAAAACGACGTATCTCGAGATACGTCCTTCTGCAATCCCCAAGATATATAGATATTGTATACAAAGGCAATATCTATGTAACGAGATATCTATATAACTATGCAAAATTGAAAATCTGTCTGTTTATATATTTGAGTATTTGTATCACATCACGGGGGAACGGCTGCAGCGAATTTCATGAAATTTTATGGATAACCTTAAATAGCGCCACTTAAAATTTAGTTCATGTTTTAGGACCAGGGGTTGTCTTCTTCTTCTTCAGTGGCCTGACAGCCCAGGATGGGCCCTTGTCTTCCGCAGTATAGAACTCCAGGCTCTCCTATCCCTGGCCAAAGACCTCCAGTTCAAAACTTTTAAAATTTTAAAATCCTTTTCCACACAGTCAAGCCATCTGAGTTTAGGTCTTCCTCTTTTACGGGTGCCGAATGGTCTGGCCGAAAAGATCTTTTTTGTTTGAAGAAAAGAATCCGAAAAATCGTTTTTGAATCTTTTTTCCAGGGGTTGTCTAGATATTTAAAATCTTCTGATACTATTTTAGCACTTTCATTTTGGCATATGTTAATCCGATTTCATGTTTTTCGTAAATCTGTTTATAAACGGGACCAGGATGTTTAATTCTTCCGATCTGCCTGTAAAAATAATCTCGTATAGCGAGAACAGAGATTCTTATACTTCTTTTTAGGAGAATTAAATTAAATATTTTAATTGAATGCTTTGAAACGCAATGTCATTTAGAATACTATAGGAATTTGCACATAATTGTGAATTTTAAGTTTATTTATACTATATATTCCGTACGAAGAACGGGTATACTGCTAGTCTTTGATAACAATAATAAAATTGGGGGGCAATTCAATGTTTTGTACGCAATAACCGTAAAACTTATGATCCTGAAAGAACTGAGTTGTTAGTCGCATCTGGACAGAATAAGTGTTGCAGAAAACACGGCGCTAAACTCAACGATGCTAAAATTAGGAGCGAAATCGGGCGATGTTTTTTTAGGTAGAAATTTTCTACGACCGGTCAGGTACAGGCACATGAAACATGGAAAGGAACCATTTCTTGACGCCGAAAAATTCCTACTCGCAAAAATAAATAAAAGCGAAATAAGACTAACAAAAATTATTTTTACTTTCTCATAGTATTCAATAAAGTATTGCCCCCAAAATTTTTCGAAATAAAGATTTTGACGCAAAAGCACGTTTTAAGATATCATGAACCGAAACCATTTTGAACACTATTGGAAAGATGTACTTCTATGTATGGGTGTGTGTGGACACGATATGCGCTATCAAACATTGTGTTGGTACATTATATAAAACAAAACAGAATTAGATATAAATTTAGTCATTTTCAAGAGCACTCGAATGCTTCAAATTTTAGAATAGCATTCGAACGATTCATTTACATAGCACTCGAATGATTTGAATTTTAAGATTTTCACGGCATAATTTTCGAAACAATGATGGTAGATATATAGGGTTCCTGTTAAGTCTTTTAGCACTCCAATAACTTTGTAAAGAAAGGTACACGAGTGTGCATATTAGGCCTATCTATAAGTGCCCTCATCGAATAAAAGGGTCCGTAGCAGAGAACTTAAAAAGTGAGGAAAACGAACTGAGCAACAAAACGAGTTAGACGAAGAAAGCTAATATCAAAGTTGTAGAACATTGTCGAATGAGCAGGAATCGATATTAAAACTGTTACAGACATTTATTTGACCCAATAAGGTTATTAGCGAATAGATGTCTTATTCGGAAATGTTGAAATAAAAATCGCTTACATGCACAGGAATCTAATGTACGGTCTGTTCAAAATGTCCTCCTTCAGCGACAGCACGTCTGAATGCGAAAAAGAATATGATCGTATACTTTGGCAAGCATTGCAGGTGTCACCGTGTTACAGTCCCAGATAATACGACTTTTTGACAAGTATTTACTGTTTTACGTATACATGTTTAGTGCGTTCTTGATGATGTCGATTCCTACGCAATAGATAATCCTCTACAACTTTGTAATTTAGATTTTTCTCTATCTGGCATCGTTGCCCAGTTTGTTATGATCGAGTTCGTTGTTGAATTTTTAAATTATTTGTTAGGGAGTCGCTAGAAATCACTTTTACTCGATCGCGCACGATCCCTTTACTATAGGTAGACCTATAACGTGTACAATCATGGCCCGTTCCTTATAAAGTTGTTGGGGGTGCTTAAGGGCTTTCTTAATAGGAACTCTGTAGAGCAGTGGTTCTCAATCTTTTAAACTCAAGAACCCCTTAGTAATTAAAAAAATTGCGGACCCCTTGCCATCCAGGATGTCACAAAAATTTCCTTGAAAAACAGAATTTAACAAAAATGTTATTAGTTTATAACATGTACTTTTTGTGTTATTCACGGACCCCCTGTCACCCACCCTACTTTGATGACCACTGTTGCAGAATATATTGGGTTCATTATAATTTAAACAACGGTATGACTATTAATGGTACAAAAATGCATTATTAACACATATTGACGCATGAGTTGGCGTCACTCTACTGTTGCCAACTTGGAAAAATGAACGTTTAGAGATTATTATTATTATTTTTTTTTAATATTTTGAAATAATAATCCGGGTATGAAATCTATTTTTTCCCCTTCCAATAATGATTGTAATATAATTTAACGACATATGAAACCGAATATGAATGTACGAGAAAGTCTAGTGGAGACTCAAACTGCATATATATTTTCCAAAGTTTCCACTGCACATATATTTCCTGCACATGTATTTTACTTCATTACAATTGCGCTAATAGGCTAGCCATTATTTGTTCTAATATTGAGATAAATCCTTCTAATCATCGCGTACAACACAAAGCTATTTATCCAATTACAGTAGGCCCCACTTAATCGGGTAACGGATATTTGCATATCCCGCTTATATGCATAGAATAGGGTGGAACAAAAACGAACCCTATAAGGTTAATATTAAACATAACTGTTTTATTGCATAGCAATCCTCGGTTAATTCCGTAAAAGTTGAGACACCAATGTTCTGAATTTTAGTTTCAGTGTTGAAGACATGTGATGAAATGCGAAAAATCGCCAAACTTGGCATCCTCCGGTTTTTCCTCAGTAGTTAAAAAAATATATACATGATAAATAGGAGAAATGTACATAGTAGAGGGAAAGGTGGTAATACGGACCCTGTAGGTATTATGGATCTCCTCGGTTCCTGGGCCGGAACGAGGCTCTCTCTAGTGGCGAAGAGGTAGGTATAAATCAACTCTAATCACTTCCCCTGAGATAAGAAATCGCCACTGCCGTGCATTATTGAAGGAACATTTGTGTTGTGAGCGTTGGTATTTTCATCCTATTCGCGAACGTTTGGCAATGTAAGTGATATACAAGTTTTATGGGTATTTATGTTGCACAATGAGCAGATTTCGATGTCACACCTTGAACTACACTAGCTAGACGATAATATGTCGAAACCAGACTTCAACTTTTTGGTTAGGTTTGGGAGTAGTGATGTGGTATTTTCAACCTGGTGTTGCTGGTAATATGGATCCTAACCAATCATTCCATTCTGACCACTCCGGGGACTCTCCGCTCGATTTCCAAGTGGGGGAGAACCAACCTGGTGTGCAAAATGCCAACTGTCTCTTCTGTGACTCAGCTTTTACTGAAGACTGGGATGGAAAACTATGGGTCATGTGTGTGATGTGTGAATTATGGGCACACAGTGAATGTGCTGCAGCCGAGAAAGAAATTTATATTTGCCACTTTTGTAAATAATTTATGTTTTTTCAACAATAAAGTTCATTTTTGACGAAAAAACTGTGACTATTTCATGGGGGTCCATAATACCCGCACTTTAGTGGGGGTCCATATTACCACCTTTTCCCCTAGTAAATTACTACTATTTATAAATTGTTATCATTATTTTATATTCATTATCTTTATAGAATATAATCAAGAGGGGTAGTAATAATATTAATTTGTGTACTCGCTTAATCGCATACAATAAGAGTAGAACCAAGTGTACGCAATTAAAGTGTAAGCCGTATCAAAAGATCCTTGTGTTAAAAATGACCATTAAACTTTAAAACTCCATCTCTCTAGACATCAATAACACGAACCATGAAAGTTTTAGAGCACTTCATCTCCACAAGACTCCTTCGATCTGCAAAACGATTTTTCATCTTTACCGACAGGCAATTATGATGTTCTGTCTGGAAATGGTACCTTTTGGAACAATTTGGAGGCTAATGAGATTTTATCTTCAAATATTTATCAGGAAATTGTACTCGACCCCGAAACATGCGCAATTGAATCTGTAGCAAAAATGTAATGAGATTGTTAAGGGATGCAATTAACTGAGCTATGAATTATGGAAATGCTTTGTACGGGTACATCCACTAAAAAGGAAACTTTTTTCGAAGGGGGGGGGGGGAGGGATAAATCTGGAAAGTATATGGATTTTTGAGTTTATGGAGTATATTTTGCTTGCAGATGCAGCTCGCTACGATAAATATCAATGATTAGGTGCTGCTGCACATTTGAATATGTATACACAAAACTTGAAAGCCTGTTATGAAACTAGTAGCCATGGAAATTTTTTGCAATGAGACAGTTGAACCGTCTTTTATTTAAGCGCTTGTGGAGTTCGAAACTTAATGATCGTGATCGAGTGAAACCGTGATCGACTATGTCGATGTTGATAGAGCCCCCTAAACAGAACTGGATCTCGGGCTTCCAAATCGTAAAAACTACAATGCTAACAAGTGTTCACCATTCCGAAAAATATTTTCTATTACGGGAATTTTCGTTTCTTATTTTTACTCTTGGTCGAAAGGAGCTACCGTGGTAAAAAGGGGAGGTGCGGACGGAAGCGCCCCCCTTTTAAAATATTCGTTTTTATCTATCTTAGCGACTGTTGCTCATATTTTTATATAAGGGCGGTAGGAGTAAGAGAAATGCCCCCTTTTTCAAATCTTGGCGTTTATCTATCTTAGTGGCTCTTGTTCTGGTTTTGGTGCAATTTTCCCATTGTATTTTCTACTCTGTAATTCACTTTTCCAGATAAATATGAAATCCACCTTTTATGAAATAAAGAGATTAAGCATGGTTCTGTTAATTGCACTATACACGACAAAACAATTAGCAACCAATAAGTAGAATATGAGAAAAATATCCTTTGGCACCTCAAATAAAAACGTACGGTGCGGGAACGCTTGGATTTGTATCACGTATCATCCGGAAATTATTAACATTATTGATATAGGGCATTTATCAGAACCAAAGAAAAATTATATACGAAGCGAAAAAAAGTAGGAAGCTGGAAACGTAAAATCGAGGCTCCACTATATTTCACCTGCAAAGAAAGAATGAATATTTCACTTCTATAATGAGAGTGAATGACGGTCGATCTGTATTATCACTCCTTTTGCGAGTGAAGGCATTCTTAAGAGGGCAACAGCGCGGAATTATTTTATATTGTAAACCACGTTTATGCTGGGCATGGATTTTGAGTTACTCTTACTTCATTATATGAATTTGATGTATAAATTTATTTTTCGTTTTTAAAATCAGTATTGGATTATCATCGTTTGCTGAAAACAACGCTTATTAATGATTTTAGAGTTCATACAAGTGCTTCGCCCCCTGACTACTATATCTAACATGTATTGAAGGCCCAGACCACACGACTGACCCGAAGACTTACAGTAGCTATTTGTGTGTCCGGATATCTATCATGTGTGGAATTTTTTGCTAGTCATATGAGAAAATAAATCTATTACTAAAACGATGTTTTTATTATGAATGCAGTTCAAAAAGAAATATATAGTACTCACACTTTCGTTTATTGATATTTGATTTAGAACATGCCATATCAAAGCGGAGAAATTGTCAAGCAGTCTTGAAACTAGACTGGGAAAATTAATTTTTTGAGCAAAAAAATATTCATAAATTTTATTTTTTACGGCATTTATTTTACGCAAAATTTATGCATATTAAAATTTGCTTATGAAATCTCTGTTCACGAAATTTTACGAATCCAAATCATCTTATGTACTAAATACGACTAACGTGATGGATAGCTGTTTTAAATGGAATATTTTAACGGCAGTATTTTCTTGTTTAGCAAGATTTTGTGACAGCCACGTCGATATGACATTTTACACGTCGGATCAAATATAAGATCAAATCTCTTTTGCTTAATACGTTAAGCGCGGCGTCAGTCCGTGGGGACTGACAGTGAACTTTTCGTTTGGGTGACGTCGGTTCGTGAGGACAGGCAGTATCAAGTTTAAAAAAAATAAATGTTATAATTTTAATGGAGTTTATTAAAGCATTCTAAGAAAAGACGTGGTTTGGTTTTACACATATTACAAAAAGTGACGACCTGTTTGATTAATTTTCTGGCTGTATTGTGCTGTGCTATTCACTTAGCCGAAACGGACAGTGAAATACAATCGTCACCTCCACGTGAGTGTTATTCTTCTGTTTATACTCTATGACCGAACACCTCGCCGAGTGATCGCCGCTGGGCCGCCTGAATGGTAGGCGCAAGAACAACTTCGCGCTCAACGTGTTACGAGTGATTTGTCACTCTTTGGAGATTGGCTCAACTTCAAGTCTCTCTTAAAAGTGACTATTCCCTCTTTTTGAGTGAATAGTACTCTTTCAAATTTAGAGTGAACATTCCCGACTTATTCCCCAAATTTCACAGGTTTATCCCCGCTTCTTAAAAGTGCGGCTCTTTTTTTTTTCTTCGCGTTTCCATTTTTAGCAAACTGTAAAAGAGCATAAACAAACTTTGAAACAGAACACAAAACAGCGATTACATAAAAACTTACAAACATGCGAAGCAAACTTCAGACATAAATAACTACTCCAGAGCGACGCAATGAGAAATTCCTCAAAGCTGTCAAAAAGCAGCGCAGAATGTCTTTATACAAACACTCCAAGTTCATTCTTCAAACAATGCGGCATGCGAACCCATGCGCTGCCGGTCTCTTTTCAGATAAGAAAACGAGATAGAACCGGAATTCGGATGCAGAAAACTTTATAAATGTGACAAGGCGGAGCTTTGCACACAAATGAAAGTTACGGCTCGATTTATGATATTCGGTTTTCCTAAGCTAACAAAAACGAAGGATCGGACGAGAAGGTTGGATTGGGATTTGGGAGACAAATGAAAATATTGAATGCCTGTGCTTTTCGCGAAATGAAACAAAATGCCTCTCAAACAAGTGTTCGATGCTGTGGACATGACTAACAGGCAGAATAAAAATTTCATGAGACAAAATAGAAAATGAAAATACAGTTTAGTAGCCAGATTGATTTGTTATTCAAAACACTTAAGTCGAATATTTAAACGGAGGTCTTCATCAGACAAGTGTTTTATGTACAATGAACGAATTTCTGGTTTTGGAATAATGTTTTGCTCCGTGGACACCATTCGATTTAAAATACATGTCAAATTCATCGAACAGTTTTTTTTTTTCTTTCTTTCTTCTGTCGAGCAAAATGGTTTAATTATGGTTTTGTTTCGACCTGGTCCTGCAGTCTAATGTAAGGAGGATTTCCACCAAACGGAATCACTTGCTACTGAGTTCAGAGATGAAAACAGAAGCAAATTCTTGTTTGGGAAACAAGATGGAACTCTGTTTCAACCAAACCGACTGAAAATAAGTTGTTGAAAATAAATTCGACTCCGCGTAACTAACGTGATGCGTAATTCAGCTGATTTCACGGCGGCGTAAGGGGCATTATAAGAGTTAGTTTTGACCTGGTGGACATGCTTACGAATAACATGATCTAATTGGCTAAAAAGATAGGCTTAACAATGTTGATCCCGAACACATTTCTGAACTGCTGGAGAGTCGTGGTCAACCTCTGTCAAATAATGAGTAAACTGCGTAGCATACATAGACTTACCAAAGAAATAGAAACTGCTAAACTGGAAGAAATCAGACATGGATAAAATATACAGGAGGAAAGATAACACAAGTAATTATATAATTCTGGTATTTTTTCAAGAATCTTTTGAAGGTGGTAATACTGCTAGTATTTCTGTTTTTGAGGCAAAAACAATGAATAGAGGTCTGACACTAGCGGAGAACTAAAATTTAACTGAAAAAGCAAACACGCCACATATGTTCCAGATTATACAGAACATGTAGCAACGAGACGTAGGAACATACCAGAAATAACGCAATAAAACAACGTAAGTACACCTCAGTACGGCTCTACTTACAAATGCTCATCCATTAATTGTTGAAAGTATAAAGAAATTTTCTGGTCGGTCACCAGCATAGAAGTAATGAAATGTTGCTTTAATTTATTCATATTCAATCGCACTCTCCTCTTATTCTCAATCACACAAGAGGGGGAAAATAAAGTCCACACAGTGGCGGGACTACCAGGGCAGCACTTTAACAGATAGATCTCTGGCAGAACAATTGTTAACGTTGGATACGGTGGCTAAACTATAGAGGAGCTACCTCGCGCTCGAGCTCATACAAACTCCTCGACGATACACCACAAAATCCTAAACAACCTTCAAACATGGCTATTTTATGAACAGCATTTGTACAAATAGAAATAAACCCGTTTCAGGCTGCGAGACATTGTCTGAGCAAGATCTTTCTTCCGAAGTTCCTGGACACTCCATCTCCAGCTCTACTGACACGATAATTTCTCCCACATAACAATACAAAGACGCCATTACACCAAATGCCCTGCATAAATTTCCAGCAATGGGGAGCGTAGCGGAGCATCTTCGGGACTCGTTCGTCTCTTTGTTCTACCGACTGATGCGCGCAGACGTACGAATGATTGACAAAGCATAGCGAAGGGGTCACGGTGGGAACGACACCAAATTGCTCTCATGGCTCCAAGAAAAAGTAGTTCTTTAGTTTCAAGGACAGTTTATGTGTTTTTATTTTACTCTTTGGAGCATCTTTCCGAAACGTTAAGCCGTTCGGTGATAAGGGCCTAGCCTGTAATTTTCAGAAAGACAGCACGAGCGCAGGTATGTATGTATGATCGTGTCGTAGGTAATTCCGTGAACATGGAGCAAATTTGTTCTGGATGGGGAGAGGAATGCGTAGAAGTAATCATAACTTGCACATAATGAATGAATTGAATATTTCATCCGTGAATGCCTGCAAATTTCGAATGAACACACGATAGAACTCACAAATGCACACTATTAACGTAAACAGAGTCTTTCGCATGCTCTTTTACTTCGCCAAACCACGATTTTTAAAATATAGATACACTAATTAATTTTTAGAAAGGTAGGTTCATTTCATCCTCATCATGGGAAAACCTTTACTTTCAACAGCATTGAAAGAAACTCTTAATAATAAATATTCATATATATTGAGTTTAACATATCAATAAGTAAAATACACTTGGTGCGAAGGATAAGGACGACTTGAACAACGTATATAAGCACAAATAACACAATAATGCAGCATTATTGTATTATTTGTGCTTATATACGTTGTTCAAGTTTTCCTTATCAGTTTAATATATGTTTCAAGTATTTTAAGCTGACCTACGTAGTTTATCAATATTTGCTCTTCAATATGTGCTGTATTTCCTATAAGGTGAGAAATTTCATTGAAGAAACTTCTTGGTGAAGAGTGAAAACAGCGTAGTCATTCAAACAATTGCGAAAATATACAAAATAGTTTTTCTAACTCTTTTTAACGCTATACCAAAGCAACGAAATAGACTAAATATAAGGATTAAATAGCTATTATTTTTCCGTTTAGCTTTTTCACTGTTCATTTATTTATTTTTAACACACTTGTACGGTGGTCAGCATTTACTAAAACTCATTTTACAGCATCCATATTCTATGGTTAACGAAATTTCTTGAACATTATTGTGATCTGCTAGACAACCAGCACGTTATGTGCAAAGTTTTATTACATTGAATAGTAAAGGATGCATATTATTTTGAACCGCATAACGGTACTTGCAAAAATAACCACATGAGCGCATTAACGTGCAAGACAACACTTATGGTAATTTACACTTGTGGCGGAGTTCATACAAAATTTCTGCAGACGACAATCACTTTCAGGTCAACTCCTTGAACAAAATTCAAATCATGATTGAAGCGCGATACGGATATTAAAACAATCGTATACATATAATATATAATAAACATTAACTGGCGCAACTCGACTTTCTCAATACCAGAATCCACTTTTAATAACTTTTTTCAGAATCAAATTTTACAATAAAAATTTAAAAAAATCGGTATTGTGGATCCAAATGATTGCAATTATAGCGTGTTACTATTCACTTTAAAGGGATTGAAAAAATCTTTAGATTGATACTATACTTGACAATGTGCCACCCGAGGAGGTAACTTGCCCGCGAAGGAGACTAATAACGTCACGGGCAAAAATTTGTAACGCGGCTATTTCTCACAACAATGATTGAAACTATTAAGTCTCGTAATCACTGAGCCATAAATAATGTATGCATGATTACGCCAAATTTTGTCCTATGCTGCCATATTAAAAAAATATAAAATTTTGAAGTTTTCGACCGAATTAAAAAAAAAATCTATCTAGTTCTAGATTTTTTTTTATAATAAAGCCGGATATAAAGTTTCGTAAAAATCCATTAATATCTGTGGCCGCTATCGTGTACACAAGAAATCGACCACAGACATCACTCCAAAAATGGTCAAAGCGTGTTCAGAAAACATATATTGGCATCAAAATTTCAAATTCGAAAATTTTTCGTGAAAACAATACTTTCTCTATATTATATTACATACTGAGAGAAAGTAAAAATGCATTAATATTTACCGCTCTACGGCATACTGAGCACAAATTAAAAATTTAATAACACACACCCTGCTGCTTTCGGGGAAATCTATGCAAAATTGCCAGTCAATATACACCAAATCATGTTAGTTAACATGGAAGAGAAAGATACAGAAAAAATAAGCCTACGGTTCAATCTATGCATTTACAATCGATAAAATATAAATTTATATTACATCGCAATGACATTACAGGAGTATTTGTCAAAGATACTTCAAAAATTAAATGATAGGGAAGGGTTCAAGAGGTGGGAGGGGGGGGGGGGGGCATGGAAATACGTTAATCAAGATACATAGGGGCTATCATACAAGTATATAATGATCTTCCTCGTTCAATAACATTACTTAGCGCCACAGTTTGCAATAGTAAGATATATCCTGCCGCTCTCAAGGTCGTATATCTCCTCCACATTCAAATCGTGAGGTCTTCTTGGGAGAAAGGGTTAAGCTATAATTTACAGGTGTGGGCGGAAAAGCGATGAGAAAATGCTGCCCGGATGGCTTCGTAAGTCAATCCCATGAAGAGCAGAGTACCTTCTGCCTTTCATGACCAGTCTCCAGTTTTTAAATGTTGTTTAGTTTATGTTTTCCAGCATATTATAAATTTCCAAGTTATATACTGTCCTTGCTGTGTAAGGTAAGAAACTCGTTCTTTAACAATAAAGTGAGACAACAAGGAAACCGTTAATGACGATGCCTAAAAACGTGTCCTGCAAGTTTTGGGAGGTCAATTAAGGATCCTAGGCGAAATTTCAGTTGAAAAGATTCACTATGAGCTTCAAAGAAACCTCTAAAAGATGAATGTGCCATCACTCGATCGGCTGACACATTTACATCAATTTATAAGTTATAAAGAAAAAATCTGAATCATTATACTCCTCGAATGATGATGATGATGATATGCAGAACTTCAGCCATTAAGATTTAGCAGGAGCTACAAAAAACAGAAAAGGTTATCATGACGTTTCTTGCTAGGCTTTCTGTTGTTCCATCCAGTTGATTCTCTACAATATCAAGAGCATTAAGTCTCACTAGCAAAGCGCAAAGTATATCTTAGCCATTTCTACGTGTTTATTTATGAAATTGCAACAGAATATTTTTGAGGCATTGCACTTCAAGAAAATACAAACAGACAAAAATCGATTTATTAGACTCATCTAAGTGTATGTGCCCCAAACGAGATTCTTCGACATAGCAACCTCTTCATAAAATGCCATTAAAAATTATATATATATATATATATATATATATATATATGCATGTGCTTTCTGTACAACCTCTGAGACCTCTGACATGCAGCTACAGATCAATACAAAGAGCCCAAAATTACGTCATAAGTTTAATACTATCTGATAATGTATTTACAAGAGCGTCCCGAGGGCCAAGCAGCCCAAGCGACCGACTGGGGCCTCATGTTTGCAGAGGGCCTCCAAAATTTTGTGCATTATTATTTTCCTTATATACATAGTATAATGTTGTCACCAACTTGGCGACTGTTTTAGATGTTGTCAAATTAATGAAAATCTCGCCGAATGAATAAAAATGACACTAAATCAATGAAAATGACGACTCATTAACGAAAATTCAATATCTTAGAAAGAATATAAGTATCTACTATAAGAATAACCTATTTTCTTTTACTGTAAAAGTAATAAATTCATTGAATTATATAAAGAAAAGTCATGTTCTGCCCACATCAATTTTTTTATTGGATTTATTTTGCATTTCAATGTTTTCTTGTATTTCATTATAATTCTACATTTTATCACTAGGCATTTGTGTGTCAGTTTATAGTTTTCCTTACAAAGTTTTGGCTACAGCATGTTTATGAAATTGTAGTTGACCATATTGAAATCAAGATATTATAATCCCCAAAGTGCGTTTTGTTATATAACCAGGGCCGGATTATCCATTGGGACAAGGTAGTTTCGGTTTATTCCGGGAATATTTTATATCATACAAAGGCCTCAAAATATTATTTACCCGAGGGCCCAAAATTCTATGCCAGAAAAGATTGACGTATATGCTAGTCTTTTAATGAATCCGTATTATTATTTTTTGAATTTATTAAAACAACAAAAATAAATTGTCGGAATTTTTCGGATTTCCAACTTTTCGGATTTGTGAGTTTTACTGTATTTATTGTTCAGATGACGCCTTTCATGAGAGTTCGCTTGGGGCCTTTGAAAACCTACAGACGCTATTGTGTATTTAGGTAGAAGTCTACAAGTAATTAAATATTTCATAGGTCTTGCGGTGCACAGCGTTTGGATTTGGTGGAGCGGAGCCCCTAAAGGGAGATAATTTGGGGGAATAATTATGTTACCGTTTAATGGGCAGATCTAGTGCCAAAATATAACGCACAGTATTCTGAGTACAGAAATATCAAATCTGAACAAAATCCCCGTTGCGAAACCCAAATCATATCAAATTTTATGCTAGTCACTAAAACCGAAGTTCAAGGCAAATGGATCAAAACAGTTTAACATCTTTTGAGTTATATAGATAAAAATGTTTTTGTGAGATGTAGACAAATAACTGAGATGAAATTTTAATGAATCAGATCAAAATTTCCGTTAGAAAACCAAACCAGACCGGTTCGGAATAATCCAGACGGATGTTCAGATGACGCCTTTCATGAGAGTTCGCTTGGGGCCTTTGAAAACCTACAGACGCTATTGTGTATTTAGGTAGAAGTCTACAAGTAATTAAATATTTCATAGGTCTTGCGGTGCACAGCGTTTGGATTTGGTGGAGCGGAGCCCCTAAAGGGAGATAATTTGGGGGAATAATTATGTTACCGTTTAATGGGCAGATCTAGTGCCAAAATATAACGCACAGTATTCTGAGTACAGAAATATCAAATCTGAACAAAATCCCCGTTGCGAAACCCAAATCATATCAAATTTTATGCTAGTCACTAAAACCGAAGTTCAAGGCAAATGGATCAAAACAGTTTAACATCTTTTGAGTTATATAGATAAAAATGTTTTTGTGAGATGTAGACAAATAACTGAGATGAAATTTTAATGAATCAGATCAAAATTTCCGTTAGAAAACCAAACCAGACCGGTTCGGAATAATCCAAAACTGGCCGATAATTAAGTTATTTCTTAATGGTCAAACCTAGTGCAAAAATATTAAGCACATTATTCTGAGTACAAAAATATCAAATCCGACCGCAATTTCAGTTGTGAAACTTAAATCAAACCAAATTTTATGGTAGTCACCAAAATCGAATTTTTAATGCAAACAGGTCAACAGTTTTTCATCCTATAAATTATTTGGATAAAAATGTTTTTGTTCATTGCAGATAGACACTTCAAATGAAACGTTGCCTACTCTTGACAAAATTTCAGTGTCAAAATCAAAATTTGACCAACTCGAAACAGCATTCTTAAATGACCAAGAATTAAATAATTTTAAACAAATCTGATACCAAAATGGTATGCACATTACTGAACATTAAGCATTTGTAATCAAAATAACCAAATACTACCAAACGGTAGAAAGTTGATAAAAATTAATGGCATATGTAAATGCATTTCTCTTTATTTTATTGTTTTACAGTGCTGTTCATTTTAGAACTATGTACTGGATTTAATTTGGTTGCAGAAATGTTGGTAAAATCTGAAAAATGTTGCATACAAAGTAATTTTCCGTATACCACAAAAGCATTTTTATCAATATAGTACGGTGGTTAATAAAATATTGATCCATTTCCCATTGAAATTCGGTATTTGCGGCTAAATAATTTAATCAGATCAACGTTCCAAACGGAAATTTTGGTCATATTCGATATTTTTGTAATTAGAATACTGTACGTAACATTCTAGCACCAGATCTGACCATTTCAAATCCTATAATTATTGATAATTTTTTACTGGTTTCGATTAGGATAAATTTTCATTTTGATGCTAAAATTTTGGTCAGATTTGGTAGAATGTGATCTGAGATATTTATATACATCCCACAAAACATTTTTATCGATATAACTCAAAGGACGATAAATTTTTAATCGTTCGCCTTGAAATTTGTTTTTTATGTCCAGTACAAAATCTGGTCTGACTTAGTTTTCACAACAAAAATTTTGGCCATATTTGATATTTTTTTGCACAGGAAAATGTGCATAATATTTTGACATTAGATTTGTCCATTAAATAATGAAGTAATTATGGGTTCGCTTGGGTCGATTTCAAACCGGTCTGGTTTGCGTTTTGCAACGGAAATTTGGGTTAAATTTGGTATAATTTCATCTGAGGAATTTCTCTACATCTCACAGAAATATTTTTATGTATAAAACTTAAAGGGTGATAAACTGTTGATCCGTTTGCCCTGAAATTTGGTTTGACAAACATAAAACTTGGTTTGATTTGCATTTCAAAACGGAAATTTTGGTCAGACTTGATAATTTTTGTACTCAGAATAATAAGCTTAATATTTTTGGACCAGATTTATCCATTAAACGATGAAGTAATTATTCACCAAAATTAGCCTTATTTGGGGGCGACGCCTCACCAAACGCAAAGGCTGTGCACTTTAAGACCGACAAAATATTTAATCTCTTGCAGACTCTAAAAATATTATCAGGCAGTATTAAACTTAATGAAGCAATTATTTTGTTCTGGGCTCTTGCTCTAATAGTTCTGAACTGCTAATTCACAGGCTTGCAATTGTCAGTGAAACACTTTTTACACCAATTAATAAAAGTTACAAAAGAAATTTACGATTAGGTCGTGATTGGCCATTAGAAGATAAGATCAGGCAGTGCTATCTGAAGGGTAAAATGCTAAGACAGAAGAATTTCCGCGAGTAGAAATAGCATCAATTTGACTAGGTGCAGAGGCGAATCTGAAGACGTCTTAAGTTGCCAAACGTTGACACAAAATGTTTGATAAAAATGTTTTCATTCATTTTTGGAATAAAATTCCTTTGAGGTGATCAAAATTATTAACTTTTGAATAGATACAGAAAAATAAAATACCCAATATTTATACATAAAAAAGAGAAAGTATTTCGCTTCTTCCTTTAACAATCAACATTTATGAATCATCCAATTTCAACAAAATAAAAAGGAACCTTTCAGTTTCAAATCTAAATATTGCATTTTTGCTGGCTAAATCTGAATTATTAACGAGAAGAATTTAATGCATTGCCTATTTTGACTTCGAAATTCCATTCTTCATTAACTTCAAAATTTGTAATTAATAAATAAAGAAAAACTAACTCAAATTATCGATCCACGCTGGAATTTTTGGAAAACTCGCCGGCTCACGGTTAAGAAAACAAAAACTCCAGTTAAAAATTGGCCGGTGATGTATTTGCGGTTAAAAATTCCTAATCTAGTTGATGAGTATCATCCGGGCACTAAAGTTAGTTCTCTACAGGAGCCACCCACATGGAAACCAACAAAACCATTTACCAATGAAATGCAGAATTTAAGACATACAGTCGAAACAAAATCTATTGGTGACTTTAGAAGGCTGTTCTACTTAGTTGGAAGACTCACGTTTGCATATTCCTTTGTGTCTGTACATCTTACCTTGCAATTACGCGGCTCATCTCCAAACAGACGGCCTAACAGCATCACCTTCAACAGACCTCTACAAGATGAGTTCCGTTTCGGCCAAGTGTGTGCGGCACCGGGCCCAGACTCGCAGCCCGCCCACCGCAGAGTAAATGAGGGCTTTGAGACCTAGCACTTTAAACGAAAGCTGAAAAAAAAAATGTCCTTGGAAAAACAGGGCATCTCATCAGTAACTGTAGAGTTAAGCCGTACCTTGCTACATTACAAGTGAAACCGAACATGCATGAAACTTCAAGTAAGGTTAATTACGAGTACAGACGGATGTCACAAGTTTTGTACCCTCTAGAACAGTGGTCTCCAAACATTTTTGATCGCGTACCCCTATGGTAAATACAGATGCGGAATTTCCCTCTCCCCCTTGTTCTAAACAAGCGTTAGTTAAAATACATAGGTTCCGTATTAGAATAGCGCAAAAATATTTTTCCGTTCTAAACGGGCGTTTTAGTAAAGAAATATTCATATAATCACAATAGTATTGTGTTCGTGACCGTAAAGACAAGTTAATATTATGCTTTAATTAATTTTCTTATTTTATCCCTCAATATTTTATTGTTTCTTCTTATATCAGGAGAAAAAATACAAAAAGAAAATATTAAATTTTCTTGGCGTACCCCCACATATCGACTCACGTAACCCGCTTTGGAATCATTGCATATGAGGAAAATGACAAACTGCCCAGTTGTTAATGGTGCCAAAATTGTTTAAATTGACACAAGAAATCCAAATGCAATTCGTCATCAGTGTGACTAATTTGTTACCAACTTGAACAAAAAAAGAAAGAAGTTACAAAACTTTAACAAGAATAACTTGGGTACGAAATAGGTACATATGATGCATCTTTTTTTATTCATTCTATTAATGATTACGATACATTGTGGAATACAATATGAAATATGAATATATATGAGAAAGTCGAGTGGGGACTCACACTCCAGATATTTTATATTAGATTTTATATTGGATCTGTCTAATTTGCATGTGTTTCCAGTTAATTCTTCCAATTTTTACTTTCCATATATACATATAATATATAAGGGAAGATTTGTGACTGGGTCGAAAATTCAAATTCGAGTTTTCGACGGCAGAGCACATTTCAAGCATCCCTGAATACGAATCAGACGTTTTTGAGGTGATGTCTGTGTGCGTGTGTGTGTATCAGTGTGTCTGTGGAGACAATAACTCACGAACGAATGGAGCGATTCGAGTGAAATTTAGTACAAAATTACAATCCGTAAATACTAGAAGCTTATTGTTTTTAAATACAATCGGATGTTCAGAACCCCCCTAAATTTTTGAGTGAAATTTTGAAAAAGTCATCAAAAAATCAAAACCTTTAATAAAGTTACGCAAATAGTCATTTCTTACGTAAATTTTCCTTAGAAAACGATTGACATAAACTGTAGAATGATAGCATGAACCGTTCTTGAGATATTGCACATTTTTCAAATAAATTTATCAAAAAATCCCATAAATTAAAAAAAAAATATTAACTGTTGAGAAACATGTTCACTTTTTATACGTAATATCATGCGATAAATTTGGTGACACCATTCTCGTGGATCTAGCTCGTTCCATTCATGAGAAAAGATACTTTGAGTAATGCTTTTGTATTATGAACGACAATAGTCATTTAACTGCTATAAAAATAACTTATTTCTCCGTCATAACGCTTGGCGAAATTTTGGCGACGGATTTGGCGGAATGCCACCAACTTGGCGACTTTTTTTTAAATGTTGTCAAATTAACTAAAATCTCGCCAAATGGATAAAAATGAATCAAAGAAAATGACGACTAATTGACGAAAATTTAATACCCTGGAAAGAATATAAGTATCTATTATAAGAATAAACTACTTTTTTTACTGTAAAAGTAGTAAATTCATTACATTATATAAGGAAAGCCATGTGCTGCCCACATCAGATTTTTGTTTATATCTCTATAAAAAGATATGAATTAATTTTTATAACTTAGGGGAAATAATATTGTTCTATTTGGCACCCCAGCCAACGGTTTGCCTGTTAGAAGATCCGATAGGTTCCTATTAATCTTCCTACACATTATTATTTTATATCAACTAGTTCAACTGAGAGGGGTTACAGAAGAAAATCATATGGGGATGATGCTCATATAATCAAAAAATGGTATAACAGGTATACACATATGGCCATGCTTTGAAAGGAGGAATATACATATAACGTGATGGTCTTTCGCCTTTGTGACGCTACATGACAGAAAGATCACGGAAACCTTACACGCACAGTCTGTGAGGTAACCTCACATTTTCCTACAAATGTGAGGCAAAGAGCCAGTCGGTCTCTATGAAACCCTAAGTTTTATATTTTTTATTTAATATTTAAGCAACCTGGTAAATACCAAGGTCAACAACATCACCTGCGCGCCGGTATGAAATTTTGCCTAGTGAAGGACCGGAACACCCAATATGTTGATCCTATCAGAATTCGAATGGGAATCCCAGTGTAAATATGTGTGTATGCATGTACATGTTAGTCTCAGGATATATCTCTCAAATAAATGGAATGATTGGGTATAATTTATTATAATCTATGAATATTGGAACCTTTAATTAAAAACTCAAAAGGATAAGTTTTAGTACAGAAAAAATATCCCTATACTTTCTTACAGTAATAATAGTAATTAAAAAAAAATAAATAAATAAAAATAATAATAATAATAATAATAATAATAAATAAATAAATAAATAAAAATAACTAGAGTGTGGCTTAACTCGACTTTCTCATAGCAGAATCTATTTTGTGATCCTCCCCCCTTCAAATTTTACAACCGTACCAGGTAACATGCTATAACTATGATCATTTGGAACAAAGATTTTTTCCAGATACGGTTAGAACAACAGACAAACGCTACCGATACATCATTACAATACTATCTCTTAACAAAACACAATTAATTTCATTGATTTTGCGTCATGTTTGTCACATTTCGTAATATTTTTATCGATTTGGCAATATTTTTGCCAATTTGGCAACATTTAAAAAATCGTCAAGTTGACGATATGACGCCAAATTTTTCACCAAGTGATATGGACGGACGGATGGAGAAATGGGTTATTCTACAAAGCAACTTTGGTTATCAAGAAAATTGAACTTAATTTTGCAAAATATTGATTTTTCATTAATTATGCGTCATTTTTACCAAGTTAGGGTCATTTTATCAATTTGGAGATATTTTCGTTTATTTTGAGATATTTTGTCCCATTTGGCGGTATTTATAAAAAATCGCCAAATTTGTAGCCAAGTATGACGGTTGGATTGATAGGCAAACGCTACCGAAACATCATTACAGTACTATCTCTTAACAAAACACATTTAATTGATTTAGCGTCATTTTTATCAATTTTGCGACATTTTTTATCGATCTGGCGACCTATTTTATAGATTTGGCGTCAGTTTTATCGATTTAACGATATTTTCATAAATTTCCCAACTTTTAAAAAGTCGCCAAGTTAGTGATATCCTGCCAAATTTGTCGTCAAACGTTACAGAGACGAACGGATGGATAAATGGGTTCTTAAAGTAAATTTTAAGTAGCTTGTGATATAATTTTTTTTATTTTGCAAGAAAAAATTTGAAAAACCTCTATTGTTGGTCCAAATGCTCCCAATTATAGCATATTACCATTCACTTTAAAAGGTCTGAAAAAATCTGTCAATTGATACCTCACTTGACAATGTACACCCCCACCGGGAGAAATTTCCCCCCCCCCCTCCCCCGAGGGGGGTTAATGACGCCACGAACACAAAAATTGTATCGCGGCTTTCTTTATTCACAATTATGATTGAAACTATCAAGTTTTGTGATCATTCATTCATAAATAATCCCGTTCAAGCATGATTATGTCAAATTTTGTTCTATGCTACATGTACATCCTCTGTATGTACATCCTATGCACATACAGACAGACATTACTCCAAAAATAGTCAAAATGTGTTCACATATTGCCATCAAAATCTCGAATTCGAAATTTTTCGTGAAAACAATACGCTATACTATATTACATAGTATGAGAAAGTAAAAATCCACAATTCATTCAAAACAAGAAATTCACAACAAAAGTTTCTTTTGAAACAATATTATAAACCATGCCTGGGGACGACGGTAGAAAGTGGCCTATATCCATTACGAAAATTTAGACAAAAAAAGAAAATCAAAACACCGCATCGTTGGCTAATAGACAGACCTCTCAAGAGATTTTCCGCATCAAGAGTTATGAGTCACAACTTGCAGGAGGATGGAAAGGGCATCCTCCAAGGACGATGTCGAAATTCGATCGCATTGATGACAGGGATTCAGGAATTCGACCCAATAGTCATTTTCTAGTCGCGCATATTGTCACTAGCAAAAGTCTATTCTCTTTATGCGCCCCAGCCACGCTACGCCATCAGGGGGCAGGATTGGTCAAAACTCAGATTAAAATAATAATAACAACAGATAAATAAATAAATAAATAAGTAGATAGATCTTATCTTTATTTATTTGTGTTTTAAAAACTCCAAGAAATCCGCTTATTGGGTAAAATTAAGTTTTAAAATAAAGAGGCGTTTTCCACAATACGTTACGCCCATCAGAGGGGACAGGATTAATCCCAACCCAGATTTAAAGAAAAAGGCAAAAAATACATAAATAAAAATAGATAAATAAAAATAAATACATATAAAAATAAATACATATAAAAATACTGGATGGGTTTTATTTTTATTTATTTATTTATTTCCTTAAAAAAAAAAAAAAAAAAAAAAAAAAAAAAAAAAAACTCCAAGACTACTGCGTAAAATTAAGTTTTAAAATATAGAGGCGTTTCCCATAATACGCTCAGCTTTGCGTCGTGCAGAGAAGAAGCATGCATATGTGACATGTGTCCATATTAAATATTTTAGACTGTACTTTTGATTATTACTATTAATATTTAAAAAAAAAAACATATTTGATTAAATCGAAAAGTTTATCTATGAATCACGACTGAAATATTCAAACTGCAAACTTTTGTCTCGATATAAGCGTACGTTCAAATGTTACAGCTCGTATAAGGGAGCGAAACGATTGAGATGAACAATTATACTCACGCGCTTATAGTAAATTTAAAGTGTTCAGAGGGTAAAAAAGTTTAGAAACAGTTGTTTTGGTGAACCCAGTGGCGTAACTAGTGTTAAGCGAAGCTTAAGGCGCCCCCCCCCCCCCACAAAAAAAAAAAATAGAGACCCAGAGCAAAATGGGGTATTTGCAGCGTTCGGAACAAAGCCTTCTTTTCTTCAGAAATTTTAAGTATTTAACTGTTATTATAACAATTGCACGTATTAAGTTATTTATGACTCATTAAACTGAATTTTTAAGATAAATGAGAAAACAATTTTACATGAAATATCAAGCAATTGTTAAATATAAATGAAAAGGTTTCTCAAAGTGTGAAAAATGTAAAACCCTATATCAAGCGCGAAACGAGAACCACAAAGCCAAAGGCGTGGCTTCACTTCGCAATTCTCTCAATTCACAGTGGGTTCTTCCCACCGTGAACATTAATCTCTAATTAATGTTTAATGGTAAATTAACAATAACATAATGTTTAATGTTAAATGGTTAAAATTTAATGGTAACAGTTGATTCAAAATCCAATGGTCTAATATTCTAGCGGGAAAAAAAATTGTAGTAATTGTTGTGAATATTTTATTTTTGTTTCTATTTTAACATATTTGAAAATAATTTTTATTTAATTACCCATGGTTGCCAAAATATTAAGTAAAACTGGTAGAGCTTCAAAAAGAAGAAAGATAAAAAAAAAAAAAAATTTCTTTTGTGGACCTTTTACATATTTTGCTTAAGGGACTTAAAATTCCTAGTTATGCCACTGACTGGCACCATAACATTTGTTACGACAAATAATCCGTTAGACATCTGTTAGACATTGAAAAGAGCATCTGTTAGACACTAAAAAGAAAGGAATTAAAACAAGGGGGAAAACCGACGAGCGACGATGGAATACAATTTCGATCCGATCAAGGTAAGTTAATAATGAATAATCCACAACTCTTTCAAACAGGCACTAGACGGTATCCACCCTCTTCAAATCTGACAAGCATTGCAAACACGATTCTCGGAGTAGAAAGTAATTAAGCAATCCGGAAACGGTTTTGACGTCCTCTGACGGACGGCCAAGATGACCGAAGACCAACGCCCAGGCGATGAAATTAAAGACTTTCCACATCCTCGTATGCACGGTAATGGATGATAGCACGAGCAAGGAGAGAAAGGTGCAACGCTCTTTCGGCAGCACAAGTCTTGTGGCCAGGTAAAGCGTTGAGGAGCACCTTATTTTGAGTGCATACTGGCTGCTTTGTTACATTTGTTATTAATTGCGATGAAATTTATTCTTTTTATCGTTAAAAAAATCACGGGGGGGGGGGGGGGGGGATATATATATATCTATATATATAAAATTGAAAATCTGTCTGTCTATCTGTTTGTCCCATCATCACGAGAGAACGGCTGAACCGAATTTGATGAAATTTCGTGGGTAGCCTGGAAATAGCCCTACTTAAAATTTAGTCTATGTTTGGAGTTTCTACGACCAGTGGTTCTCGAGATATTAGTAAAAAACGAAACTTTCGTTTGTCTCATCATCACGAGAGAACGGCTGAACCGAATTGAATGAAATTTTGTGGGTGGCCTTGAAATAGCCACCCATAAATTTTGTCCAAGTTTCGGGTTTCTAAGACCAAGGGTTGTTGAGATATTAATGAAAAACGGAACTTTTTCCTAGGCGTTCTACTTTCTAACTCCGTGGTTTATCCAAACGGAAAGGATAAAAATCGTTTGTTTAAAACGTCAAAGAGAAATAAAACTTTATGTCTGAGTTTGGTGGAGATTTTTTGCGCTAATTAGTCACTATCTGAAAGCATGAATTGTTTGAAACATGAATTTAAATGGAAAAATCTACCTCCATGGCTTATATTTTTTCACAAGCTTTTACTCAACGATGAAAAGTATAAAGAAATCAAAATGGTTATTTAATTTCGCATTTTATGAGGAAGATTCTATTTTATATCATGTTGCTCCGCAACGCAATAAAATTAAATGTATTTGTTAATGATTATTTTTTTTTTTCGATTTGAATAATAAATAGATGGATATAAAAATATATTTAAAAAAAAAACGGTTTGTTTTTTCTTTTAATTATATTAATTGCGAACTGCGTACATCAGTTTCATTTATTTTGGCAAAGAGGTTTCAAGCTTATGTATTGTGTTTAGCTAATAAACTCATATATTCTGTCTACCCAATAAATTCATTTATCCAATTGTTGAAACAGAAATGGAGTAGAACGGGTATATCTTCTAATAATATTTTAGTGTTTTCATTTATTATATACAAACTGGAACACGATATTTTATTCAGATCAGCAAATTCAGAGCTACGAATTTGGCTGGATATCACTAACTTGGCAAATTTCTTAAACGTTGCCAAATTGATTGGAATGTCTCCAAATTGATAAAAACGATGTAAATAAATGAAATTTATTTTGTTTTGCTAGAAGAAAGTACTGAACTGGTGTTTCGTTAGCATTTGTCTGTCAGTCCAACCGTTTTACCTAGTAACACATTTAGCGAATTTTTAAAATATCACCAAATTGATAAAAATGTTTGTAAATCCATAAAAATATCTTGAAATTGATAAAATTGCGCTAAATAAATGAAATTGTGTTTCTTTAGGGGATAATATTTTGATGATGGTTCGTCAATTTATCGCCAAGTGGGACTGTCAGTTCTACAGTCCCACTTGGCGATAAATTTGGCGATTTTTTAAAATGCCGCTAATCCTTCATTAGAGATCGCATTATTCAGACGATATTTTGACCACCAATTTATTTGAAGCAAATCATAACATGTCGCGTAGCAACGATTTAAATCCAGTGTGTTTATGAGGAAGAAGATTTTTATTAAACATTTTCCGGCTTTAATAATGAAGATATGTATATAAAATAAATTTCATTGCCATCACATTTTTGACTGGATAATATCAAATATCTTCCCATATAATTTTAGCACTTTTATTTCGGCACATATTGGAATCAATTACTGCCTTCTGGTTTAAAGATTACGGATTTATTGATATTTTCAATTTATACATGTAATCTACTAATACAGTTCATATCTTCTAACATTCGCGTATATAAGTAGTACGGGTCCCATACAATTTTAACGCTCTTATTTTGTATATATTGATTCAATTCCATATTTTTTATAAATTTGCTTACAAAAGAGGCCAGGATGTTTTATTCTTCAGATCTGCCCGTGAAGATAATTTTGAATAGAAAGAACAGACATTCCTTAACTTCTTTTTAGGAGCATTATGTTAAATATTTTAGCAGAATATTTTGATTAAAAATGCCATTTAGTATACTATAGGAATTTGCACATGATTGTGAATTTTAAGTTTCTTTATATTATATACTCCGTACGAAGAACGGGTATGGTTTTATTCTTCAGATCTGCCCGTGAAGATAATTTTGAATAGAAAGAACAGACATTCCTTAACTTCTTTACTTCTTTTTAGGAGCATTATGTTAAATATTTTAGCAGAATATTTTGATTATAAATGCCATTTAGTATACTATAGGAATTTGCACATGATTGTGAATTTTAAGTTTCTTTATATTATATACTCCGTACGAAGAACGGGTATGCTGCTAGTATAGCTGCTAGTATGCTGCTAGTATATATAAATTGAAATATTTTATCGGAAACTATGCATAAATTACGGTAAGTACAAAAAAACCCATCTCTAGTATATACGAGTATGTTACAAATAAGTAACTATAGACCAAGACTAAGGATAAAAATAGAAGGTAGCTTATCACTATAATGGAAAGGGGGTGAGGGGAAGATGAGTACACAAAAATCAAAATTTAAAAGGTATATATATATACATATATATATAAATATATATAAAATAAAAAGCAAACACGGCAAAAATGAGGAAAGGCAATAATAAATAGCTCAAGATTAAAGATCAAGAGATGGAGAACAATCAAATGAAACAACACACACACACACACACTTAAAGATCAAGACATGGAGAACAATCAAATGAAACAACACACACACACACACACGCGCGCGCACACACACGCACGCACGCACAAACAAACAAACAAACAAAACCCGGCGGTTAGTTCGAAATTGCATTCCCATCAGGACAGCCATACAATTCGAATTAAAACCGATAAAATAGCCAGTTTCTGACAATGGCGATAATATTTACCTATGGACACCACTGGAACTGTCTACTGGCTAGTGGAAGGACAAATAATAAAAACTAATTGAATTATAAACCAGAAATATAGAAAACAGAAATATTAACTCACAGGCGCAGCCACCACGTGGGAGTCTACGTGTCCGCAGAGGAACATTGGACAGAGCATTTTACATCTCTTCGTCGAAGCGAATGGACACCGGAATGAATATACTTCAACGAAAAATAATGTGTATGAAGACTTTCAAAAATAGTAAGCAGTATAGGACTCAGGACAAGTGGAAAGTAGTCTTTCAAAAATAGTAAGCAGTATCAGACTCAAGCCTAATGGTAAGTAGGTGATAAGAACCGGTGAAATTCACAAAAATGAGTTATCCAATCAAGAATAAATAATGCATTTGTAAAATTATTACGTGGTGTATTTGAAATTATTAATAATATTATTTACGAATATATATATATATATATATATATATATAATCCAAGAAAAAGAAGATTTAAAGGAATATGGGATAACCAAATGCTTTGCATTTAATGGTTGGGGAGGATTGCGACTCCCCCTCCCGTTTAAAGCTGCTTTTCTAGCCTAGGCAAACGCTCACGGTACCAATACAAAGGAAAGGTTGGTCCCCAATGCGTGCTAATATGAAGGCACCCGGATACGGAAGAACAAGACCAACCAACAGAAGGAAACTGGACCAAAAGTGAATCCTGCCCATCTTGCTATCTTAATATGTTCATCTTACGCATGCGTGCAATCCTAGCAGGTACGCATAAACTTTATTTACTTGCAGTTTGATGAAGTAAACTGTCAAAATCCACATGATACCTGAAAATCGATTTAAAACAATCCTTTAAGAAATATAAAGGATAATGTTTATATAAAGCCGATGTTTATATAAAGTCGATTGGAAAACAAATCTTACCAAGAATAATTTCAGAAATATCATACTCGGACACTTTAAGAGAAACCAAATTTACAATACGTTTAAAAAGGATTGCAATAATAGCAACATTAAAATCATAACTGTGGCTTTATATAAACATTATCCTTTATATTTCTTAAAGGATTGTTATAAATCGATTTTCAGGGATCATGTGGATTTTTTTGACAGTTTACTTCATCAAACTGCAAATAAATAAAGTTTATGCGTACCTGCTAGGATTGCACGCATGCGTAAGATGAACATATATAAGATAGTAAGATGAACATATATAAGATAGCGAGATGGGCAGGATTCACTTTTGGTCCAGTTTCCTTCTGTTGGTTGGTTTTGTTCTTCCGTATCCGGGTGCCTTCGTATTAGCACGCATTGGGGACCAACCTTTGCTTTGTATTGGTACCGTGAGCGTTTGCATAGGCTAGAAAAGCAGCTTTAAACGGGAGGGGGAGTCGCAATCCTCCCCAACCATTAAATGCAAAGCATTTGGTTATCCCATATTCCTTTAAATCTTCTTTTTCTTGGATTATTATCTGCTTCGGAGTATAGAGCGGCTTGGCGCCTTTTCCTGAGTAGTGCCTTTGCTTTTTGTGGATATGTATAGGAATTCTATCTGAATTTAATTACTGGTTTTTATATGATATATATATATATATATATATATATATATATATATATATATATATATATATATATATATATATGAAGAAAATTAATTGGAATGTGGCTCAACTCGATTTTCCTATACTAGAATTAATTTCTTTTTCAAATTTCACAAGAAAAAAATTTAAAAAATCGATATCGTGAGTTCAAATGATTACAACTATAGCGTGTTACCCTTCACGTTAAGGGGTTTGAAAGGGGATTGATACCATATTTGACAATGTAGCTCCCAAGGGAGGACTTGCCCCAGACAAAAAATGTATCACGGCTATTTTCCGCAACAATAATTGAAATCTCGTGATCATTGAGCCATACATAAATAAATCCTTTTATGTCTGATTATGTCAAATTTTGTCCTGTGCTGTCATGTTAAAAAAATATAAAATTTCGAATCTATTTCGAAGTTTTCGCTCGAATTTTAAAAAATTATATCTAGTTCTAGATATTTTGTTAACAAAATCGGGTACAAAGTTTCGTGATCATCCATTAATATGTGTGGCGCTATCGTGTATACAAGAAATCGACTCCAGACAGACGGACATCCCTCCAAAAATAGTCAAAACGTGTTCAAGGGGGTCTTAAAACATACTTTAGCATCAAAATATCAAATTCGAAAATTTTCGTGAAAACAATACTTTATATTACATAGTACGAGAAAGTAAAAATCTGATGCGGGAAGCACATAACTTTCTCTCCATAATGCAATGACAGCGAAATAATGGTGTACAAGATCTACGGCACAGGGTTTTTGACATTGAATTAACACCACGGGAAATGAAATTGGGCGCTTTTGAAACTTATGAGTCTAAGCAGAGTTCATACGCACGCACGTGCAAAATGCGACTGATATTCAATTAACATCCTGTGAAATAAATGACTATCGGCGAATTCTTGAGCTTCACAATACAAAATTATTGCAAGAAGTATTTTCTCTCGTGAATGAAACGATGTAAATAAATCTGCGAGAATGGTGTTAAATTTATATGAAAAACATGCAATATCTCGGGAACAGTTTGTGATAGCATTGTATTACTCGTGTTCTAATAAAAAATTACGTACGAAATAATTATTTATTTATCATCATTAAAAATTCTGATATTTTAATGATTTTTTTCAAAAACCCATGCAAAAATGGGAAGCAGCGGTTCCCGAATATTCGATTGAGTCTTAAATCAATAGGGTTCCAGTAATCACTCATGGCAGCTGCCACGGCTGCTCCTCAGCTGCAAGCAACGGTCGAGTTCATCCTTGGATACTTAGCACTTACTTACAGATAAGGCCATATTCATAGTTACAACAAGAGCGCTATCGTACTTTGGGGAGAACCTGTATGAGGGTTCTGCACTTGGCCGTTGCAAAAGCATGCAGTCTGAGCTCAGTCTTTAAGATATTTGAAGTTAGTTTCGTAGTAGGACTGGATTTCACGCATTTCTTTCATCTTTATGAAAATTTACAAGAAACTAGCATGTTGTGAAATCCCTGGAATATGCCGTGGAAGATCAAGGGGGTTCACAGAACACACTTTGAAAACCACTCAGCTAGAGTGTTCATTTTATAGCCCTCCTTTCCCCTGCGTACATTTCACAAAATAGCAAAGCGACTGTCGAAAGCCCAGACCATCCGACTCGTCCGAGGACTTGGAGCAGCAATATGGATGGCCGGAGCAAAGCGACTGTGTCATAACTATAAGGCTAGGATTTTCATGACTTAGAAATTGCTATAAAACATCTTATAAAAATACATTTATAATAAATAAATAAAAAAAAATTATATTGATATTTTTATTTTCTTGAAAAACTAATTACAAAAGTAGAACAAAGGCTTGAAACAAAACAGGAAAAATCTAAAAAACATAATCTGTTGATTATTGCTGTGTCAACTGACATTGTTTTATTACACACCAGTTTGATCTATAAAATTTAAAACAAAGAATTAACAAGAAATGCAATTTAATTTTGTTACAGTCTCTGTCCAAAATTTGTTGCCCAAGCACATACCTTATCAGACTGAAGAAAAAACAAGAAAGATCAATCATGCATAAACCATTGATTATGAAACACTTTCCAACTGCAATGCAATTTTTTAAACATCTCTAAAATGCCGGCGATATTTTAAATTATCGCAGTACTACAATAATTTATTTTACTTAAAAACTTAAAACCATGGAGGTCAAAGTACTTTCTACTCCATGCTTAAAATTTCATCGAAAAAGGCAATGCTATAAAATCGTCTGCTTCTCTATGTAAAATCAATGAATATTCCATTCACATCACCTATATTCCAGACTCTAGAGCTAAATAATTCAGCGTTAAAAAAAAATTCAGCAATTCTTATACAATTCATCTTACCGCTTGATGTGTTTACATTCTGCATACGTTAAAATTAGGCTTCCTTGTAGAAATAATCAAAGTTTAGTGATTATTTAAACTCAAAAATATTGTAATTGCGTTGGCCAGAATATAGATGCACAGAAAATAGGCAACAATTAAGCGATTTTAAGACGGATGCAACATTAAATATAAATTTAAAAGAACAAAAATCACGATTTTAACACGGGGAAAAAATGTGGATGCCATATTTTATTTTGAATTTGGTCACATGATCTCTTCATATAATATGGGTGTAATTAATATTTTAATTTTTATTTAAAAAACTATCGAATATATTTTGCTCAAATGTTTTTTATATATTTTTATGGGATAATTTGAATATTTCCTAAAATTTTCGAAGCCATTTGTGAATTTTAACTTCGCTTAAAAATTGTTTGAAAGATTAGGTGCCATAGGGTTCAATGTATTTCATTTTTTCAACCCGGGTTCAATCCAAAACTAATTGGGTGATATTATTCGTACCCGTATGTCCCACAGACCGTCTGAACAACATACTAAAATTTCAATTTGGTAAAGTCATTTTATACGGCAGTTATCGTGCGAATGGACAGACAGACAGAATGACCAAAGTCATAAACACTTTTCAAATGTATGTTGGAAAGTGTTAAAAAAAAGCCTTAAAAAATACAATTTAACTTTTTACGCTTTTTGTGCTAAACCGAAAGCCTTTATTTTCTTGACAAAAACATGCTTTAAGAAGGAAACAAAACAAAGATACAACAAGAAAGATCAATCATGCATAAAGCATTGATTATGAAACACTTTCCAACTTCAATGCAATTTTATTTAAACATCTCTAAAATGCGATACATTCCTCGGTAATATTTTTAAAATTGCCACAATACTATATTAATTTATTATACTTGAAACATAAAACTTCATCGAAAAAAATGAACTTCATTCAAATGACGGCATTAACATATAAATTACCTCGTTTAAACATCTCTAAAATCCGATACATTCCTTGATAATATTTTTAAAATTATCATAATACCACAAAATTTTATTATATTTGAAAACTTCATCGAAAACAAATGAAATTTATTCAAATGACGTGATCGAAATATAACACGCCTGGCTCACTCTATAAAAGCAGCATTTCATTCATAAAAATATTTCCATTCACTTCATTCATCACAATACTATAATAATTTATTTTATTAAAAAGTTTAAAACCATGGATGTACAAGTAGTTTAACTCTATGCTTAAAACTTCATCGAAAAATCGTTTGCTTCTAGGCGTAAATTCAATTAATGTTTCATTCATATCAGCTATATTGCAGACTCCATGAGTTAAATAATTTTGCATTAAAGAAATGAAGCAATTCTGATACAACTCATTCTACATCTTTTGATATTTACATTAAGTGAAAAGTAGGCTTCGTTGTAGAAATAATCAAAGTTGGATGATCTTTTAAACTCAACTATATTGCAATTGCGTTGTTTCAATATGTAGATGCACAGAATTTAAGCAAAAATAAAGCGGTTTTAGGACGGATGCAACACTAAATTTGAATTAAAAAGAACTTTAAAAATTACTATTTTGACACAAGATGGATGCCATATGTTATTTTGAAGTGGGTCACGTGATCTCTTCATATAACGGTCATGTGATCTCTCGATATAAAGGGTGTAATTATTTTAATTTTTATTTAAAAAACTACTAAATATATTTTGCTGAATTTTTTTTTATATATTTTAGGGTATAATTTGAATATTTCATAAAACCTTCGAAGCAATTTGTGAATTTTAAATCCGCTTAAAAAATGTTTGAAAATTATGTCCTATAGGGTTCAATATATTTCATTTTTTCAACCCGGGTTCAATCCAAAACTAATTGGGTGATATTATTCATTTATATTCCCATAGGTCCTACAGACCGTCTGAACAACATACTAAAATTTCATATTGATTAAGTCATTTTTACGGCAGTTATCGTTCTAACGAACAGACAGACAGACAGAATGAATGAACAAAGTCATAAACACTTTTCAACTGTGTTGTAAAGAGTTAACAACTTTATCTTTCTACGTTACGAGCGAATGCCAATCGAAACTAGAACCGCTTTTCAAAATATTAAAATATCGAAATTATAACCACTCTAGGTCGGAAACTAAAAACGGACAGACAGACAGAATGAATGAACAAAGTCATAAACAGTTTTCAACTGTGTTGTAAAGAGTTAACAACTTTATCTTTCTACGTTACGAGCGAATGCCAATCGAAACTAGAACCGCTTTTCAAAATATCAAAATATCGAAATTATAACCACTCTAGGTCGGAAACTAAAAACGGACAGACAGACAGAATGTATGAACAAAGTCATAAACACTTTTCAACTTTGTTGTAAAGTGTTAAAAATACAATTTAACATTTTTTGACATTCCCTGTGCCAAATTGAAACTTTAAATTTTAATGGCAATTTTTAACACTTTCCAATATAGTTATAAGTGTTTATGCCTTTGCTCATTCCGTCTGTCTGTCTGTCTGTTCCCACGATAACTGCCGTAAAAATGACTTTATCGAAATGAAATTTTAGTATGCTGTTGAGACGGTCTGTGAGTCATATAAGAATGCAAAAGAATAATATCATCCAATTAGTTTTGGATTTAACCCGGGTTGAAAAAATGAAATACATTGAACCCTATGGGATCTAATTATTCAAAAAATTTTTAAGGGGAGTTAAAATTCACAAATTACTTCGATAAATTTAGAAAAAATTATTACGTAAAACGTGTAAAAAAAAAAATCCATCAAAATATGTTAAGTAGTTTTTTTAAATAAAAATTGAAATAATAATAACATCCATATTATATGAAGAGATCACGTAACTCATTGCAAAATAAAATATGGGATCTATTTTTTTTTTTTCGCTTAGTGAAAATTGTGATTTTTAAGAAATGCTTATATTTATATTTAGTGTTGCATCCATCCTAAAACCGCTTCATTTTTTAACATTATCTGTGTATCTAAATTCTGCGCCTATATTCTTTATTTTAAATGATCACTAAACTTTAATTATTTCTACAACAATGCCTAATTTTAACGTATGCAGAATGTAAACAAATCAAGCGTTTGTAAGATCAGATGTATAAGAATTGCTGAATATTTTTAACGTAGAATTATTTAGCTCTGGAGTCTGGAATATAAGTGAATATGAATGAAATGTTAATTGATTTTACATAGAAAAGCAGACGATTTCATAGCATTGCCTTTTTTGATGAAGTTTTAAGTTTCCAAGTAAAATAAATTATTGTAGTACTGTGATAATTTAAAAAATATCACCACTGACTGTATTGAATTTTAGAGATGTTTAAATAAAATTGCATTTCAGTTGGAAAGTGTTTCATACTCAATGCTTGATTATCTTTCTTGTTTTTATTTCATCAGGACAGAACTGCTAATCTAAAATATTTTACTTCATAAGTCTAGCATGCTTTAATCACAAGTATCCCCCCCCCCCTTCTCAGTTATGCTTCTGACTTTCAAATAAAATTGGAGTTTCTGGAAAATTCATTCAAAAATGCCATTTTTCTTGAAAATACCAAAATATGCAAAATAATGACTGCAAAACAATAAAAAAAAAACATAAAATGACCGAAAAATCTGAAAAAATGCTATATCACGTAAAAATTACAGAAAATGTGTATAAACTTAATTATTCGGTATTGATGAGCCTAGTGTTAGTCAAACTGTAAATTATTTAGATTTAAATTTTAATACATTCCATAGTCATCTTTCCCGGCCGTCCAAATAGTTGCTCAAGTCGTTCGGATAAGTCGGACGGTCTGGTTCTTTAACACTCCATAGTCATGTTATTACCAATCTATTTGATAAAAAAGATTCTTACAACTTCACCATCATTAAGCTGCTATCATATCGTTCTTGTAATTCTATTCAATTGTTCAGAAACATAATTTAAAACCAGCTTTTTCGAATACATGGCCTTTTAGATCCTCAGTATCATTATCTCCACATCAATAATGTTAAACGCATTTGTTAAAATTACCATTATCCGGAATTTTTTGTTAATAATATTATTAATAATTCCAAATACACCACGTAGTAATTTTACAATTGCATTATTTATCCTTACTTGGATAACTCATTTTTATGAATTTCACCCATTCTTAAACCACCATTTTTTATGCAGTTTCAACTGATTGTTCTCCTTGCCTTGATCTTTTATCTTCAGCTAATTGTTATTGCCTTTTCTCATTTTTGCCATGTTTACTCTTTCATATTTTTATATATATTTTTAAATATAAATATCTATTTATTAATGATTATTGTATACATTTATACCCATGTCTTTTTCGATTATATTTTATCATTCCATTAATTATTCCCCTCATCCCCATTTTATCATTATAGCGGTAAGTTACCTACTAGTTTTATCCTTAGTCTTGGTCTACTGTTACTTATTTGTAACAGATATGTTCTAGATAGGTTTTATGTACTTACAGTAATTTATGCATAGTTTTCAATTTTGTATATATATATATATATATATATATATATATATATATATATATATATATATATATATATATATATATATATATATACAGAGAGAGAGAGAGCGAGCAAGAGTCTGAATAATAAACATGAGTTAAAACCTGACTACTATTCCTCACTATTTTATTTTACGGAATGAGCATTTTAAAACCCTTTAAATAGAAAAAAAAAATCAGACCTGAGGTACGTTTTAAATTAACATGACAATTCTATAAAATTTACCACCACTGTAAAAGAGACTTAACAGTTCTACTTGAGACAAATAATAAAACCTAATCAAAGTTTTAACCCACATCTGTGTGTACACGCTCCTCTAACCAAGGTCATCCACAGAGGCAAATCCAACTTTATCACGCATCCCAATTTCGATTTAATTCCTCCGCCCACACCTTATTGAGCCCCACTCGAAGAAAGTGGGCGCACTAAAAGCTGCCCCCTGAAACTGATTCTGCCAAGTATCAAATAACAAGGCCTTCACTTCAATTCCTTAATTCTCTCCTCTTATCCCCGTTTAATTCTGTTCCAAAGCGGCTCCATTAACCCTCAGTTTAACTGCAGAGCCCATTTATCCGGGTATTGCAATGGGAGTTTGCTAAACTCCTAACTCGGAATATTTTCATCGGAATGAACCCCGTGCTTGATAACTGGGGAGATTAAGACATTTAACTAAATGATGGGGCATTAAGTTGGAGTGAAAACACATATAGACGGGTAATGGGAAAAAGAAACCAGACATCTGAAGGGCGAATTCATGCGACAGGGAGAAAGTTTTCACTTAGATGAACTTTGTTCAAGGTTTAAGTTATTACGAATCCCGTAAGTGATTCACAGGCGCATTAATAGCAGGACTCAGGACCGCCAGCTCATAGGTTTGTTGTTGTTTTTTTGTTTGTTTGTTTTCAGAACTTTTTGACCGGGGGGCTGGAACGAATGAAATTTTAGGGGGGCAAGTTTTATATTTGCCCCATATAAATGTATCTAAATGTTGTGTTACATAAATAGAAACTAAATTAACATAAAATGTTTGGGGGGGGGGGGGGGTTCTCGTCTCCGGGAGTATGCCTGAAATAAACACAGCCCATAGGAGAACGGGCACTACTCAAGAGGGGAGCCCAGACACCCAATAATATTTTTGATGGTGGAGAAGGTATGAAAAATTCATAAAAAGTGGAAAATCAAATACAAGGGGGTGGGGTACTGTGATAAATGTCCGCAGAGGAGCACAGAATTTGTATGGGCGGCTCTACGTCCTGCAGGGCCGCTCCAAACACACTTACTGTCCTACAATTGCGCAGTACAGAAAATCTATATAATATGCCTGAGGGGTGATGGAATGATGTATCCAAATTATAGAGCTTTATTTTGCATTCAGGTTGAGTTGCGGGTCGAGCCGCACAAACTAGCATTAAATAACTTTAGCTTAAACTAGTAAGCATTAAATAACTTTAGCTTAAACTAGCATTAAATAACTTTAGCTTAAACTAGCATTAAATAACTTTAGCTTAAACTAGCATTAAATAACTTTAGCTTAAACTAGCAAGCATTAAATAACTTTAGCTTAAACTAGCATTAAATAACTTTAGCTTAAACTAGCATTAAATAACTTTAGCTTAAACTAGCATTAAATAACTTTAGCTTAAACTAGCATTAAATAACTTTAGCTTAAACTAGCATTAAATAACATTAAAAATGCAACAGTAACTTGTAACTGTAATGTTCCCTAACCTCATTTTTTTTTTTTTTTACAAGTAATTGTAATGACACGTTAGTCACTTTGTAAAGAAGCTATAACTTTACTAGTTACATTTACAAAGTACCCATATCTAACACTAATTTTAAACAGACCTTTGAAACCTTTAGTAGGATATTCGTCTAAAATTAATTAAAAATAAAAACTTGCAGTCTCGCGATATACTAGAAAATTACGGCCCTGATTAGCTTAAAGGCTGGTAAAACGTGGCGAAATATATGGAGATACGGAAATTTCACATTTTTTACAAACCCTGCGTATGAACTCCCAGCGAAAATATTTCTATTAGAAGTTCCTAGCAAAAGTTTCATAGATGCCTTAGTTTTCAAAACATACGCATGTATTAATCTTAAACGTGTCAAGGGAGCTTGCGTCTTGCCCATATATCTACGCAGCTGTTGCCGTGAAATGTGACGTCCATGGAAAAATTTTCCTGACAAACAGAGAGGCAACACATGTCACGTCAACATTTTTTGGCTTTTCTAAAAGGCCAATATAACTTTCAGTTCAAATTTCCAGTTCATTATTAAAGGAAATATTTTGCAATTTAATAATGGATCATTGAATCTAATAATACAGTGAGTGCAAAAATTTCGATATACGTATATATATTATAATCCCATATTTTGACTGTTAAGCACGTTTTGAAAACCTTATATTTCGTAATTCGTATGATCAAAGAAGGAATTTTTCCCATTTTAAGATTTGCACAACAATGTTTCCGGTGGGAAAATAATGATCCTTCCCGAGAACAATAATGATACTACAGTAAACCCAGGTTACCCTCGTCTATACCGTGGATTCGAATATAACGTGTGTGTGAGAATGTGCCCATTCCTTTTTCCATTAACAGAGAAACAAATAAAAATACTGTGACTCATACCAGATAAATCCCCCCCCCCCCTTCAAATTTTACAAGAAAGAATTTGAAAAATCGGTATTGTGCGTCCAAATGATTACAAGTACAGCGTGTTACCCTTCACTTTAAAGGGCTTGGAATAAATGTTCGATTGATACCATACTTGACAATGTGCCCCCCCCCCCCCCACACACACACCGAGAGGGGTAACTTGTCCCCCAAGGAGGCTAATAACGTCACAAAAAAAAATTGTATCGCGGCTATTTTTTACAATAATGACAAACTACTAAGCCTCGTAATCATTGAAACATAAACAAACCCTTTTATGGATGATTACGCCGCATTGTGTCCTATGCTGTCATGTTAAAAAAAATATAAAATTTCGAATAAATGTCGAAGTTTCAGCTCGATTTAAAAAAAAAATTCTATCCAGTTCTAGATTTTTTTTTTATAACAAAGCCGGATATATAGATTCCTGAAAATCCATTAATATTTGTAGCTGCTATCGTGTACACAAGAAATCGACCACAAACATCAGACAGACGGATACCACTCCAAAAATAATCAAAACGTGTTCAAAAGGTCTACATCACGAGGACATTCTTAATTTGAACCACGCTATGGTATCAAAACGGTTTTTATTAACATAACATAAATAAACCAAATTCACCTATCGGCGTCACTAAACTCTTGCCAACTTTAACCGTTACGGAATTAACCTTACATGTTACGGAATAGTTTAACAGAATCCCCCTCCTTAATTTGCATCACGGTTCCAACTCTACTTATAATTTCACTTTGCATAACCTTTTCGAAACATATATTAACAAGAAAGATCAATCATGCAAAAAGCATTGATTATGAAACACTTTCCAACTGCAATGTAATTTCATTTAAACATCTCTCTAAAATACGATACATTCAGCGGCAATATTTTTAAAATAATCACAATACTACATTAAATTATTCTATTTGAAAGCTTAAACTTTATCGAAAAAAAAATGAACTTCAAACGACGTCATTAAATATAAATCGCCTGGCTCTCTATGTAAAAACTGTACATATTTCATTCATACACTTTTATTCCATTCATTCATCACAATACTACAATAATTTATTTTATTTAAAACTTAAAACCATGGAGGTACAAGTAATTTAGCTCTATGCTTAAAACTTCATCGAAAAAATCGTCTGCTTCTCTAAGTAAAATTAATGAGTATTTCATTCATATCAGCTTTATTGCAGACTCCAGAGTTAAATAATTTTGCGTTAAAGAAATTCAGCAATTCTTATACAACTTATACTACATTCATCTAATTATTCATACATATTGTTTACATTCTCTATAAGTGAAAATTAGGCTTCGTTGTAAAAATTATCAAAGTTTGATGATCATTTAAACTCAAATATAGTGTAATTGCGTTGTTTCAAAATGTAGATGCACAGAAAATAAGCAAAAATAAAGCGGTTTTAGGACGTATACAACACTAAATATATATTAAAAAGAACTTTAAAAATCTGGATTTTAACACAAGATCGATGCCATGTTTTATTTTGAAGCGGGTCACGTGATCTCTTCATATAATATGGGTGTAATTATTATTTTAATTTTTATTTAAAAAACTACTGAATATATTTTGCTGAAATTTTTTTCATATTTTTTATGGGATAATTTGAATATTTCCTTTCGAAGCAATTTGCAATTTGTGACTTTCGAAGCAATTTGTGAATTTTAAATTCGCTTAAAAAATGTTTGAAAAATTTTGTCCCATAGGGTTCAATGTATTTCATTTTTTCCACCCGGGTTCATTCCAAAACTAATTGGGCGTTGTTATTCATTTATATTCCCATACGTCCCACAGACCGTCTGAACAACATACTAAAATTTCATTTTGAAACAGTGTTTTTTCCGGCAGTTATCGTGCGAACGGACAGACAGAATGAACAAAATCATAAACACTTTTCAACTATGTTGTAAAGTGTTAACAAGAAAGATCAATCATGCTTAAAGCATTGATTATGAAACACTTTCCAACTTCAATGCAATTTTATTTAAACATGTCTAAAATGCAATACATTCCTCGGTAATATTTTAAAACTTATCACAATACTACATTAATTTATTATATTTGACACCTTAAAACTTCATCGAAAAAAATTAACTTCATTCAAATGACGGCATTGAAATGTAAATTGCCTGGTTTAAACATCTCTAAAATGTGATACATTCCTCGGTAATAATTTTAAAATTATCATAATACTACGATAATTTATTATATTTGAAAACTTCATCGAAAACAACTGAAATTCATTCAAATGACGTCATAGAAAAAATAACACGCCTGGCTCTCTCTATAAAAGCAACATTTCATTCATAAATAATTTCCAATTCATGTCATTCATCACAATACTATAATAATTTATTTTATTTAAAAATTAAGACCATGGAGCTACACGTAATTAAACTCTATGCGTAAACCTTCATCGAAAAAAATCGTCCTTCTCTTTGCAAAATCAATGAATATTGCATTCATATCAGCTACGCAGACTCCATGAACTAAATGATTTTGTGTTAAAGAAATACAGCAATCCTAATACAACTCATTCTACATATTTTTCTGTTTACATTTTACATAGGTGAAAAATAGGCTTCGTTGTAGAAATAATCAAGTTTGGATCAGCATTTAAACTCAAATATATTGTAATTGCGCTGTTTCAGTATGTAGATGTACAGAATTTAAGCAAAAATAGAGTAGTTTTAGGACAGACACAACACTCAATATGAATTAAAAAGAACTTTAAAAATCACGATTTTGAGACAAGATGGATGCCATATCTCATTTTGAAGTGGGTCACGTGATCGTTTCATATCATGATCACGTGATCGCTTCATATAAGAGGTGTTATCATTATTTTAATTTTTATTTAAAAAACTACTGAATATATTTCGCTGAATTTTTTTTTATATATTTTATGGAACAATTTGAATATTACCTAAAATTTTCGAAGCAATTTGTGAATTTTAAATCCACTTAAAAAATGTTTGAAAAATTAGGTCCTATAGGGCTCAATGTATTTCATTTTTTCAACCCAGGTTCAATCCAAAACTAATTGGGTGATATTATTCATTTATTTTCCCATAGATCCTACAGACCGTCTGAATAACATACTAAAATTTTATTTCCATTAAGTCATTTTTACGGCAGTTATCGTGCTAACGGACAGACAGACAGACAGACAGATAGAACGAATGAACAAAGTCATAAACACTTTTCAACTATGTTGTAAAGTGCTAAAAAGCATTGCCGATAGTTGATCTCCTTGCCGTAAGCCTCTAGAAACAGTAAACACAGATATAAGTTTACCTTGAATCTGTATCTTACAAATGGGTTTTCTTAAGGTCACTTTAACCAGTCATCAATTTGGAAGGAATTTAAAATTCCTCCATAACATAAAATAATGCTACCATGGACTTGTTTAAGGTCTACAAACAAATGCAAACTAATATAATATTTTTACTTTCTCACAAGTAGTATTGAGAAAGTAGGGGTTTTCCGAAAATTTTCTATTTCGAGATTTTGATGCCAATATATGTTTTAAGACCTCCTGAACACGTTTTGACTATTTTTGGACGAATGTCCGCCTGTTTGTCTGATGTCTGTGGTTGATATTTTGTGTACACGATAGCAGCTTCAATATTAATGGTTTTTCACGAAACTTTATATCCAGCTTTAAAAAATCTAGAACTAGATAGAATTCATTCGAGCGAAAACTTCGAAATGTATTCGAAATTATATATATTTTTTACCATGGCAGACTAGGAGAAAATTTGATATAATCATGCATAAAAGGGTTTATCTGTGGCTAAATGGTCAAGAGACTTAATAGCTTCAGTCATTGTTGTGAAAAATAGCAACTCTGCAAAAATAGGATCAATAGTTGATCTACTCCACTTAAAATCACATTCTGATAATCTCCCAGGGACTCTTCAATGAAAGACTGTAGTCCTGAAGACATAATTCTTGCAAATACTTTGTTTATCATTGCCAGCAGTGATATTCCTTTATAATTCTGGATATTAGCGGAATCGTTTCTCTTGTGGGTGCGGCAAATAATAGCAGCATCCCATACAGTAGTGGCATAGTTTCAGTTTCCCTTACTTCTAACAGGTATTCACGAATTTTGCTATCATATCCTGAATAAATTTCATACTTCCAAGCTCGACAATTTTGCGGGCGCTCTTCCCAGGGTGTCACAGCTGCCGAACACTCAGATTAAGAGTCGTTTCTGGTGCATGAGGAATGAGAGAACGGATCGATAATCGAACGACAAGAGAAGGTACAGAAAAATAAGGTATAGGAATGAATGATGGGGAAACGCTCTTTGTAAAAACCGCAAAGTCAGTGATACTCTGTGGGTAAGGAACTAAATGTTAGCTCTGTAGATAGATTTTTTACAAGTTTAAATAGAATTTGCGGGCAAAAGGCTAAAGTAATTAAAAGAAATTGACCTATGATGATGAAGCATCCCCTTTGAATATATATATATAATATGTTAGCTAATTTATAACTTTATCATTATGAACAGTCTTTTACTTCAATAGATTATAAAATTTACAGATATGTTGATGATCTGATTTGATTAGTATATACTGAAAATTGTGTCATAGATATAGATTTCTATCCAGACAATTTGGAACTAATTCCTAATGAAGCTACTATTAGTAATAATATTAATTTTTGGGATTTAAATCTTTTTATTGAACCTACTAATGGAATTGTTACAAATTTATATGATAATAAAGACTATTTTAATTTTAACATTAATAAAATATTACCATTTAATTCCTGCAACTCGATTCAATTGTTTAGAAATATTATACTTAATCAGCTTTTTAGAATTTATAGATTATCAGATAAAAAATGTCATGCTATGCATATAAATAATCTAAAAATTACCAGCAAATTATATAAATATCCAGCTTATTTAGTAAATGGTATAGTTAAAAAGTTTAGATTAGCTGAATTTTCATGAATTCTCTTCTTAGTATCTTATATTAGCCAGACATCAACATTCTCTTGTATTAATTATAAGCCCCACTATTTTATAGTTCTTACTGTATAATATTACCTTTTAATATAATACCTTTTCGCATTACTGTTATTTATTTCTTACGATTTGCAACAGTAGATCTTTTCTTTTATCCTTTACGAATGGCAACACTGTTCTCTTCATCCTGGGTTCCAATGGTTCAGGCATATGCAGTGTTTTTCCCAGATATTCTTGTCTCATTTTATTTTTCCATCTTTATGTGTGCTATCCAAGTAGAAATAGTTTACAGATATAATCTATCTATTTCTTCAGAAACATACATATTTTGTGTTCATTTTGAGAAAATACTTGGAACCGACGAAGAGTTTTGTCAAAATGAATAATTCATTTATTTAGGCCTAGTCCTTGTTCACGTGTATAGCATTAACGCTTTGATTTTTTTTTTCCCATTATCGATTCCATACCATTGATATTTGTTGATTATCACCCTCCATTTGATTGAAGATTCGCTATTTAATACTTCTTTTTATTTTGTAGGTTCATAGGAAAGTGTAATACGGAGAGTCTGAACTATTGTGTACTTTTGTGATTTTATATTTATATGGCGATAATACTGCCAATAGGTCTTGTATCCAAATTATAAAAAGTAACCATTTTGACTTGCATTTCAAACATTAGTTTTGAAATTTGAATATATTGATTTTAGAGTATTAAATAACAATGAGTGAAGTAATTTCAAACTTTAGTATTTTAAACTATTTGTTATTGATTTTAGAGTATTAAAAAACCACGTGTGAAGAAATTTGAAACATTAGTATTTTAAATTAGTTGTTGTGGATTTTATATTATGTTTCTTGGATTGTTTCATGAGTATAGTAGAATATTTTTATGGATTTACATGTTATTAAAAATGTATATGTATGTATGAAAGTGTCATGAGGAAAATGGTGTAGGAAATATCGGCTCCCGGGAGCGTTTGCCATGGCGGAAAAAAGCTTTAACCGGAGAGATGGGGGTATCTTCTGTTACTTTACTAGCATTATTACGAGTACATAGTTACTTGTCCTATTTGGGAATTAATATAATTATACACATGTAAATAGCAGCATGGCGCTTTACAAGTAGTATATTAACTTATTTTTATTTTTAACTTATTGAATAATTCATTAAATTTTAACACATATTTCATATTTTATAATCTTATTTAACCTGAGAAAGGAGAAGAAGTTTTGTCTTTAAAACCGGTTGGTACCTTAATTTAAGCTTGTATGCTACGTATATCAAAGGTTTTATTTTGGAGATTTATTCAGACAGTAGTATGTTTTTATATGAATTTTATATTCTTGTTCTGACTGCATTTTATTCAAAACAAATTTCTGCTGAGTAACAGAGAGAGAGAAAAAAACCCAGAAGACGGTAAATATAAAACCATAACTTGTCACAGGAAATATCCAGACAGAAGTTCCTTGTTACACTCTTCTAATATCAGCGCAAACAGCAAACGATAAAATGAGTCATAAAGATAGATTGGGAAGGGGGGGGGGGAGACTCTGAACGACAGAGATAAAATAAATTTTATTAAATCCATAAGCGAAGAAAGAATATATTGGAATAAATATATGGCGGTTATGCAATATGTTGGCTGTTGTTCCCACAGATTGCGCCAAGTCAGAAAGTAAATCATATTTTCAAGGGCAGCGTTTTGCAAAGTATGTTCAGCGCTTCCCTTGTGGTTCCGCATTATGTATTCCAGGGGTTCCGCAGCTTGACTGTATTGACAACTGACGTTGAGACCTAAACCGTCCGACCTACCAGAAAGGTGTAAGGTAACTGTTTGGATGGCCGGGAGCGTGACTGTAACGTGTAAATTTTCTTAAAAATCAAAAGAGTGCGTGGAATTTGAATGCATAATTTGGACCACAATAAAATTTTCCTCATTTTGAGATTCCGCCATCAAGTTACAAAAAAATTTCGCGACTAAAAAAGTTTGAAAAACACTGAACTAAAGCATAAGAATAATAGTAAAGTTTTCAATCTGTCAAAAAAATAAATATAAAATACCGAAATTCCGGTATTTTCATGTCAATACCGGTTTCAATATACTGACAAAATTTGACAGGAATATTGATTTTCTGGATACAGGGGTGTTTTTTGCCAAGTGGTTTGCCGTATTTGAACTACGCTATGCATAAGGGAAACTAGAACAACGTAAATAAGCACAAATAACAAAATAATGCAGCACAAATTTACAATATGCTGCATTATTTTGTCATTTATGCTTATTTACATTTCTTTAGTTTTCCTTATCCTTTACACAAAGTGTATTTTACTTACTGATTACGCTACGCATATTAATATAGTACCAAACTGTTTATACTAACACATAAGCCAAATTCATAAATCGGCGTCACTAAGTTGTTGCCAACTTAAAAAAAAATAAACTTTTACAAGTGTCTTTATGAAATACTTTAAACGAAGACAGTCGTGTGGAGCTGCTATATTTTTCGTTAATTCTGCATCCGTTCAAGAGAGAAGAAAGAACAAACACCATTTCAAGATAAAACAAAATTCATATTCGTCTGAGTAGCATAGTGGCCAACGCTATTCACGTTAGTTACATCAGCTGAACATATGGAAGGCCAAAGAAAGCAGAAACTGGATCAGCTCCGGGCAGGAAGCAGCCACAACTGGTTGGAGTGCATAAAGATGATCAGAGCACGCTCCACAAAGTGCCGGCCAGGATTCAGAAGAACACGTAGTTTACTGCTACCGAACAGTGGTGAAGTAATTATAAAAGAACTTCAGTTTGTTGCAATACAAATACATAAAACGGATTTTTTTTTTAATCGATTGCTTTCATTTCGACAATTGCAAAAGCATATTCGTAGTTCGTTCGTGTATCATTTATTTCGCAATCGTGAATCGACAATGTTTCCCCCCCTTTTAAAAATTCTGAGTATAAAAACATTTGCTTAACTTAATAATTAAAATTTAAAAATAGATGTTTACTTTATCGAAGGTTAAATATTTAGGTTTTAAAACGTTTCATTAACTTTTGAAATATGTTAAATTCCAGAACATATCTGTACTTTAACTAGAAAATGTACTCGTCGTTGTCCGGGAGTTAAAGCAGGGATTAATTCATTCAGGTTTCCAAAAGCTGACAGGACTATAGAAAGGAATGCATTTGTTTCAGGTTTAACAATGTGCAACAGATGTCGCCAACAATCCAATCGGCAAGTCAATAACTTTAGGCGATTTCTATAGAAACTTGACACCTGCAAGTCATTTCGTAGTTTCTTAGTTTGAGGATTTATTTGTTAACTTAGGTGTAGCCCCTACCCCAGACTCCACTACAAAAAATTCCCAAAAAAGCTGCAGTGAATTTAATTTTAAAAATAGCGAAATCAACACTTATTTTCTACGCGATTTCTATTTAAGAAAATAAACCGATTTGAGGAAAATACTTATTTGAAATTATTTGATAAAGAAATCAAAGTTGATTTTGCATTTCAATAAAATACTCGGAACATTGCAATAGATGGCGCCACCACAAACAATTGGCCAATTTTCGCTTTTGAAGTTTTGGAATTAAAAAAAAGGAAAAGAAAAGAGGCGAGATGTTTCCTTTCGCGTGTCGAGGTACTCCTATACCAAATTTTATAGCTGTACGTCACTTAGATTTTCCACTACGTGCGACATAAACGAGCAGATATCTTATTTTATTAATCTAGATAATTTAAATTTTAAAATCCCTTAATTAACTTTAAATTTAAATTTCCAACGGGTATATACATTTAGTTATCAAATACTTAGGCAATTAAGATGTTTATCAAACATTTTTACTTTCCCTGCAATACATGGTAATGTATAAAGTATTGGAATCATGTCGAAAATCGCAATTCGAGTTTTCGACGGATCTACACGTTTTGAGACCTCTAGAAAACGAAAACACTATTTTTAGAGTGACGACTCTGTGTATGTGTCTGTCTGTGCAATGTGTGTATCCACTCTAACTCAAAACCTAATGAACCAAATTTCATAAAATTTGGTACGTAAGTCACTTATGGTGACCCTCGTGTTGATGAATTTTGTGTACGATTCGGAATAAAAGTATATATTTTTTCGATTCCTTATAGCCCGCAAAAATTGTTGTATCCACTCTAGCTGGTAAACTAATACATCAAATTTTACAAAATTTGATAGATAACTCACTTGTGGGTTACCCTGGTGCTGATTAGATTTTGACACGATTCGGGAAAAAAAAATAAGCTGCCTTTTTTTGCGAAATGGCCCGCAAAAATCGTCAAAATCTAAAATAAAAAACTACGTAAGCTGAAATATATCTATTAAATGCTTGTTTTATACGTAATGTTTAACGATGAAAAGAATAAGACAAATCCAATTGCACTAGGACTAGCCGTTCTCGAGATATTTTAGTTTTTCGCTAGACCACTTTTGAAAATAAGTCCAGTTACCAAATAAGAACGAAAATTGAATTAAAATTGCAAATTCGTTGTAATTTTAAATAATTATGGGTGTTATTTTGTGCAATTAAACTCACAATGAATTATTGAAGAAATAAAGTGAACGTGAATATGAGTCTGCAGAGAAAGTCATGTGCTGCCCACGTCAGATTCTTAGCT